>CABPRJ010000478.1:2339138-2616694 GCA_902439185.1 Cinara cedri | reverse complement strand
TTTTATCATAGGTGTTTAATACTACCAGCCCGTGGACGTTGGATGTATTATACTGTTTGAGTGATCTATACCGTCAACCGAATTTAAAATTGAAGTTCCAATTTGAAATAGATATTTTATGCTAAAATTTAAAAGTTAAACTCGAGGTGAAAATATCAATCATGTAGTAAATCATTATCTGTAACCTCAAATCTTATATTTCTGTTATTTAGGATTTAAAGCCTGCAACGAGTTATTTCAATACCAATTCATAGACAAATTGTTGCGTACGAACGTCATACAATTAAATAGAAAATTATGTTCTCGCCTATGTATGCGTTGTCTCTCTATCGGGTCGCCAGCGTTATTTGGATTTGATTTTTTTCTTTTATATATTCTGTTTGAATTAATGTATTTTTACGAATCTAAATAAAAGTACAAAACTTTTGTTAACAATATTAATATTTTTTTTTTTAGTTTTTGTAGTGTTTTTCTACTATGATTTTTTCGAATTTATAGTTTAAACAAATATTGTAATAAATTGACAAAAATAAATCGTAAATTAGTAATTAGTAAATTAGTATAGAATACTATGATCATCATATTTATTAAAAATACTTTCTATTTATTATAGGACAGATAAAAAAAAAAATGAATAAAAAATAAAATAAAAATTTTTTCAGTTTATAATAAAAAAAAATTTGCAGACTTTCATCCTTGGGACTGGTACTTACCTTTTGATTTTACAAAACAATTATTCAATTTTAATGATCCTAGATATTATACTAATTCTACTTTTGAAATTTTAGGTGCTTATATCTATGATTAAAAGATTCAGTATGTACAAGAAAGATTCCAAGTTTTTATTTATTAAAAATAACAATTATTATTAATGCACATTTAACTANTAAAATAAAAATTTTTTCAGTTTATAATAAAAAAAATTTTGCAGACTTTCATCCTTGGGATTGGTACTTACCTTTTGATTTTACAAAACAATTATTCAATTTTAAAGATCCTAGATATTATACTAATTCTTCTTTTGAAATTTTAGGTGTTTATATCTATGATTAAAATATTCAGTATGTACAAGAAAGATTCCAAGTTTTTATTTATTAAAAATAACAATTATTATTAATGCACATTTAACTACTGGTTAATAAAACTAAGCAAGTTAATACAATTTGTGAGGAATGGACTGTTGATACTTTTAATCAACATCTAGAAATTTTCATAATTTAAAAATACATTATTTTAATCAGAAACCTGATTAAAACAAAAAAAATACTAATTTAGATAAATTTTTTTATAATTTTTAATAAAATCTAAGCACAAATGTAAACAAATAGGTGGATCATTGTAGTTTAAAAGGCTTTTAGATGTAAATTTAGGATTATTTTCTCCTAAATATTTTACCAATAATTTTAGAGGATTAGCATTGATATGACTTATTTCAATTTCGTTTCTTTTTGGTTTTATAGGTTATTTATCCAACATAAAACATCTATAATATTGAAATTAATTAACGATTTGATTTTCTTTATTTTGACACAGAATACTTTTCCTTTTTTTAATTCCAGTTTCCATCCGTAAGGTATTAACCTTATTAACAATTTTTTCCATTTGTTTATTATGTCATTCATGTTCTTTTTTTGCTGCTCTCTTATGTTTTCCTTCTATAATAGTATTTGCAATTGACCACAAACCACCATACCCATTGGTAATAAGCATTTATTTTAGTTCAGTTGGAGACATACAATATCTGAAAAATAAACATACTCTTCAACTCCATAATCAATAAATTTTACTTTGTAACTTAGTTCATTAATTTTTTTTAAAACATTTGCTCTATAAAATAATCCATCTGATAATTATCTGATCTCCAATGATGTCTTTTAATCTGGGTATTTTACCGATGGGTGTTGCTTTCCAAACAGAAAAAAAAACAGTTTAAATACACATTTGGTACAGGTAATTTGTTATTGATNAATTGAAATTATTTATTTTAGTTCAGTTGGAGACATACAATATCTGAAAAATAAACATACTCTTCAACTCCATAATCAATAAATTTTACTTTGTAACTTAGTTCATTAATTTTTTTTAAAACATTTGCTCTATAAAATAATCCATCTGATAATTATCTGATCTCCAATGACGTCTTTTAATCTGGGTATTTTACCGATGGGAGTTGCTTTCCAAACAGAAAAAAAAACAGTTTAAATATACATTTGGTACAGGTAATTTGTTATTGATAATAAATATTAAATAGGTAGTAATGTCTATCAGCAACTGTAAAATCTAATCAATACCTGCTGAAAAAATTATAAATTGAATTTTTCAATGAAATTAAATAAAGTAGTCATTTTCATTTTTAATCTTGTGTATAAATATATTTATTTTTTGCTCAGAGACATTTTCTAAAAGATTAAGATGTAAATTATTGTAGATGCACTTAATAAATGTATATATATTATTTTATAATAATTATTGATTGTATTTATTCGCCTAGGTACTTTTCAATATCTAGCATTATCATTTTTTTTTAATGTCTACTACTATATGCATCTATAGATAAATGCGTTATACTATATTGATTACTTATTCAATATGCATTACATGACTGGCATATTTATTCACATATTGTTCAAAGAGTTTTGCTCTGTATATTAATAATAAATAAATAAAAGAATTAAAATTTACTGATTATTTGATGCTATTTTAGGATTAATATAATTCATGTAGGACTTAGGTTGGAATTTAAGAATCATTTGTAGATTGGAATCATTTTTCACCAAAGATTTTAAATTATTTTTATCGACAGTTGATAAATCTAAGGGCAGATCTTATTTTACTCTAAATATGTTTCAATTTTTTCAAGTTAATTACGTTTAGGATGTATTTCTTCAAATTTTGGGCTATAAACAAGAGCTTATACAAACATTTTAATATATTATTAGTTATTATAATTATATATATATATGTATATTTGATATACATACATATATAATTATTATTAACCGATAACTAAGCGTTATGATAAAAATTATATGAAAATAAAAAGAATACTATTAAATATATCTGTAAAGGGGTTCCCAAACGTTAAAATCTTATAATTTGTAACTGACCGAAAACGGAAACGTAATTTTTGGAGGAATCCGGCGACACCTGGAGAAAGGATTCTTTATGTCTAAAGGCTTTCTTTAGTGAGTCTAGTTTGTACAATAGCTTACTACACATATTATTTATACTATACTTCTTTTGTCATTCCATAAAATAGAGATAGAAAAATAGAAATTTTGTATTATATTATATTATATAATAACATTAATGTAAAATATTAGTTATGTTGTGTGGTTCGTTGTTGCACAAATGGACGAATGAATGAGCTCAAACTAAAATACTTTTGGTTTGTAGATATCATCTGTACCTTTTCACTACCTTGCACTTTCAGATATTTTTTTCAATTCCTGACAGTAAGAGCTTCTTAGATTTTTGAATTTCACAATCATTTCTTTTGGCTCAAGCCCAGGAATATTTAATTCATGGCTTATCCTATCAGCTGCAGCTGCGTGCAAATCTGTATCGCGGTATTCATCTAAAGTTTGGTCATACAACACTTTTTCCATAGAATATATCTCCAAAACATGTGTGGTTTCATTGTCATTAAACTTTTTAATTCCTCGCTGTTGTGACGACATCTTGGCTTCACAAACAATATTTCACGACTGAAATCAAACACGTTTGATCCGTCCACGCTTGAGTCATGGGCTAATAATTAAGGTAGGTTTACACGAGACGTGAGCCACGATCGTAGTCTTTAGAAGCGTGGCTCACGGTTTGTGTAAACAGACAATTCGTACTTCACGATCGTGGTATTATCGTCCACGAACCTGTTACGACTGGTTCGTGCAATATCAAACCATGTTAGATATATCAGTCACGAAAGCTCAATCGTGGTGTACTGTTTGTCTGATTATGTAAATATTTTTATAACATTTTGACTAAAACTTTGATTTTGTCTCCACGATCCATTTGTGATTTCATAGTTATAATCTTCGTCATCAATAAAACCCGGTGATAAATAGGCTTAACTTGTTTTTCGTAATCAATTATTTATTGCACAACAAGCGACAACAATTTTATCGACTTTATGAGGTATCAACGGGATTGGTCTTTCAAAAATTCTAAATTTGCTCACAAGTATATCAAAAGCATTTTCTGATATTCTTCTAGCCCTGGATAATCTATAGTTGAAAATTGCTTTTTCTCTTGTTAAATTTCTTTTGTTGTACGGCTTTATCAAATGCGTCTTGAGCGGAAAAGCATCATCAGCTAGAAAAACAAAATCGTCTGGGGTATTTAGAGTATTGTTTTCTAATGCTTCAAAAAAGAGCTTTCTTGAAATACACCACCATCTGATGCCTTTCCATTTGCACCAATCGCTGTTTCGATTGTTGAGCCAACACACCAGACAAAATAGAACATGCTTCCGCCACTAACGACTTCATCTTACTGAATTAAAATCATATTAACGTGTAAACACCTTCACGATTCGTGAGACGCTTTTTGAAACCACGCTCGTGAGTCACAACTTACGTGATAGTGAAATACACTCGTGGCTCACGTCTTGTGTAAACCTACATTTACGAAAGCAAATTTAACTACTGTATCTTCCTATAGAAACGTATTCCACGAAAGCTTGACTCACTCTTGTGAATCACGCCCCGTGGAAACGCACCAAAATAGGCGTGTTTTGGTGATACAATTTTGAGCAATCTGTTTAGTAGCTTTCTGTAATTGTGTGGTAGCCGAACGCACTTTTCGGCAACCGTATTGCCCAACAAACAATTGAAAACTACATATACTGTTTTCGGTTATTAATAATTTACTGATAAAGACTATTATCCAATCATTCCTTCCATTTTCTATAATATTATACAGTAAACAATGCTCAATAATTACGTGCGTTCCTAACGGACGCCGTTCATTGTCCGAAAGTTTGCGTTCCCGTCTTCCTTCCATCCGCACCCAACTAATACGCACGATTAGTTCTTACGTCATGCATTTTTTATCAGTAATAATTGGATTGTTTAAATACAAAAAAATTAATTATACAATTAAAAACACATGTGATGTATTTAGATTTTGAGTGGAGCGAAGAAGCTTATGGTTTTACAAAGATGTTTATTTTTTTTACCCGTGTGGCAACTTTTATATCAGAAGACTTGCTCGGATTTCTACGTGTAGCACCTTTTCTAAAAATAAATTTTACTAACGAGGTACTTTAGATAGGTCATTTTACAATTTTCCCAGCTAATGTAAAAAACGTGGGGAAATCGGTACAACATAATAAATATTATTTAAGAAAATATATAGAGCCTATTGGATTATTTTACTATAATATGACATATAATATATTGTTGGTAGATAAAATT
This sequence comes from Cinara cedri, assembly GCA_902439185.1. NCBI lineage: Eukaryota > Metazoa > Arthropoda > Insecta > Hemiptera > Aphididae > Cinara > Cinara cedri. Next base: position 2,611,277 of record CABPRJ010000478.1, on the reverse strand, counting down.
GTTCTGTATACATAACTATAATAAATATTTAATATTTTTGAAAAAAAAGTAAATATTAATGTCTGAAATCGGATTCTGATTATAATAAATGTACTTTTCCAATTATTGTAACTTATGTTTTTTCTTAGAATGAAAACTAAATAAAAACAAATTTTTGCTCCGATAAAATTTTTTTTCGTCATTCTTTAAATTTTCCGAGAATTTTTCATGATAATTGAGGATTGGGGGGAGATAAAAGATTGAAATTGATAAATTTACGGTGTCACAATTTATCTTTATTTTAAATTTGTATGGCTTATGTTTTTTAACAGAAATATTGCTCTTATAGTAAAACAACAATCATCTTCTTTGTTGAATTTTTAATTTAGTTGGTGAGACTTTTTCGATTTTCCAAGTAATTTTTTTCATTAATTGAGCAAAACCGAAAAAACGTTGAAAAGGGAAAATTTAACAAAATTGCTTTTATTATTTTCAATTTTCTTTTTCGTTGTAATTCAGTTAAATATATATATATTTAAGAGACCTTTAAATTTTGACAGAAAACTTATATTTACTTTTTCTAGACTTAGTAAAATATTTATAACTGAGCTATTTATAGACATTTTAATTGTATGAGTTTATTTGGTAGGTACTTTGTGGATAACATTGTTAGACATAGGTAAACATAACAGAAATGCTTGAAAGTTCAACAGGAGGTTCATTAAACTATACCAGGTGATTCATTTAAGTGGGTACAATCATTATCTTAGAAACTATTAAGTGTTTTCAGGTTTTGCTTTCTCAAATTTATAAAAAATAAGTAGCTTTATAATTTTATAATAATATTATTTTTTGTCACCCTTTTTTTGGGGGGTAAAACCACCACTTTTGATTTTGAAATGGCAACCTATATTAAAAATTCCATAATTTGATAGAGTATTAGTTAAAATAAGTATTAATGTTGCCATTTTTGATTTCTGTAAAGTCGTTAACGAGATAATCCACTTTTAATTTTTGATTGGTGGAGAATAGTGGTGTAATATTAACACGCCGCCCGCCGTACCACCACACAAATGATACTCCACAAGTCTCTACTAACCCAAACTTAAAAGTGAAATATTTCGTAAACGGATCGATGGAAATTAAAAATGTCAACATTAAAATTTATTTTAACTTATAATCTGCAAATGCCCCACCGTATGTATCCAATTTAATCCTCCACAATGANTACTCTCGAAAATATTGGTGACAAGAAATAACATGATTATAAAAATGTAGAGCTGCTTGTTTCTTATATATTTTAGAAAACAAAATCTGAAAAAAGTTAATAATTTTCGAGATAGAGAGTGTACACCCTTAAATGAATCACCCGGTATGTCGTATTTTTAAATCAAAAGAAAAATTGAATATATTGTAGTTTTTTTTTTTTAGAATATTTAATTCTGACGAAAATCAGCTTTTAAAATACGGCCTTTTAAACGTGTATAACCAATCTGCGCTCATTATCGTTTTTCGTTTGCAAAGATTAATCGTTGTGCACAGAAATAAATTATGTTCCTCTCTATGTATTCTATCTTCATAACTTCACACTTATAACAGGGCCTCACCCGTGGTTCGGAGNTCTCACAAGCGTTATGGATGATAACAACAAAATGTATTAATATACACATAACTGTATTACATTTTATATTTTAATAAACCACTTACCTTTGTAATAGACTCTTGCTACGTTTACCGATCGCTGTAGACATAAGCACTGGAAAGGCACTAATTTCTTGTCGATATTGCTAAGTAAATTAGACCGAATCGTAAGCCAAAAAATTGATTTGTATTCCAAGATTCCAAAGCTATTTAACAAAAAGCTAAAAGTATTCTTGGGGTCGGAAAAATAAGTTACACAAGGTTTTTATGATTTTCATTAAATTTCTTTATTGACGCATTTTTTTTCGCTACTATTTTGGTGGATTACTACAATCATCAAAGCAACACATACATAGTTTTTCATCACTATAACAATAACTTTTTGGACAAGTAATGTTATTCCTTGGTGTTTGTTCAGGAGTACATTTATTTGTTTCACAACATAAACAATCTCCAAGATTTCCCATTCCAGTCAAACACGAATATGGCGTCTTTGCTTTGTCACAAGTTGGCCAACTTTTAAGGGGAACCCATTCTGGTGCTGCGTCATTTTTCAGAAACATGGCCAGTAAAATTAAACTTACAATTAAAACGTTTAAAAAATTAATGTTCATTGTAAAAACACGCACTTTGAAGAATAATGNGATTTGTTATTCCAAGATTCCAAAGCTATTTAACAAAAAGCTAAAAGTATTCTTAGGGTCGGAAAAATAAGTTACACAAGGTTTTTATGATTTTCATTAAATTTCTTTATTGACGCATTATTTTTCGCTACTATTTTGGTGGATTACTACAATCATCAAAGCAACACATACATAGTTTTTTATCATTATAACAATAATTATTTGAACAAGTAATGTTATTCATTGGTGTTTCGTCAGGAGTACATTTATTTGTTTCACAACATAAACAATTTCCAAAATTTCCCATTCCAGTCAAACAAGGCACCTTTCCTTTGCCACAAGGTGGCCAACCTTTAAGGGGAACCCATTCTGGTGCTGCGTCATTTTTCAGAAACATGGCCAGTAAAATTAAACTTACAATTAAAACGTTTAAAAAATTAATGTTCATTGTAAAAACACGCACTTTGAAGAATAATGTTGAAAAATTTTGGTTTTTGAAAATGAATCTAGGTGAAACGAATTATAATGGTTTTATCAGTAAAATGTTTGCGGGTATGTGAACTAATGAACATTGACCGCCAATACGCGTTGGTTTTATGCAAATATGAATATTTATTCAGGTGCTATTGAAAACAAAAATGTTGTTTACATAGATTTTGATTTATATTCAATATACACATTAATCGTGCAAAAATTAATAGTTATTTGCCGTTTAACAAAGAGTAAATATGATTTACAAGTGAATTTCTACATCATTTAAATAAATATGATTTTTATATATTATGCCTTAATTGCAGAAGAGATGCAGGGGGACTTTGTATCGCAACTCATTTTTCAAATCATCATTTTTACTAATTTTATTGTTTTATGTTGAACGGTACATTATATTATTGAAATTTATACCAAAATACATTATATTTAAATTCAGAACTTTTACTGTTTATGAAAAAAAATTGCTTCAATCCGCTCAACTTTTTTTTTAAATTGTCGAGCATTTTCGTTGGGAATAAAAGTATTGAAAAAATGTCAAGTATTTCAAATCTCTAAAAATAACATTAAAATCATCAAATATGAGATTCTAAGTGTAGCGAAAAATGTATTGGTTTTACTAACTTTATATTGTCCATTTATTATTCGTTTCTTGTAGTCGAATGGTCATGAATACGTATTGTTATATTAGGGGACAAATTTGGGTTCAAACTCGGTGTTGGAACAGAAATCGTTTGCATTTTTTCCCCCCTTTACCTAAATTGGAAAAATATAAATGCATTTTAAGTGTACCTAGAGACGTATCTATCGCTCGCTTGGATGATTTTAATCGAAAAAATACCCATCGATTTGTTGTGCAAACTTTTCTACTAGAAACCTTGCTCTCATATATATCAAGTGTACTTATTTTCTGATAAAATTTTTTATCTCTATGGTTAGGGAGGTAATTTTTGTGATTTTTCAATCGGTTTTCATAATAACTGGGAAAAACTGCGATCAAATATTGAAGAAATGGAAAATGTACGAAATGTAGGTATTAGTAAAAAAATATTATAGCCATTTTTTTCTGTATACAACTTTTCTATCTGCAATTTTGCTCCGATTTACAATGAAAGCATTTTTCTGAAACTAAACCTGACTGGGAAGGTACTTTGGGAGGTAATTTTTCGATTTTTCCTAGTATTTTCTTTAGCTAATGTGATAAACCGGGGAAAAATTTTATTGATTTTAGTTTTTGAAAGAACTGAGTTCAGAAAATATCACTTAATTCGACTAGTATTTATGTTACATCTATGATCTTGAAAATTAGATAATGTAAAATTTTTGTTCTGCAGTTGAACCAATTTCGCATTGATTGCATAAATATTAGAGTAAATTAGCCTATTTTTAAACTTAATGCTTTAAATTGAGTGGTGCAAATAGAGCACTTACACCACCGCATTTGTATTGTCTCGCTTAAAAGTTATTAATTGGACAAAAAAAACTGTCCTTCAAATACAGATATTACTCTTAGGTTTTTAGTTTGATAGTAAGCCAGTTAAAAAAAAGCAATCGTGACACGCAACGAGTCACTCAAAAATAATACTCTTAGCATATTGTTTTTGTTTTGATTATTTTTTAGTTAAATGGAAATATAGCATTTTAAAGTGACTTTAATAAAATAAACCGGTTTTTAATTTAAAGACGCTCGAATATGTGGTTTAACGAAAATAAATCGGTTTTATAAATAAAATGGGTTGTATTTTTGCTCATGTAAATGGAACAATCACTTTTATTTTGATATATGATAATATACATCATAATACATATTATTCAGATTTCATTTCTATAAATTATAACTTACGATTTTAATATTAAAGATTCTGTAACGTCCAAAAACGACCATTTTCCGTTTTCGTAGGACAAGGGTACCTACAATCGATATAGTCGACCGGTTAATAGATTACCCCTTGGTGACGGATATGTTATGTCATCGTGAACAATAATTCCCCCCGCGAAATGGTTTATGCGATCGCAATCTTTAGAAATTTACAATATTATATTCCTGACTACGGTTAACAGTCAATCATATCACGTTTCCCCTTATCGCTAAAAACATCGGCCCGTGGCGACGTGTGTCACGAACGTCTCGGCGCTCCGCTACTTTTTTCATTTTTTCGTTCCTTTCTCTCTTCGTGTCCAGACTTCGTCTCGAGACTTTGTCATCAAACGGTCTTTTGATACAGCATTTTGCTACAAATCTCCCGTACGGGTTCACATATTTTTTGCTATAAAGAAAGATCGTATACCTTAGCATGTTTCCTGGTGGTACCTCAAACGAACTAATGAGTCCCGATCTGGTCCGCTGGGTGAACATCTTCAGGCGAGATGATTGGTAAAATACATGTAATTTAATAATTGGCCGATATTCCATATAGTTAGGTAGTTTTAGGTTAGTTTAGTTAACGTCCCTCGTTTAAATATTTTGTTTAAAATGTTTTTTTTTCTCGCACCACCGATTGTTCATTATCATGTACACACCTCCCAACATAATACTTTCCCATTTGTGTACGCGTCCTATGGTCCGCGTTGTGTATGTTAAATTCGTGGACGATATAATATTTTATGTTAAATTCTTTCGTTATACCTACGGGGATCAACCAGCGCCTATTAAGTTTTTGTGCCTCCGTCTTATTGTAATAATCTCCGTGTTCCACTTCCTATGTGCAATAGGCAACCCCTTCCCATAGTTTTTTCTTCTTTATTTTTTTTTTTTTTGTATTCCCTTTTAAGCACTAAGCTTCGCAACCACGTGTGTGTGCGTATTTAAAATAAGAATCTATATAATATCGATCGATTTCCCCATCTCGCGATCCGTGTTTGAACGCACCCCGCAGGTTAACCCGTAGGGCCACCATAACTACGGACCAATCAATTTGGAATAAAAGCGTTCAGCTACCCTTCCCAGGTGTAATATGTGTGACCTGGCAAACACCACATCCCTGCTGGGGGTCTCCTAAAATATATACTGTGTCCACGAAATTCCTCGTGGAGGTCCGTCTCAATATATATATCGATCTGCACGCACGTGGATGTGAATTCGTTATTATTAACAAGTAATAATAAATCCCAGCCTGCAAGCTCCCATTGTTTTAATACACGGTCCGGACGACAAATTTTGGGACTGGTTGACGCCCCAGTTACATATATATGTATTTAAAATATATATACATTATTATTATCATTCATATAATTTATTATAACCTGGCACGCATAAGAGATTTGTAGTACTGTCTCGAGCCGTAGGTTTAGTTGACTATCATTGTTAGCATTGGTACCTACATTATTTGCTATATTATTATAAAATATGACTGTTTAATAATTGCATAAACATTAATATTTTATTCACTTATCTCAATAATTTTATGATTTTATAATATATCAGTATGATTTTTTACATATGATAACATGACATTTAACCTCTTGTGAAGAAATTGCTGGATCCTGTAATAAAAATTATTCCTTTGTACCAAAACTATTTTTATTTTTTTTTTTTAACAGAAGAAAGTTAAAAATATTAAAAAATTACATGTTTTATAATATAATGCATCAACTGAAAATGAATAGGACTATTGCCACATTAAAGAAGAAATATTTCATGTTATTTTTTTTTTATATATAATGATATTGTCACAAAATAAATAACTATTCATATTATTTATGAAATATGTTAGCATTTTGTGAAACTCTAGGTTTCTACTATAAAAAATAGTAACAATAATTTATTTCATTTAATTATTTATTATGCTTTTGACAGATGCGAAATTTGAAATAAATAATAATTTCCCTCAAATATTTGCAGTATATTTTTGACTTAAATGTTTATTAATATATAACAGGTGAGCAAATTAACAAATGTCATGGTTGTTAATAGTGAAACAAAACCCACAATATTGTAGATATCAAGTCTTAAGAATGAAAAAATTAACAATTTTAATATTAATAATAATCTTAATGACTAACTTGCTATTAGTGTGTTGACCCTTCTAAATTTATATTATATTTATTATTTGTTTTGTGCTTTTTTTAACTCGAGAATTTGTTTAATTTTATGTATGTGATTTTAATTATCCTTCTCACCTCTACTTCATTTGAGATTGGCCATGTTGGTCCTATATTAACTTTCCAGTTAACTTGGAGTTTTACATACCTCAGTAGTCCTCATATTACTTTCACAATTGTGTCCAACCTTCTTTTTGGAATTCATCTTTGCTATTCTATCCACACTAATTCGTAAAACTAATCTTAAAGCCTCAATCCCATCTCGTCTTATACAACATCACTAGACTCACCAACGGTCCGTAAAATTTAATTTAAAACTTGACCGAAATCCTCTATCACACAATACCCCTGGTGCCAATTTCATCAAATTACATTAATTCTTTATTTCATATCCTTCTAAAGTCCACCCATTTTCTAGTAAAAGTAATTCTTATTCAAAACTACATACTTTTCAACCAATTATCTAATCTAAAATATGTTTATCTATTTTTATCGATTTCAGATAATTTACCGAGTCCTTTCCGACGTAAGACATTTCGGCGTAAAATATGATTTTTACATTTTACGCTTTATTAACAACTGTTGTTTGTTTTAACCTAGAAAATAAATAATACCAACGGTATCACAAGACGAAAACAAAGTTAATTTTAGACATTTCGGAAACATTTTCAACTTAACTAACTTTTGAACATATTAAAGCAATCTAACTTGACTTATTATGCTTAATCTCCAAAGATTATCAAATAAAATATATGTTATAAACGTATTTAAATTTAAGTCGTCAAAGTTTATAGTTCTATTGATACTGTTGTCTATATGAATAATTGTATTATATTTTTCTTTATAAGATAAAATATGCATGCTCATAATTTAGAAACATAACAATTTTTCAACTATAACAATCAATATATTTTTGTATGGTTTTCAAAATAAAAATTATTTTAGATATTTTGTTTACATTTCAATCTGTTGCATAGGTTTCGAAAAGAGTTTTTATCAGATTTATTCCACAATTATTTTCTCATTGGATTACATAATTATTTATTATTGCCATGTGCTTTACCAGTTTTTTGGCTAATGAGCCAGAGATTTAACGAAATTATACGGGGTGTTTTGTACAATTTTACAAATGCAATGAGTTTTATTCAATATTTTTAGTTTATACATTTTTTTTCATGGGATAACAATATTTTAACCATATTTAAAATAAAATTAGCTATTTTTGAACTTAAATTATTTGTTTTTTCTTTATTTTGTATTATTTTTTTTTTACTCCGTGAAAATCGTCGATAATTAATCAAAATAATATATGACCATTGAAACGTGTCCATAAATTAAGTATAAAAATAAATACTTTGAACTTCCCCATTCAGAAAAATAAACAGCAACAACTTAATAATGTTTCAAATGTATTACAGAATGTGATAATTATTATTATTTAACTAAACTAAAAATATTGATAATAAAACAAAATACATTGCTTTTGTAAAATAATACTGAATAGTTCTACATAATATATAAATATTTATAATATTTGTGTATTATAAATAATGTACCAACAAGAGTATTTTTTTTTTAATTTGGTATTATAATGTATATATTTTTAACTATGTAGTTTTGGTAAGTTTAAAAAATTAATAACATTTGTTATTACGGTTCGTACGTGCGCATCTATAATATATATATATATATATATATATATATGTATTATATTATATTAAAATCATAGATATTAGACACTATATTTGTGTGAAAAAGGTTAAAAAAATTGTTTTAATAACAACGAAAAGAAAAAATTAAAATTAAATGTTCATTTCGTAAAATAATAAGAATATTCCCATCTTTGTGAATAAATCACAAAAAAACAAAAATATATAATAATATATATAGTAATAAAAATACGATTCTATATAAGTCACGTTGATTAGTCTACTGAATATTTCTACTTTTATAGTGGAAAAAAAAATCGTGACAATCTCCTTTCGTCTCGTCAATTTCCTCGCGTTTATGGCGTGTTCCTATCTTCCGTTATTTTTCCTCGCCGTTAACGTTTTTGTAGTTTTCGTCAACCAATTTGCTCCACTGGTTCATATTGTTCACCGCTCCTTCCTTCATTACATTTAATTTTGGATTCATTTGGCCCAGTGACTGTTTAGGGAGAAAAAAAAATATTATCAATACATAATTACATTTATATGATATAATAATAGGTATATTAAATATCGATACGGAATAAGACATCTGAGCAAAACGGACAAAAGATTCGACATTTTAAATTTTCTCACTGGATGACCAGTAAATGTAGTACCGTATAATAATAATAAAAACGAAAACAAATCAAATTTATTCGTGTGACACTTGCATCATTGAATATCTACTAAGGACAACATTAATTTAGAGAAATAAGGTGGGTAGCAAGGACAGGATAAAACGGTGTGATTGCTAACAATTACATGGATGAAAATGTTTGTGGATTACCTCCTCAGAAAGAAATGTCAAGATGTCGAGGTGTCGTCCCTTATGGTTATTCCGTATAGTTTTCGAAATATCGAAACTTGTATTTTTACCTGATACAACGGCAAACATATGTCAGCTATCCATCTGATCTGCAATTGAGGGAGTTCGTGTTGCCTTTCCCTGTCCATTAATGCTTGTGGCTGGATGTTCAGTTCGAATCTCTCCTTGTCACCCTGTTCGATGAACTCGTCCGTTACCAGTCTGGCGGCCCGCTGTTGCACGTGCCATTGCTTCGTGGACGCCGCCAGGTCAGATGACGTCATCAACATGGCCATCAATAGGTATCGTTGTGAATCTTCATCCCAACTGTATTCTTTCGACTCAATCAACCGGAAGAACTTGTTTCTTAATCTAAAAAAAAAAAAATATTATAAATTTACCGGCCACTTGAACCGTGTACTGCATGGTTTAGGCCTGTGTAGTCCATAAGTTTATCAGAGTAAAGAACAGGCCAACGTGTGTGGCAAGGACTGAAGCTATCCATACAGATAATACAATTATGAATGGATCGTTCTTGTTATCTATTATTAAAATACTTATAATATGGTGAATTATTTGCCTGAAAACAATTTTTTTCTAGTTACCCTTACCAAAATGGTTAATTGTGGTTATGAATACAGCTGTAAATTTTATTAAGAACGTAATCGAATTCATTATTTTAATCCAATATATCAATAATTACATAATCATGTATGTTTCAGTGTAGGTACCAAAACGATAACCATTATTTAATATAATTTCGTGGTTCCACATGTATCGTTTGAATCATAAACGAAGATTTTTGTGACGTAAAGTTTTTTTTATGAATAACACGATTATATTGATAGAAACATGGCCAGTGATTTTCTAACAATTAATTCGTATGTTCATATAATATGTTCTATATAAGGGTTAGAGACGAGTGATAGCCCGATTCCGCAATTACCGAAGGTACTGGACGTGCAAGGAACTCCCCGGCCCCTGTTAAATTATAATAATGAACCCAAAGCCGAACGATTTGGTCATAATTTGTTTTCCTAAATCATTAGTTATATTTATAACCTAATACAATATAATAGGTACATCGGCAGAAGGAAAAATAAATATTGATGTTTCTATTAGGTTATAGCAATAAAAACTATTATTTAATATGGTTGTAAATTAAATTTAGAAATATTCTTATATTTATAAAAGATTGTCGTTTAATATACGAATAAACATTAATTACGGATAATATAAACAAATACTCACTGGAAATACATGCAGAGATCGGTGGCTAATATACTGTGTTTAAGTACTTTCATGACAGTCGAAAAACTTTCGGCTGACAGACTCGAAAATATGTTAAGATTCTGAAAAATGGGAGAAAAACCAGTTATTGTCAAATCCGTGTATATTATGACAATGACTAGATGTCTAGATCAAATATATTGTATTACAGTGGTACTCACTTCACTGCTGAGTATCATAACCGCGTGATTGAAATGATGATGTTCCATTGTGTTGGTAGTACCGTACAGTAAAACTAACGCAGATCTGGCTCTAGAAAAAAAAAAAAAATTATAATATTTTTTTCAAAATTTTTATTCATGCGATTTGATTGAGAAAGACGCGGACACATTAACGGGTATAACTAAATCGATTAAGTTAAACAAAATTAAGGCTTCAATTAAAAGTGATAAACATCAAAAATTGAAATTTAGTTAAATAAATATTCGATATTTTAGCAATATTTTACCTTTTAGTTAATTGTCGTTTCGTTCAATATTATATACCTCCTAAATTTATAAATTAACTATACAATTTTCAAGAGAATAAACATGTTCGAGCATCCATCTTCAACATGTTAACTCAATTGGATGTAAAAAATGCAAAATTCTGAAAATTAACTGAACAAAGTTGAGTGAAAGATAAGTGAACTAAACATGAGATAACAAAATAAACAAATGTAAGTCATTAACGTATTATTTAAAAAAGTTATTATGAGTTAAATTGTAAATATATTAAGCGGGTATTATACCAACAATATCATGACGGGGTTGTGTAAAGAAAATGTTCAAGAATAATAGAAAATAAAAAAATAGTCTGATGTTTATTTAAGAATCGCAGCGTAGCAAAGGATCTATTGGTTTTACCATGCGTGTTATTGTATTTTTTTTTTCTTGTATATGAAAAACTTTTCTACCAAAAATCTACCTCCGACCGATAGAGTTTAGTTCCTTTTCCGATAAGTATTTTTTTCCAGTTGATGATCTGAAAAAATTATTTTTTGGTTTTCCGAGGGATTTTCTGCAAATATCAACGTTCTCGATTTCATTGCTTTTCATTTTCATTTAGTTAAACGATGTTTTCTACTAGTAATGTTACATGAATTAAAAAAGACAAAAGGTCGATTTTATTACTTTTAATGTACGACCACTGACAAAAAAAGTCATTTTGATACCTAAAGTATTTTTTATATTAATTGGGAAAAACCAAAAATGATGAAAAATATGATTTTTCTTTTTTAAGAAAGTCCATGTAGCAATTTCATTATTTAATACTTTTAAGATTATTTTTTTTTACCGGAAATCTTTGTCAAAATTTTAAAAATAGTATATTTTCCGATAAAAAATTTTGTCTAGTTGATGAGTAAAAAGACGTTGTTTGATTTTTAGTGAATTTTTCCAAATAATTACGAAAATCCGGGGAAAAACGTAATACGACAAAATGTACGGCTTTAGGTTTTTAGGCTATTACTAGGTAATTTAAATTTTCGTTTTATTCAATGTAATTTTATTTGGTACCGGTGAGTTGTAATTAGTGGTATAAAATCAAATCGGTTTAAACCATTTGTTTTTTTTTTTTTTAATAAACGTTATAGAAACAAACTTTGACGAAAATCGTAAAAATAACAGCATTTCAAAAAAATTATTATTAAACGTCAATAAACGACAAATGAGACAAAAAAAAAAAAAAAAAAAAATGTTACTAGAAATCATTACGAATTTTGACGATTGGAGAAATATTTCGGACACAAAAAGTTTTTCATCTTAATGACGATTTTTACAAGACTCTTATTTTAAAATGACTAAACTTTTGTTTAGGATGTTCTATAAAATTTAAAAACTCAAACACAAAATTGAAATATAATTATCATTTTATGAAATATCGTCTTTAAAATGATTTTTTATCATAATTATATAATCTAATATTATTAGAAATAATTTATTATAGTGAAAATAATAATTTTTATTTTGTGTTTAGGTAATATATTTTCTTTCTACTATAAGGATGTTTTTACATCGAAATTCTATGCTATTGTTAATAGAATAGAATTACAATTTAAACATAAAATTTCGATAAAAATAATTTGATACCATAATTATTTTTATTAAAATAATTAAAGTAGTTTTTAATTATTCGTTATACTACGTTGTTCAGGATTATTCAAAATGATTGTTCGGATTTCATATGTTTCTGTATTTTTAGTTTTATTTTTACAGTAATCTCTGATACATTAAATAAAATAATATTATTTATTATTTAGTTAATGGTACCTATAAAAGTTTTATGTGTCTTTCCTTGGTCACACGAATAACACTTAATCAGACTGTGTTGAAAACTCATATTCTTTCGATATTATACTCGGATACACATGGTCGTCTCGTACTTTTTCGTTTGCACAAACACACAGTTTCTTTAGACTGCTTATATAATCGACTGATGTATTATCGTCTGTACATCGTCTGTTTTATCAATTGTCATTTTGAAAATAGATTTGTGTTATTTACATAAATTAATATACCATCACAAATGATAATGTCGATTAATTTAATAGAGTATCAAGTATATAGGATATGTTGTACGAAAGAACGGTGGTTTTTAGGAATATCTAAAATATACAATTAATTGTTGTTGGATCAAGTGAAGAAAAACATTACGTGTCTTACGTGACAAAATAATCCCATTGAGATTTAAAGGTAAGTATTACAAGAGTGTGGCGAGACCATCTCTATTGTATGATTAAAGTGCTGGGCGATAGACGTATAAATAGAACAGAGAATGAGTGTTGAGGAAATGAGAATGATTACGTACACGAGTGCAGTGACGAGAGAAGATAAGATAAGAAGCGAGCGCTTGTGAGCATAGTCGTTGCGTTGATAGTAGACGGAAATGAGGAAAAAACGACTGTGATGGTTTGGGCATGTCATGCGGAGAGAGAAATCGGAAGCTGTAAGAATGGTGATGGAAAATAAATGTGGGAGGAAAGAAGGAAAAAGAAAGTCCTCCAAAAAAAAGGGGTTAGATGTGATTGAGAATAGTACTATGCCGGGCGGTATATGCGAGTATGATCGGGTTAAGTGGAAGTTTAGGACGAGGATTTCTGTTCCCGAATAATTGGGATAAATACGAAAGAAAAGAAAAAGACGGATGTTATTATAAAACTTGGGATTTCCCATTATTCGTATTAGTACATTTAATTTAACCATATAAAATCTGACGAATCAATTTGAATGACCTTGTATATTATATTATTATTATGCAGTTTGAAATGTACCTATGCGTGTACCTATTAAAAGAAAAACAAATTACATATAATAGTATTAACGAATTAGTAGTTAATGAATTAATTAATTATTAAATCCCCACGGAATTTCGTCATATTATTATAATATTTACCGGTGTAAAATATAAAATATATAACGAAAGTAATTATAATTTATTTTTTTTTTTAAAACAACCACTACCTTCATTTTCTAAAACTAAACTATGTGTCTAACTAAATTTGATTAAATCTTACTTCTCTTGGAACGAATTGTTTGTTCCTCGGTGATCGAGGTCGTGGCACAAACAACCGACAAACATTCCCAGAACTTCGATATCCGAAAACGTATTTTTCATATCACATCCCTTCGGGACACAATAAAATAAATATATTCACATGTCGAACTTTGTCTATCTCTATATTGTTGATAACCTACCATCATAATAGCGAACATGACTTGGGCCACGTTAAAAGCGTGTCTCCAGTTGTGATAAGGCACGTCTCTATAGTTGCGTTTCACCGTGATGAGGAATCGGTAAAGAGTCTAAAAAATAAATGAATATCGTAAAAATATCCGCATAAAGTCTTATATATAAAACCTATTTTCGTTTTTTATTTTCATGATTAATAAATACATACAAAAACTATTTATTTGATGACGACAAAAAAAAGAAGGGAAAGTATATTGGTAAATTCAGAAGTGGAAGACCGAGAAAACAAAACAGATATCGTAAAACAGATTACGGAATAGGAAGAATTGAAAATATTAGCAGCAGGTGGATCAAGAAGTTATTTATTATAACTAATTTAAGGTTTTGAAAAAACTTAAACAAACAGTTACAGTTTTTAATACCCTGAAAGTATTCAAATTAAGTAAATAATTTTACAAAAAACAAATATTTGTCTTTCTTTACAGTTCTAAAGTAATTTCTGAATACATTTTATTCTTTAGAAAACTCCGACAGTTTTATTATCCGCGTGGAATTTTATTTAGTGATTATATGCCCACTTTTAAACTACATGACAAAGTCTTGTTTTATAATCACTGCCCACACGTACCGTTCTATTTTTTAACAATCAAAATTATATTTGTTTTAGGCCATTGAAATATGTAGGGTGGGTTTTTTCTCAAAAATATGCCAGGCTGTTTTAGTTTAATTTGTTAATACATTCAATATTGTCTACATGTAAATTTAGTTTTTTTTTTTTATAATTCAACCGATTTTTTATACAAATATTTAATAATATATTTTAGATTCTGAGTGGAGTAAAGAAGCTTATGGTTTTACGAAGATGTTTATTTTTTTTTTATCTGTTAACAACTTTTCTACCGGAAGACTTATTCGGATTCCTAAGTGTAGCATCTTTTCTAAAAGGAAATCGGTACGGGGAGGTCATCTTTCGATTTTCTCAGGAGTTTTCTCATAAAATTTAAAAAACTGAAAAAAAAAAAACCGGGAAAATATAAGAAATGTTGGTATTAATTAAATTATATTACGGTCTTCTTTTTTTCTGTGTACAACTTTTATACTAACAGTTTTGCTTCAACTTATATTGACAGCAATATTTCTAAAAAGAACTAGGGTGGTACTTTGGAGATGTTGTTTTTCGATTTTTTCAGGTGTATTCCCAGTAAATATAAAAAACTGGTATAAAACATGGGAATACCGGGAAAAACGTAGGAAAATTGGGAAAATTGGTACAATAATAAACAAATATTATTAAAGAAAGTATATAAAGCCTATTTAATTACTTTATTATAAAATGACATTTATATTATTGACAAAGCATTACTATCAACTGAACTCCGCTCAGGATCGTTTTTTCGTAAGCAACGGCTTATCGTTTCTAACAGGTATAGATTAAATTATCTATAACAATGGCTGCACCTATCTCTATTTTCCTAGGACATATTTTTTTATACTAATAGGTAAGTACCCAAAGTTCGTTCATGTATATACAGAAATATATAATATTGTGTTTGAACAATAAATATTTTTAAATAAAAGTTTTTAATTAAACACCTGGTGTTTTCTCCTCTCCGTTTCAAACAGGATATTTTAGGTTGGAAATTTAAATCTGGTACATATAGATATATACACTTCGTAAATACTTAACTTTTAATTAAATATACACCATTCGAATCATATCACCGACGTTTTTATTTTGGTTTTTAATTTTGCACAGTGTCGTAGATTGTTTTCGATTTGGACAAATTCCAATGTGAAAAACTTTTCTCATACGTTTTGTTTTTTATATACGATACATACAGTGTAGAATATTTGTTTAGTTAAAAATAATTTATTTGCCAATTTAACCTAACATAGATATAATTTTTTTTTTATCTACAAATGTATATCAAAAAATCAATATATTGTAAAAGAGAAACGATTGAATATAATAATCACACCATACTCCAGAATAATCTAAATATATAATATAACTCAGATTTACTGGCTCTATTGTCAATGTTTGAACCGATAAAAGATAATTACTACTGATTTGTCTAAAAATTGTTTTCAGTTATCTAAATAACATAAAAAAAAAAACAACACAGGTTTGTACAAACCTTGAACAAACATTGAATTTAATTCATAAAAATAAAATGTTATTTTAAGAAGATAGATAATTCAGATTCAAATATGTTGTTAAATTGTTCAAAATAGTATAGTTTTATTATTTACAGTCATCCCAGTACTAGGAAGTTTGATTATAATAATAATTATTATTATTTTTTTGAAATTATGACATGATCTGTTGGTGGCAAATCAGTTTATAATAGAAAACAGTGTCCGGCTACCGGCAGCCGACGAGTGTAACTTATACAGCCCGTTCCAAATTACGAAACTTAATTTAATATTTTATATTGATTGAATTTTCTTCTTAAATTTTAAACATTCTATAAAAATAATTGAACAGTATTTATATTTTAAGTTTATGGTGTTCACCATGTGTTTATTGCATTAATTTTTAAGTAAAAAATCGAACAATATCCAACAACGAAAATTACATTAGCCATTAATTATTCTACTATCAGTCGGTTTTAATTTCCACACATAAACGTAACATTTTAACGTAATAATTAAGCATTTATGAAATAAGACTATCAGATTTTCATTTTAGTGCTACTCGACCCAAAAACCTTTCTCGTTTTTTAATTTGAACCGAGAACCCAAAACGATTTCCGGCCACCGGTGTAATTTTATGTGAAAAATTTGTGAATTATGGGTACTTAATGGCAGATGACAATATTATACGTACCTATATTTACTAATATAATCAAGAAGATAAAAATATGATGTTTTGATTTTATTTCCTACTAAAAGACAAATTATAGTACGCCGTCATTAAAATCATTAAAATTAATTAATTTAGACAATCCTTTCACTGCAAATTGTCAAAGCCGGTCAGTAACCAATCAAAATGTTAAAAGTAAAGATATAAGTTACTTATATTTAATACTTAATACTAATTTAAATTCATTATTAATTTTAAATTAGGTGTCAATTAACATTAACTTGACTTAAATTATCTGTATTAGTTAATTCACTGTTCAATTATTATCAATAGTTTTTTTGTTTGTTATTTTATATATTAAATTGTTATTATTAAACTAGTTTGAAAAATTGGTTAATTTGTCCAGCTTTATTTATCGTACACTTACTTCTTTTTCAATGTTGAATGTTTTGACAAGTCCAAGTTCCAAAAACATGCTCACGGCTGCCATAAGCATTTCATCGTCATTAAGCGAAAAATCGTCGAACGCCAGTGAAAACAAATTCAAGGAATCAGCAGCTGGCACAGTCATTCCCTATAAAACACAAATACATTATATAAAAAAATAGCCACAAATTTTAATAATTTTAGCACAAACAGCTACGTATGAAGAGATTTAAAGAGGGCAATTATATAATAATAATAATAATAAAAAAAAATGCAAAATGATCAGCTCAAAAAAAAAACAAATTAATTTTCAAACATATTTCTTTGGATATTATTATATCCTTGTATCGTGATATTAATTAAAAAAATATGGTAATGCGAAAAAAAATACATTTTTAATTACATTTTAGAAACCAAAAACCAGAGAGTAAAATAAAGAGCAGCCAATCATATATTTGGTACCGAGAAAAAAAAAGGCTTAGGTCAATTTATATAGTTTCGAATAAAAGCAAATTATATTTTGAAAATTGATGATTAGCATATGACATGTATACTTAATGACTCAATTGTTAAATAACTTAACCAATACGTCTTAAGTCATGTAGTCGTATGATTTATGCCTCTTAGTCAAACAAAAATTATTTTATAGCGACTAAAGGTAATCACATTTTTAGTACTTATGTTACATTAAACAAACTAATAAAGACAAACGGAATTTTTTAAAAAAAATTCCAAAAATTGACTCAAGTCCTAGAGACCAAATGTATATTGAAACATCGTTCTCTGCGATTATTTTTTTTATAATAAATGTTTTTTTTTTTCTGTTAAAGATATTTGATATCTGAAAATTGTTCAAATATGTAATTTTGGTTGTTTCGCGAGAATGTGTTTTTACCGCTGAAAATCATCGGCATCGCGTAACACGAGACTATTCGTTTTATTTCTCAACATTATACGATTGAACCGATTTGTTGAACACCGTGCTCTATTATTCGAATCAGTTTGTTCGTTTTTTAGTAGTATTCGTGTTTTGTTCATATATTCAGAGACTTTAAACTGGAAATCGTGAAATATTTGTTTGTTTCGCTGGCAAAACGACAAACTGCTATTACAGCAGCAGTGGACCAACTCAGAATAATAATAATAATAATACAAAAGTATACATAGTACAGTTTTCGATCGGTTCGAATTTTCGGGGGCGTTAAACTCCGGTGGCAGTTATATAAGGTTCAACGACTGGTGTGAACAAAGTTTTTTCATTATTCGTCCGACATACAACACTATACTATATCTAATATACGTATATACCAATGTATCATCAGGATATGTACGTATACTTGGGATGTCGAGAACGAATGTTTGTGTTTATTCTAAACGGAAGCCAAAAAAAGTTTGCAAAGTGAAAATATTTGAAAAAAAAAAAATTGAAATTAAAAGATTGGCGGGCTTACCAAGATCCGTTCCACTTCTTTATTGGACGCCGTTGCGTGGTAAGATAGGACCTGAAACGGGAGGGGGGAAACAAATCAGTTAATATTATATTTTTTTATTTCAGACGGTTCAGTTGTAACACGTGCCAGCATTTATAAAAAAATATCGCTAATGCACGAGAATGCCTATAATAGTATACATATATACGGGGTGATTTTTTTTATCATGAACCAGAAATTATCACAGAGGATTTTATGTGACTTTGATTTCTGTTTTGATATACATAACACTAATATCAAAGTTTCTAGAAAAATATTCTCTATTCAAAGCTGTAATCAAACGGAGGGAGGTAGACTTCTTATTTTAAAATCAAAAGTAAGCACTTATTTAAGGTATATGGAGTAGGGGTAAAAGATTAAAAAGGGTTTTAAAATAGTGCTTAAACGATTCTATAAAGATTAGAAAAAACAGAAATCAAATTCACTTAAAATCCTCTGACATAATTGCTGGTTCATGGTAAAAAAATCACTCTGTATATATAATAATATCTCACTTCGATCGAGACTTTCTGTCTGGCCATCGCTTTTTCTACTTCGCTGTACATGAGTGTGTTGTGTATTCCCAATCCGCAGAATATCGTAAACGCCTTTGGGGGATGGAAAAATTTCGTATATTAATTAATATAATCGAATATTATTTTTGATTCTGTTTCCGTTTCCGAAAAAGCTCACCTCGAACAACTGTTCGTCGTAATCGTCAAACGGCGAGGAATTCAATTTATTAATGATACTCGCAACACCTATTTAAGTACAAAAAAAAAAAATAATTAATTTCGTCTTTATTCGTTTATATAATTATGAAGTATATACGATAATGTTTACCGCATTTACCAGTCTACAAGCAATGCGGAGTAAAGTAAACAAATCTCAACTTAAAAACTTAAAAAAAAAACAAAACTGGATGTTTTCAAAATAATTTACACTTTTTAACTATTATTGGTGATATATAATATATTTATTTATTTATTTTTTTTTTTTTTGTGGCCATGACCGTCGGCTTTCAAAACCAACCATTTAAGCATATCCGCCTTCAATTTAAATCTGATTATATTTTCCTTATATGGTCGTCCCAAAGGTTTTTTTCTATTTCGGTTCCCCTTGTTTTCTTCATATCCATTGTAATCTTTTGTTTCCTTCCATTATGTGGAAGGTCTTTCAAACATCTAGCTCTTGAGTCATACAATATTATCCTTTACATTTTTCTTTCAAAAACTAACTTCCCAGTCTTAAAGTCTAGGATCATGATCAATATAATAATATACCGTTATCATTGATGTAACTTTATGTAAAATATAATATGCTTTAAATTCAAATGCAATCACATCGGTGAATCTCATTCTATTTAACATAATACGAGTAAAATTAATCTGTTGGAAATTAAGTCTAAACGAATCACCTACGGTAATTTTTGTTTTTAACTTTAATAAAATAGGTACATAGGTTTTCCTATACGACGACTATAATTTTGTTTGTATTGTGTTGCTTTTAACCTTCCAGTTCAATAACGAGATTTCGACATAAAATATTATATACTGTCTAAGCTAGCTTTAATTTTAAATTGATACGCTTTTCAAAAATCACATCAATAAATACAATTATAGTATGTATTGTTCACCTGATGTTAAATTTCAATAATAATTATTATTACTGTTATCTTTGAAATATTTTATAAAAAAACATCGGATAACAATATAAATATAGCCATAGCATTTTAGTATACAGTAATTTATTTTCAAACGGTAATGGTTAGTTTTGTATATTATAGAAGCTTACATGACCACTGAAACTCGGTAGACCGATAAACTTTTTCAAATGTAAAAACTATTTCTCAACATCTTCCATAAACGTCATTAATAACATTACGATTTTAATATATAGTTATTGGTCATTGGAACTCGTCGTTTTGTATGTATGTGATGTACGAGGGCGTACCCAAAAGAAACCGAACTTAGGTTGTGTGGGACAGAGTGTTAGTAGTACCGATTTTTCTCCGGTAGGGGCGAATAAATATACTTCTCAACATTCAATATGCCAAAGGCCGTCATCGTTGTGTTACGTTGGTGTGATATTTTTTTAAAAAGTTATTTTTCGTACTCGTCGTTTTTGTAATGCTTGATTTGCGTGAAAAGCGCGCGGCCGTCAAGTTTTGCTTTCTGCTCGAGAAAACAGGCGTAGAAACCCTTGAGATGTTGAAAACAGCTTACAAAGGTGATGCTTTAGGGAAAACTCAAGTATTTGAGTGGTTTTCCCGTTTCAAAAGTGGTAAAATGTCGATAGACGACCAAGCTCGCTCTGGACGTCCTTCGACGGCGCAAACCAACGAAAATGTAGAAAAAATTCACAAAATTATCCAGGAAGATCGACGGCGAACCATCGAAGAAGTAGTGGAGAGATCTGGTGTAACATGGAGTTCAATACAGAGAATTTTAAGTGAAGATTTAGGGATGAAACGGGTGGCTGCAAAATTTGTTCCTTGACTGCTAACTGAGCAGCAAAAACAAGGCCGCGTGGAATCATGCTCTTCTTTGAAAGAAGAATTCCAAAATGACCCAAACTTCTTTTCCAAGGTCATTACAGGTGACNCAAGCAACAATCGAGCCAATGGAAGACTCCAGCATCGCCTCGCCCTAAAAAAGCTCGTCAAGTGAGGTCAAACATTAAGACAATGCTCATTTGTTTTTTTGATGTGAGAGGAGTCGTCCATTCGGAGTTTGTTCCTCCTGGTCAGACAGTTAACCAGGCATTTTACCTAGAGGTGTTAAAAAGATTACGCAATAGTTTGAGGCGAAAAAGACCTGATTTGTGGCAGTCAGGAGACTGGTTTTTTCATCACGACAATGCTTCTGCTCACACAGCCCTTTCTGTACGGCGGTTTTTGACCAAAAATGATATGACCACTGTGTCCCATTCACCCTATTCACCCGACCTGTCTCCCTGTGACTTCTTTTTATTCCCCAGAATGAAAAGGAACACGAAAGAAAAGTGTTTCGCGGACATTGATGAAGTTAAAAAAAAAACGACGGAGGCGTTGGCAGGCATCACAAAAGATGAGTTTAAAAAGTGCTTCGAAAATTGGAACAAAAGATTGGACAAGTGCATTAACTCCAACGGAGAGTACTTTGAAGGAGATTAAATGTTTTTTGTAAAAAAAATTAAATAAATAACTTTGTACAAAATTAGTTCGGTTTTGTTTGGGTACACCCTCGTATATGTATCTTCGGTTTTTCTATTGAAATATTATTATGATAATGCTTAGATTCTAAGCGAATTGGTTTTATTATTAATCATTTTTTTTTTTTTTTTTTGTATCTGTAAAGCAATTTACAACCAAAATCTTACTCTTATTAAAAACTTTATAATAACATTGATACATTGAAATTATATTTTGATTTTTCTTTATAATTATCTTAATAAATAGGAAAAACTAGAATTATTTTCGATACATTTCATTATTTTCTGAGTTACATTGGCTACAGGGGAATCAATACCTCGGAAATAATACTCTGCTCAGAATCATTTTTCGTTAGTAAAGGTTTATCGTCGCGTACAGATATATATATATTAAATCGCCGTATAGATTATCTTTACAAATTTTCTCCTTATATAATTATATAGTGGCACACTCATCTACAGTAGTAGCCTTTTAACATACTAATACTGCGATACCTCTACGAATACAATTTTTCGGAAAGTAATTGTTTTTTTTCCATAGTCAACAGAATTGTAAATAATATTTTATTTATAACATTTAGAAAAATTTACCATTATTACATAAACCATAAACACATAACGGTTACTACTGATTTTCAAACAACCACCCTCTATCCACATTTTCAAACTAAAATCGGAAAAGACAATGTTTCTAAAAAGTGTAAATATCATATTTGATGTGTCATTAGAAATAATAACGGTTTAAAATATTCATGTCGGAGTAGTATAGGAAAGGGTAAACATTTATATTGAATTCATTAGCCATCCGGTCTTAATTTTAAATCTTAACTCATAAACGGGGTATATCAAAAAATGTATTATGTTTTATGTTAAAGTTGTAGCAAATATTATACAATTTCTTGAAGGAAAATACTCGATTATGCGATAAAAAAAAGAGATATTTTAAAATTCTCGAATATTTTTATTCTTTCCAATAAAATTATTTTCAGGAAATTTTCTGGCATTTTGGTTCCAAAAGAAGAGTATAGAAAGTATTGCATGACGCGTCACTAATATAATTACGAAATGTCGGAAAAGTGTATAAAACGGAAATTCGAATAGTTATTAAATGTAAATTGAATTTCACAGGTACCTACACTTAAAATTTTTTTAAAACAAAAACCCGTGACAACCGGAAATTTATTTTGATCCCACACAGTTGTTCATTTCATTGATCGATGCTAATTTTAAATAGAATTCAAACTTCAATAGCTCAAAGGTCGATTTAATTATATTTAATGATATTTAATTCGAACTTGAAATATGTTTTTCTTTACTGCGTCCGATGTCATTTAAAAGTGAAAACCCCAAAATTTATTGTAGCTAAACCAATTTGTTAGAAAACCTATTTTTTTTCTTAATCAATCATTTTTTACGTATTTTCTCTAAGAAATCTAGGTATACTAACTACTAGTTAAAAAAAAACGAATACAGATAAAAACCAAGAAAATATTTTGAAAATTTTGAGTCGATACTATTATTATTATTTTTTTACGATATACGATAACTATAAAAAAATAATATTATTGCAAAAAAGGGATAGAACACAAATGTTAAGAATTTTTATCGCTCGACACTTTTCTAACCGATTTTAAAGACAGAAAAACAAATTCTGTAGTCACAAGAAAA
The DNA here is from genome assembly GCA_902439185.1 of Cinara cedri. Classification (NCBI taxonomy): domain Eukaryota; kingdom Metazoa; phylum Arthropoda; class Insecta; order Hemiptera; family Aphididae; genus Cinara; species Cinara cedri. The sequence goes on along the minus strand of CABPRJ010000478.1, from coordinate 2,587,488 downwards.
AAAATTAATATTTTGGTATAGTCAACAAAGATTAATTATCTACGATGAAACGTTGAAACGTTGTCCAACGAGAAGAGTATTAGTGTTTAATTAAAAAAACATGGTAAATAAATAACCAGATATAAAATGTACAATAGCAAAATAGACTACTGTACAGTTATTAATATTTTACAGATAAGTGGTTTAAAAATCAAACTTAATTTTTTTTTTATATATATATTAACTACAATTATATAACTTTTAGAAAAAGTGAAAAAATTAATGCAGTAGAAAGAAAAATTGTAATCTCTATCGACATCAATTGTTTCTATGTAGGTATATAAAAAAGTGATATTTTAGTAGTAATTATTTCAACATTTTGACATTGTTGATTGTAAAAGGCCACAAGACCGTTAATAAAGAATTCTAGAGGTTCGGACTCCCGCTCGCCACGAATTTCTTTTAAAAAAAATAAATAAGCCGATATTGGAGATGGGAGTGGCTATCGTTGTAGGTGAGTAGTTGGGAAGGTAGGATACATAAGGTTATTTCATTTATATCTGTAAGTAACGATAAACCATTGCTTGACGAAAGACAATTCTGAGCGCAGTTCAGTAATACATAATTTGAGGTGTCGTAATTTTGATTGTGATTTTCGTTTAAATTTGATTTAAAAACGCTTATTAAAATAAAAAGTATTCTAATGGTATTGAAAATTTGACCGCATCTAGGTAAGTCCAATATAATTATTATAACCAAGTTTCAAGTTTCTACGTATATTTATAACCGAATTACAGCAAAAGGACTTCCAAAAATTAAAATTCCTTAAAAGCTCAAAAATGACTAAAAAGTTTTAGCAATGATACCATAAGAAAGTATATCAAAAAGACAATAAAAAAGGTGTCGTGTGATTTTTCGATTAAATCTTTTTTTCTAGTTTAAAACGTCGTCCGTGTTTTTATAAAATAATGAAATTGTACGTTTTCCCACGTTTTTTCCTACTTGAGTGCTTTTTTTAAAAAATGGCGTTGAAAATCATAAAATGGCCTCTCTAAAGTACCATCTAGAAAACTTCCGTTTTTGTAATAGTCGCTACACATAAAAATCGGAGAAAACGATGGAAAAAACGTGTCCACAGACTAGAAGAAAAAAAGAAAGAAAGAAATAAACAGCATTGTAAAACCAATAGCTCTCCCTCGCTATACTCGAAATCTAAAAAAAAGGTTTTACAATAATTGATTGCATTTGGGCCGATTATTTTTTTAGAATAGTGATGTGTCTCCAAAGTCCACCCTTGTATATACCGGTTTTACAAATACTGTTTATATAAATGCACGCATCGAAAATTTTTTATTTATCCTTTAAATTATCGTTACCTATAGAATTCTCCTGCTTACTGCTGGACGGCGCGGCGCGTGTTATCGACCCGATTCTCGAATATACTTAAATTAAACCAAAGGTGTGTAACGATGGTTATAAATCGTTCTAAAGCTTTGCAAACAATTCCATATTATTGGTGATATCATCAGTAGACACCGTCTATAAAATCAGCCCACTCAGTTTTCTAATAGTGTCGGAATTTTCATAAACATACATACTGGATTGTTCGGTATTTTGTATAGATATAGTATAATATCGACATAAATATTCGCTCAAAATATATAAAACGCTCAATAAAAGTAATGTCGATAACATTTAGTAATTTTCGTTTTATACTAGCGTTTTCGCAAAAGTTGTATGTCTAATATATTTTTATTGTACGCCCGGGAACCCTAAAGTATAAAATAAATTATTCATTATTACCTATTAAATTATTTATTATTTTATGTTGACAATTATTATATTATATTATATTATATTAATAAAATATTAATTATTCATAAATCGGGTAATAACAGATATCGTTATTTTATTATGAATAATTAGTGCTCTTTAAATTTTACTTGTACACGTTTTCGCATACTCATCATCACGTGAAAGTAATATGTATTTGCAAGTTGAAACCGTAAACACTTGAAAACTTTAGTAATTTCGTGGTAATAAGCGAAAACATTCAAAATTGTACGAAGGAATCATTTTTAAAAAAATTATAGGGTTCGAAAACTTGATTCTTGTATACTCTCAGTTAAATCCTTTCTCGAAGCAACATCGAAGGAGGTCAACTTTTTAGGTTACACCGGTGTATTTCTAATTATCGGTGATTGTAATACTTACCGATTATTTGGTCGTTTTTATTTCTGATGGGCATGGCAAGGAGCGAATTGATGCCAGAGTCCACTATTCCTTCGGTGCATTCGTGATCGCTAATATTGAGTACCTCTCCTGAACAGGCAACCCTTTCAGCCAAACTCTCCAGATACCTGGACACGTTTTCGCCTTCAGCCTTTTGTCTGGAACTGTATAGCATGCTTCGCAATCAATATAATGACCTAACTTTAATATCCTCGTCTAATTTTGTACGTACTTTTTAACGCTGTTTTTTGTGTGCTTGGGTGAGTTCAAATCGAATAGCCTAGAAAACGTGGTACTGTCGCACGATTCGTCCACGAGTAGCACGGCCGCTCTTTCACACTTTAACAGTCGCTGAGCTCGCTGCATTATCTTCATGATCACCTTGTCTATGGAAGTCTGTTCTTCAAAAAGGTCATGTACGACCTCCAATAAGTTCTGTATCACGATATACGAATCGAACGATGTTTAAAAAAAAAAATGAAAGTTAATTTTTTTAATTCTAAAAAGCTTAGTTTTACAAATAAGTTTTTTAACTAAAACTCAAATTTTGACTTGGTAGTAAGTACTAGACACCGAAAAATATGTGAAATCTCTTGCGTAATACTATAATTTGAAGTGATTTTTTGAAAGTTAAAAAATGTATTCTAACAATATGTACCCTCCTCAAAACCCCGTCTTTAACATGATAAAATTCTTCAGAATTAATGTACATTTTTTTTTAAAAAATATATTTCAATGATATTACTTTCAACAGTTGAATATTACCAATGATGAGAATTACATCATCTTTTTTTAAAATCATATTTTGAAAAAAAATGACATCTTCACTCACCCTGTTGCGATCGTATTCGGCTCTAGAGTCTTCGACCACTTGTGCGTTGGTAATGGCTATTCCAACAAACTGTAAATACGTCTCAAAAAGCTGGAACAATTTAATTTAATATTTTTTTTAAAAGATTTAATCGTTTTAACAATGTTCCGATAAAAAAATATATCTGATGACTGAATACCTTATTTTAAAGTCATTTGATTTTTTGTCTACTAGTTTAAAATGAAGCTATTTATCAACTATACATTTAATTGTTATTTTACAATGCGTATAAATATTTTCGTACGCATGGATTTTTTTAAATTTTTTTTGAATTTTGAATATCTTTTAAGTATGCTTTAATCAACATTATAATGCACTTTTAGAAATTCGTCAACAACTGGAATATAGCATTTTTTTAAATTTTACCTATTTTATTTTAATATTGTTTTTTTTGTACTTTTTTTACAGTTATCAATTGATGAAAAATATTTCTATATATACTTCTCTTACACACCAGTGATCACCTATGATTGAGTGTTTAAATAATTAATTTATAAATAGTATTACCGTATTATGTATTTGACGTGAGCGTTAAGAGATATCAAAAAGTTAAAACTATGATTTTTAATTTTTTTTTAATTTTTAATAGTTCAGGTGAAAATATTTTTTTGTGAAATCAAAAATATTATTAATTTCCTATGTATATGTATAAGACGTGTCATTCAACATTCAGCCATTCGATCGAACAACTACAGTACAAGTTTTATCTAAAGTTTTTAAGTAATATTGTTACTTAATGGTTCATCTATATAATATATAGATTTATGACAGAGGTGAGTTTTCAAAGTCTAACATGAAAACTTTCTCGTGTATGAAATAATAATACAGTAAATAATTGTTAGGTTTCCGAATCCTGACGTCAGTTACAGCGTAAAATGAAGAAAACTCGCTAATTGCAAGTGAAGCGACAAAATCTTTTACGGTTCTATTGAAATACCGGAAACAAATTACTATAGAACGTTCATTGTAACTCAATAATAATTATTTGATGATTAATAATGTATTTTAACAAATCAATTAATAACAATGACGTCATCATAATATTATTGTATCCAAGATTATTTTTTAATTGCGTAATTTAATTTGATTTCTGTTTTTCTTTCCAATTATTATGTACGAATAGTTTATTTAATAATTCTAAAAAAGCTTTGATCTATTACTGTTCTCAAATTGTTACCACTTCTTCTCGTATCTGAAATGAACATATACTTCTGATTTACATAAAAGATACAACTCGAAATTTTTAAACGGTAAATCCGATATAAGTGTAATAAAAAGTTTCTTATTTAAAAAAAAAAAATACATCCATAAATATATTTCTCAAAATATTAGTCCTCAAATGGTTTATAACGGATATCATTACGCATGCAACAATAAGAACTTATATATCTAATAGAATAATTTAACAGAGTTTAAAATTCAACTATCATGTGATTTATTTAAGTGGGCACACTCAATATTTCGAAAAGCATTAACTTTTTCTGGAATTTGTTTTCTAGAAATTTTAAGAAACAAGCTCCTCTACAGTTTTATATTTATGTTATCATTTGTCAACATTATTTTTGGGGGTAAAACCACTACCTACTTTTTATTTTCAAAGGCAACCTTTATAAAAAAAAGTCCATAAATAGATGGAGTATTAGTTAAAATAAATTTTAGTGTTGCAATTTTTTATTTCTGTCTTGCCGTTGAAGAGATATTCCTCTTTTAAGTATGTGTTGGAGGAGAGTAGTAGAGTGTTATTTTTGTGACGGTACGGTGTGAGACGTGTTATTAGTGCACCAATACTCTCCTCCAAATTAACGGTAATTTTTTTTGGTCCCTTCGGTGACCGCCACACGGAAGTTTTAATGTATTTCAATCGTGGATATAACCATAGACTTATTAATTAGTAGAACATGCTCAGACAATATCTGATAAGGAAAAAGAGGTTTGGCTCGTGCGTCCACGTATTATTTGCGATAATTAATAAATAAAGACGACGCGGGCCTGTAGTGAGAGTTTATTTAAAAAGTAAATGTATACAACAAACAAAAATAAAGACCAATTAAAGACTGTGTCGGTGTGGTTTGAGAAGGAGATGTCCATGAAGGCACGAACTGCTCAAACTGGTGAGGTCAACGAAAATCCAAGCCGGCCCTGAGCGAAATGTCCCGTCAGGAGCTAGATGAGTCATCGGCGGCACAACCAGTTATTCGTCACAGTCATCATGGTGGAACCCGGAGCTGCCAACGTTCCTGTAGTGGCTCGATCGGAGGGGAAATACTGTGGTGGAAGTCCACTACAGAGGTATCCGCTTTACTCATAGATATATATATAATACTAGCCGTCCGGCCCGTGCAAATTTGTATTTTTTTTTCATCTTTATTCCTCTTTGGTTTTGACTGTGTCCATTATGAATAAAAACAAATAGATGGAAACTGGATAATCCCCCTTCGGCGGACTAAAAGTATTCTGTTATGGCAGATTTTTAAATTTTAATTACTATTTGCCTTAAGCATTAAATATTTCTGGATACAATGCGTTAAGTGTCTCACCTTTTGGGGCCAGCACGAATACATTTTGTTTGCATGTGACACGTGACACGTAGAATTGACCATGGGAAAAACATTAGACGATTAGGCCTAAATCAGCAACATTTAATTTTTGATCTTCTGTCTTATTGATAGTCATTTAAAAACATAGTTTCACTAGAAATTGGAGCCGTTTATAACTGGAAAGATAGATTGGTTGGTATCATTGGTCTTCTAGGAACCAAGAGCGTTTTTCCAATTCTATAGCCAGTTATCATTAATATCATATTAGTACCTCTGTGTTACAGCACAGGTTAGATGGGCGTTAGATGGCAATTTATTATTAGTTATTATATATATATAATTATATATTATAATATAATAAATTATTACAATTATTTGTTGATTTAGTCACCGAACATTCATATTATGTGCTTATAAGTACTTAAGTACTAAGTAAGTAATTTACTTACTATATATGATATAATATATTACACTAAATATAATCTATTAATTTTTTCTATACTTATTAGTGTATGTTATTAAATTATAATTATTTTGAAATGTAATGTAAACTTTGTCAAATCCATTTATAACTTCAGAAAATGGTTTTTTACAAAATTTTATTAGAACTTCACGGGCTTTCTGTTTTAGATTTTTATTAATACAGTGTTTACTCTTGATTTTCCAAAGACAAGGATAAGGAATATACAGTTTAAGAAATTCCAAAGTAAATTATTTGGACCAATATCGGGTATCACTCATTTTGTTTAAATGAAAATTACTAGTTACAAATGAAGTCCACTGAATAAATATGTGAGTTTTTTTAAGTAAAATGAAAAATGAAAAAACAGTATTAATACTGTTAAAAAATAATTTAATATTTGATAACAAATGATAACCTTGCTAGTGTAATATCGACTATTAGGTGTCATAATTATTTATATTACACACTTGGCGAGTACAGAAATTGTGTGCGTGTCACCATAACAAAACACGCCAAGATTCACATATAAAGTCTAAACGGCCCTAACATTACAAACTGTATCAATTGACTTTTAGTTTTTGATATATGCGGATATATTGTTTCTATAAGATGGTGGCATGCTGCAAATTGTGGGCTATTCGACTAGAGGCTCATTTAGTTTGATTTTAGAACTATCTGTGCCATAGCTTGAATAAGAGAATGCTTCTTCCCCAAGTTTGAACAGGACGGAAAATACTTATAACACCTTGGGCTATTATATCTACCCATAACTATATTATTGATATACTATATATATATATATATCAATAATTTGTATTTCACTACAAATTTAGTAGTTAACTGATTAATTACAATTTAAAATAATGGTTGTTTTTTTATAAAATATTATAATCTAGAAAAATAAAATAAAATAATTTTAAAGTAGAATTAAATAATATGTTTTTTTTTCTATTTACTCATCTATAATTCATTGATCGTCATTTTACAAATTTGCTTTAATTTATTAAAATTAAAATAAACAGACAAATCAAAATACTAGAAAATACAGCAAAATATTATTTTATTCATCAAAAATGAACTAGTTTTTATTTTTGTAAACTTTTCAATGTTATTATTGTAGTTTACATTTTCATACAAATCACGTTCAATTGAAATAATTGCTAAATCAGAAAGTCGATCTTGCAACATTGTTCTCAAATAATTCTTTATGATTTTTAACTGTAAGAAACTTCTCTCAGCACTTGCAAGTGGCAGTAGTTATTGGAAAAGTTAATACTATTCTTAATGCTATAGAAATGTTTGGAAATGAACAACATGTTGATTCTATCAAATCAAGATAGTCGATAGATGTCTTTTTTTTGTTCAAAATTCTACAAAATATTTTTTAACTTTTCAAAAAATTGAATTGTTAAAATTTCAATGAAATTGGAGTATCCTGTGGTCATACCAACTTTGGTTTCAAAAATCAGACAATGACTTTCTTAATCACAAACTAAACAAAATTTGAAATATTGAAATCGTTGCACTATAATTAGAAACAAATCATATTTTTTATCTTTTATGATTTTTCCCAATTATTATTATGAAAACTACTATTTAGATATAAAAAAATGACTTTCACTATCAATGGCTAGATATTAAATAGAAACAAAATCGATTTCTTATCGTTTTTCAGTTTGAGTATTTCACTATATTCTCTATACGATTTTGGTGATTTCTGGTTGTTAACATTGTTTGCAAAAATTAAAAAAATTAAACCGGCACCCCCAATTGCCGTTAATATTAATTAATTTTAATTTTCCGGGTTTTTCTATTTATTTTGAAAACCCCTTGAAAAATCAAAAAATTGCCTCCTTAATGCTCCAACTAGAGAACATTTTCTTTTAGAAAAAGTACTACATTAGAGCAAAATTTCTGGTAGAAAAGTTGTTTACCTACAGATAGAAAAACAATATAAACATCTTTTGCAAAACCAATGCATTCATCACTATGCTCTGAATCCAAAATACACACCATAGTAAAACCGCTCCGAATCTAAAAACGATAGAACGTTAGCTCACCTAGAGACCAGATGTCGACTTCGATACTGTAATTTTAGTACCATATAGTGCTCATTTCGGGCGTTAAGCCTGCATATCATTCTTGAAATGCCCATGTCACAAATCTTCACCACACCGTTTCCGGTCACCGATTCATTTAGTGGCTTCAAATCCAGGTGCACCACGTTATTTTCGTGTATGTGATCAACACCTCTGAATAACTAAAAAAAACCTTTAATATAGTAGGTAAACTTTATCCTCGCATTTTGCAAACAAATTGTTACCCTATAGAATCTTACTCGAATCATAAGCTCCTTTGCCATATGGTAACCAAAGCCGCCCGGATAGAACTCTATCATGTAATCAAACATGTTGTACTGGACTTACGGGAAAACGATGTAGAAATATGCCTTTTCACAGAAAATGTTCAACAGACTAATCACGAGATTTTTTTTTTTTTGAGTTTGCAGAGTATGATGAATTCGCGCAATGCATAGGGCTGGTTGACTAACGATTCGGTTTTTTTTTTTTTTGTTTTTTGATCTTAACAATTTCGTTTATCCGTTTGTCTAAGTATTTCATCACAATACCGAACGAACCCTGACCGATTATCTTGATCGGTTTGAACCAATTATTAACGGTGACCCACGACTTTTTTTTTTTTGTTAAACGCTTTCACCGTGACTTTATTATTATTATTGTTATTATTACCATGTATTATAATAAAGGTAATAACAACAAACCAAATTTTAAAATGCTATTTTTTTAATAATAATTATTTTATTTACCATTCAGACAATATAATAGCTGAGCTGATAATTATCTAATAAAAATAATTAAATAATATATATTTTACAATATGTTATGATTAAATTATTTTTAATTGTGTTATTATTTTCATCTATTATGTAGGTAACTATAATAACAAAACACTAGGTACGTTCTCTACACTGTAATTTCAATTATTTCCTATTGTTAGGAAGTAAAAAAAATGAAAAAAACATATTTTATGTTATAAGAGTATTGTAACTCAGAGCTACCCCTGGGCATCTAGCCATTCTTAAAATGCCACGCGCTGTGCCACCACATAAATAATGTTTCACTTCTCTCGCCCGACCCAAACTTAAACCACAACTCCATCTATTTATGGAATTTTTTATGTAGGTTGTCATTTAAAAATCAAAAATATGTAACCGTTTCACCTCCAAAAATTTAGGGTGACAAAAAATAATGTAAACGTTAAATTTTAGAACAGTTTGTTTCTTAAATGTTCTTTAAAACAAATTTTGAAAACAAATTAACACTTTCTGAGATAAAGAGTGTCTTACAATAGATTGATTACTCCGTATTATTCAGAAATCTTTTTTGTTTTTCAACCTCTCCCGAAGGTGACAGATGTCTTAGCAAAATCCAAATAAATAATAAATTCAATCAATAAATTAATTAATCTAAAAATAAAATAATTTGAAACACAGGTATCAGAAAATAATAATTTAGAAGTTGATGAATTAGTAGATGATAGTGATAGTATGACAACATCAAATGAAGATAATTGTAATAATAAGTAATAATTCTTCTCATATGTTGTAAACAAAATTTTTTATCAAGTAAAAACATATGATTAATTTTTCGTAGTGACCATGGATATGTGTTAACCTTGAATCCATTGAAATCCATTTCAAGGTTCATATTTATACCGGTTTTTATTTTACTGCTCATTTTATTCATTAATTTGATATTCCATTGATATTAATATAGTGCCTAGTTTTAGATATTTAGTGCATACAAATTTATATTTCTGAACTTTTTAAAATATATTTTGCCAGTTTTTTAAGTGCATGCTTATTTAGACATGAACTTACGAGCCATGCTTTTTATCCAATATATATTTTTGGGGAGAGGGCTAAGCCCTCACCTAGTTGCACCTATGATAAATTTAAATAAATTATTATCAAATTATTATAATTAATATTTACATTAATAGTTAATGTTAATAAAATTTTATCTGTTATTTTTATGACTTTATAATTTGTATATTTTGATTTGTTTCACTATTCTTTCAGGGGGGCAATGTGATAACCACGACGATTCCCTAGTCGAGTCCTTTTCGCAATGATAAAAATAACTATCGTTTAGAAAGAGAAATACTTAACTAAATATAAATATAATTAATATTTACCTTTTCGTCCATAGCGGTGAAATGTCCACCGTCTTTGTCCGGGTTCTTGTTATTGACCTGTGCCACGGCAATGATCTCCTCGTATGAATTTTTGACCGGCATGCACAGCAACGACGACGTATAGTAACCCATAATGCGATCCACTTCATCGTCGAATCTCGGGTCCTGCGCAATGATAAACAAATTAATGTACTCATATGTCTATAATTATCTTACAAGATTTACATCTACGATGTAGATTAGTAAGGAAGGTGTTTTTGTCATAAATATCTCTAAAAATGCGTGATTTCTGCCTGGTAGTACTTTATTCGAGATATTTTCAACAATTTTCGTCCATTTTGCAAGGGTTGCGCAAATAAACTTCAATGTCGGTGTATCGTCTTTTCGAATATCGATGATCGATAGTATCAAAATTAAAATTTCGATAAGAAAATAAAAAAAAAAAAAAAAAATATTTCAGAAAGAATACTATCAGTCGAAAAATGTACACCTTTTGAGGTTTGCATGAACACATTGGAGCATTTCTTTAAAACCGAAAAAGTATTTTCTGAGATAAAAATATTAGAGTATTAGACTGCTTATTCTTTCCATAAATATTGTTGATATGAATATTATTTAAGAGGGCAGGAGACCATGGCCAATATTCTATGTTATATATATGGTTTTGGAATGAATGATACTTGTTCCATCCTATAGGCTGCATACAAATTGCGTTTCTAAACACAAAAATATAAGTCGTGACAACCGAGTTAGTTCACAGTTTTTTTGGCACCTGTTCCGAATTGCATCAGCAAGAATAATTGTTATTTTATTTCTACATGTTTGATGATAACCCCGTTAATATTAATTAGTATAAGATTGTATAGGTAAGAGAAGAAGGATGAGAATAAGGATGAGGATGCTTCTACTGAGTCCAAAGAAGAAAGAAAGACTACGCCGATACGCACAGACGTATAAGTTGCTTAGGCTTACCGCGGTCTCCCGCTCTAGCGACAAATAGAAAACTGCCGTTTTTTCTCATAATTTAAGGCTTTATTGTAAAAAACTCGTTACATACTCATTCTTCAAAATACTTTCCATCACCAGCCACAACTTTCTGCCATTTTTGTGGCAGCTTCTCAATTACTCGTCGAAAAAATTGTTCGTCTTTTGACACGATCCATGAATCGATCCAATTTTTGGCTTCGGCATAAAAAAGAAAGTGCTGTTCGGCCAGGTCATGCGTCATCACTCGGAATAAGTAGAAATCAGAAGGGGCGATGTCAGAGGAGTACAGCGGGTGGATTAGTATGTCCCATTTCAAAGTTTCCAGGTATGTTTTCACAACCTTGGAAACATGCGGCCGAGCGTTATCATGCAGAAGTATTATCTTATCGTGTCTTTCCGAGTATTGCGGGCGTTTTTCCTTCAACGCTCGACTCAAACGTATAAGTTGCGTCCGATAGAGGGCTCCTGTAATGGTTTCGCCTGGTTGCAAGAGTTCATAGCACACTACGCCAAGCTTGTCCCAACAAATACACAGCATCAGCTTCGAGCCATAAAAGTTTGGTTTCGCTGTCGAAGTTGATGAATGGCCGGAAAGCCTTCACGATTTTTTCCGCTTCGGGTTGTCATAGTGTATTCACTTTTCATCGCTAGTCACGATGCGATGCAAAAAACCCTTTCTGTTTTGCTGTTGGAGGAGTTGTTCGCATGTGAAAAGGCGCCGTTCAATGTCCCTCGGCTTCAACTCGTACGGCACTCAATGTCCCAGTTTTTGGATCATTCCTAAGCACTTCAAGCGGTGAGAAACGGCTTGCTGAGTCACGCCCAATAAGTTTGCAAGTTCCCGTTGCGTTCTACAAGAATCTTCATCCAACAAAGTCTTCAATTTTTCGTCCTCGAACTTTTTCACAGGTCCGGGACGTTCCTTGTCTTCTACGTCATATTCACCATTTTTAAACTTATGGAACCATTCCCGACACGTTCTTTCACTAATACAACGTTCACCATAAGTTTCTACAATCATTTTTTTTTTAATGAAATGCAAAAAGTAAAACTTCCCGCAAATGATTCTTACTCGGCTTGAATTTCGCCATTGTCGTGAATGAACAAAACAAAACACAGTAAAAATAGAAGAGCGAGATTTTGTAGAGTTGTTGACTGATGCCTCAACTGGCTATGTAACGTTTCTTATCACACTTATCTATCGATTGACCTTGCTGGTGCAACCTATGGGAAAACGGCGGTTTTCTATTTGTGTAACCAAAAAAAAAAAATAAAAAAATCATGATACGCAAATAGATTTTAATTTTGATACATCAATAAAGCAATATATTGATTTACAAAATATCCATAATATTTGTGCAAATTAACACATAGCTACTTCACCAACTACCCAAATCCGGAACGTTAGATCGTTTAAGTGTTTGAATTCAGGTACCGGGTAGCTTGGTGTAGAGCCAATCGCCCGGCAAGCGAGAAACTCGGATTCGATTCTCCGTCCAACTGGTTAACTTTTAGCACTATTATCCGGACGAGGACGGTCATATCAAAATTTGACATTTAACGCCCAGAGTCCCAAAAGTTTTTTTATGCAACTAACCAAAATTTAATGTTAATACATCAAAATAATAATATTTCAATTTTTAAATTATTTACCAGTATTATCATTGTTTTCAAATAAATTTATATAATATTATTGATTTTTTTTAAATGCTACAATTGACGGCTTTGGTATCCATATCAGGTGGTCGAGAGGGCTCAAGCGCAAAATTCGTAATATTACGAAACTAAAATAACGAAATTTAAATAACAATTATTAATCATAATATTAGTCTATTTTAGATTTTTTCTTGTTTAATTCGCCAATTTTATTCTTCCTTTTTTCAATTTTTTTGTTTTTTGAATACACACTGATTCGGTCTCTTTTTCGAGTTCTTTATTTCTTAATTTAGTAACAGTTTTAATCGTACTCTGAGCTATTTTAATTTCAATCAAATAACTTTTTACAATAGGAGTTTTTAGTTATAGTTTTTTACAATATTTTTTTCAGTTATTTATCTTTTCATGATTTTTTTTCCATTTGTTATCCTTTTTTTTTTTCAATTTCTGCGTGCTAGATTCTTCAAGTTCTTTTTTTATTAGTTATCTAGGTATATTATATACTTTTGTTTAACTAATTGTGAAGCAATTAAATGCTTTTTATCAATAGATACCAAATCAGGTCTATTCTGAAAATAGGTTATACCATATTTTATATCGAGTTGAACATTCAACATGCGACATGACTTAGCCGTTTTATCTTCAGTTAATACATTATCAGACACGGAAAATTGCTATTCTATTTCAGCGTAAAAGTGGGGCAAAGGGGGGGGGGGGGTTGAAACTTGATAACTACGGAAGGGAACAAATATCAATAGGTAAACAACTAAAAAGAATTTACATGTATAAAAATATTTAAAAACGGTAATGGTGACAATGTATGATACGTTACGTGAGCCCGGTGATGAAGAAGTGGGCGGCTGTGGTGACCTCGGGAGGACTATTGAAGCAGACAATGTCGCCATTGGTGCCAGTGACACGACAAGCATAACGGGTGGGCTGGGTATAAGAAGAATGGCGTTGCCCAATGGACGCGACGACAACAAAAACAAGAATCTTTTCACGGAGGCTGCACTTGAGTTCGACTATGAGCGTGGTACGAGCGGTGATTCGGACGACGGCCACGGTTCACGCGACAGGTACGCACAGCCACTACTCAGTGACATGTGTAGGGAAATAGATTACACCGATAACGTGTAATCGCGGTAACGCGACCCAACAATCCATTTTATTAATGATACACATAATTTATTGCATATTTACATTAATTGTAACCGTTTAGATTCTACTAGACACTACTTAAAGAGTTTACAATACTTAGTTATTTCTGAACTTTTTGCGTTTGATAAATCATTTAATAGTTTTAATTTCTTGGTTGCTATTTGATTTGTTCTTAAATCGACTACAAATATCGTCTCGTGATTTTCTATTGTAGTAGTGGTCTTCACAACAATTTTGTCGGTTAAGCTGGAATTCCTAAATTCTTACATCTTTAATGGGTATTTTTTTTGATCCAGAATGTTATTTAGAATATTCTCTACGCCAATATTACCAATTTTTCCATTATTATTCAATATTAGTTTATGTACATATAGTAAATCTGCTTCCGGGGTTTTCAACAATATCTCCGTTCTATTAACCTTCCTTTCCAAATATGATTTGAATAAATTATTGATGTCTATATTTCATGAACAGTTCGCGGCCACCGTGCTCAGGGGGCGCCCGAACAGGTCTATCGACCAGACGTTCGGTTTGCCCCTGAACACGGAGCATAATTCCATATATCCCACTGTTGGCAATTCCACAGTTCACCAGCGAAATGTAACGTACAACATTTCGCTAAACAGTTTAGATTTTTGATTGCTAAAATCATGGTTTCTAACGATTTTTTGTATATTGGTATGTTTTGAATCGTCATGTATCGAACTTCTGATTTGATAAAATATTTATAATTTTTTTGCTAATAAATAGGATAATTTTTGGCTCATTCCTGGAAAACAGCAATTGTCACCAGTTATTTTACTTGGGTTCAGCAATTATTTATTTTTTTTGGGCCTGGAATTGTATGTCACTCTATACAAATTTCAATTGTACACTTTGAGAGTGCTTGATTTTGCTTGTTCTCTACTTTGAGACGAAATATACCAAAGAAAACAAAGTTAAAAATCTACTCGTTCCACTAATTAGTTTAATTTTATTAAACTTTTTAAAGTGGTATTTAACCACGAATAGGATAATAGGTATTTTTTATAATATTTAATATTAACTACTTTCAAGTTAGAAAATATATCTATTTTAGATTCTGAGCAGAGCGAAGAAGCTTATGGTTTTACAAAGATGTTTTTTTTTTCTGTGGATAACTTTTCCACCAGAAATCTTAATCCAATTTTTAAGTATATGATTTTTTCTGAAGGGAAATCGAACTGCGGAAATACTTTAAGGTAATTTTTTGATTTTCTCAGGAGTTTTCTCATCAAGTAGGAAATTCCAAGAAAAAAACATGGGAAAACCGTAGGAAAAATAAGAAAATAGGTATATTATAAAAAAATATTATTATTATATCATATGATAACAAGAAATAGTTCTAGAAAAAGAAGTTTAATTTTAGTGAGTATGATAGAAAATATTAAGATTTTTATTCTGCTAATATAAATTTTATCTCTCTTCCTTATATTCGGAAATCAGGAACGCTGCTTACTTCTTAACTGATGTAGGACATGTATACGAAGGTCCCGTTCATTATCTACATATTCATTAATCACGTTTTCGTTCAGTATGCGTATCTCCTCCACACATGACCAATTCCTAATTTGCCATCATTATCGACATTAATTTTAGCGAATAAGAAGTAGAGAAAACTACGATTGAAGTGAAGAAAAATTTAAGCAGTGCGGTGCGTATAAAACACTGTGATCATATTTGCCATAGTATTTTCTATGTTTTTATTATCCTAACATCTGTGGCCACGGCGGTGGTGACACAAAATAAAACGTAATCAAACCCCGTGTTATCATCTCCTTTAAAATTTACCTCAAAATATTTCCTATATAAGGCCGCGTGAGCCCGTTGTACCAATATATTTTTCGTCATAAAACGCAGAAATATTTTCACGTAAATACGGTAAAAGTACACATCGCATATACGTGTGAATCGAAGAAGAATTGGAATTTAATTTGTGAGATTGTCGTATGTACGCAATAGCCGCGTTGATGTATGACCTAGTTTTTTTTTTTGTTTTTTCATCTCCCAGACAAAAAAAAACCTATTAATATAATATCGATAAATGTCACGCAATTGTAAGGCCTCGTCCACATGGCGCAATATATATTTTCGACGATACCGTCGTAAAAAAAAAACAGTTATACAATATTTTATAAATATAACACGTATAACATTATACGAGACAGACTATTTTTTTTATTCGTCCGTACGGAATTTTTACGATACTCGTATGTAATGTCATTTTACGTTTCACCAGAAATTCGTAAGCGGACATGATGGTAAAAAAAAAAAGAAAACAGCTTTTAATAGTCGATAATGCCATTATCCGGGTTCGCGTAAAACACAAAACTATACGGTATACATTATTATGTTATACTTTATGACTAGGGTTTTCTTAAACAAGTGACGATGAAATGTCTTTTGGCTATCTAAAACAATAATATTATGTGTGGAAATCAATTTCATCGTCATCGCCTTAGCAAAAGATAAAACTAACCATTCCTAACCTAACCTAACTATAACGATATTATTCAGGGACACAGTTTATACAATGCACTCGAATAACATCGAGTACAAAAAATAAGAAAAAAATTCAGTTTTTTTACTACCACTTCCGTACTTTTTTATGGAATATTTTCTATTAAAAATTGAGACTATTACAATATATTGTAAATAATATAAAGACTGAAAACTGATATTATTTAGAGAATAACCTAACAGTGTTCCGGGTAACATCGATTTTCACACGGGTTATTAGAATTTAAAACGGCTGTTATATAGAAACTATTTATCGAATATAAATGTGTGATACATTAAAATTTTCAAAAAAATAAACTTTGCAGAATGGCTATCTTAAAATTTTCCGAAAATAATAAAAGAAAGTTACTTTTTTAAATTTTTTTACTAAAAAAAAATTTAATTCAAATATAAATATTTTTTGTCCTCATCTGTGAGTAATATAAAAAAAAAAAAAAACAGAATTTGAAAAAAAAAAAAAACAGAATTTGAAAATATTTATATCTCCGGAGATATTTAAGGAGCTATATATATATATATATATAGAGCTATATATATATATATATATATATATATATATATATAAGTATATCTTTGTGGGACATCTAGCTTGTATACCAGTTAATCCATCTTAGTGAGTACAAACATTATCTCGAAAAGCATTAACTTTTTTCGGAATTTGTTTTATAGAAAATTTAAAAAAAACAAGCAGCTCTATAATTTTATATTTAGGTTATTTTTTGGGGATAAAACCTCTATCTACTTTTTATATTCAAATGATAACCTATAAAAAGATGGAGTATTAATTAAAATAAATTTTAGTGTTGAAATTTTTGATTTCTGTCAATCCGTTGACAACATATTCCACTTTTAAGTTTGGGTTGGAGAAAAGTAGTAGAGGTGTGATGGTATGACGCGCGGCGTGTTAATAATGCATCACTCTTCTCCTCCAAACCATATTTGAAAGTGGAATATCTCGTCAACGGATCAATGGAAATCAAAAATGTCAACACTAAATTTTTTTTAAGTAATACTCCATCTCTTTATGAAATTTTTAATATAGGTTGCCATTTGAAAATCAAAAGCAGATAGTAGTTTTCACCCCAAAAATAAGGGTAACAAAACTATTATAAATATAAAATTGTAAAAGAGTTTATATATAAATTTTCTAGAAAAAATTATTACTTTCTGAGATAATGAGTGTACTCATTTAAATGGATCACCCGGTATATATTTTTCTCGGTTACTATTAGTTATTTTAATCAGCATCTTCTGGACCAAATTAGCTTTAACACGGGAATTGTAATTGTTTTGTTCATGGATTGAAGTGATAAAAGTTAGATTGAATGTTATAATATAGAGTTAACCAGATTTTTGTGGACAAATATTATTTTAGTAGCTTTAGACATCTCTACAATAAACCTATATGAAGCTTTGAGTTAAATGTTGTGTATGTGAGTATCAAGGATACTTCTTTAAACCTTCACCCCAACTAATTTTATGCACCAATTTCATGTTTAATACAAGAAGTTTCAGGTTTTAAATTCTTATACAGAATTATCAAATTAAGTAGTTTAGCTAAAATTATATATGTAAATAGCATTAATGTCATGGAGTGTACCTTTAAAAGGTTCAAAAGTCTGTTACCTGTCTGGCTATTACCACCTGTATAAATGTTGCCTAAATCTGAAGAACTAATTGTTTATCTATTAACATGGAACTTTTTTTTTTCAATTCCCTTATCGTTACTGAAAAGTAATAGGATATTGTTAAACATGAAGTATGAGTGTGTAAGTAGAACATAATGTAGTATAAGAGTAATTGAGTAGATAGAGTTCAATGGGTTTCTAGTGAATACAAACAATATTTGCAAATATGTTGAAAAGAAAAAAAAAATTAATATTTCGATAAATCGACTGAAGAAAAATTTGACTAGTAGTTTTTATATAGGTATTAATATTAATATAAATATATATTAATATATATATTTTATTTTTTTATATTGTTTTTTTTTCTTTTTATGCTAAATGCAATCCCGTATTAAAAATCTACGACTGGCTCTTCAATTGAACTATCGAAATGCACGAATAAAATATAAGCCCATCGTCACCGCCGTCCCGAATTATAATTTTTGTATAATATATTTATTGGGTCGTATAATATAAATTGAATACTCTATATTATTATTTCGTCGAACATTTACTCCTGTATAGTTATTCTGGGTAATTTTTTTTTTATTGTTAGAAAAAACATATAAAATCGCGTTTTTATTGGTCGTTTGGACGAATCGGAAATACATTTACCACTTGAGTTTTATTGTGTACATAAAAGATCTTCAGGAAATCTAGCGGTGGAAAATTTATTTCCCGGTTTACTCTCTAGAAACTATATACACATAAATATTATAATATAAATGAAAAACGGCAGTGGAGGAAAATTTCCATTTATAGACTATTATTATGCACCGGATTTATTTGTACTATTTCTTATTATTCCCGAAATTTCGTCTGCGGCCTGTTATAACTCACAGGAAAAACTTATTTTCACTGGACAATAATGTCCGACTGCG
Organism: Cinara cedri; assembly: GCA_902439185.1. Classification (NCBI taxonomy): domain Eukaryota; kingdom Metazoa; phylum Arthropoda; class Insecta; order Hemiptera; family Aphididae; genus Cinara; species Cinara cedri. The sequence goes on along the minus strand of CABPRJ010000478.1, from coordinate 2,568,298 downwards.
GTCGTCGTTTTAGGAAAACGTTAGTTTTTTTTTTTACATTAACAATTGGTCAATTTTTACATCCGCAGATATTTTCTAATTTCACCCTGAAAAAACACCATTTGTTTCCTACATATACTTTTTTTGTGAAAAATTTACATTTTTGATCATAACACCACGCTATTTCTGATACTTTCCAATTACCTGTGATGCTTTAATTTGGTTGCTTATATTTCATTTTATTTATATTATTAATCATTTTTCTGATTTTCCTTTCAAAATCCCGTAATTGTATGTACTTATGACGACAACTTACCTCACAGGCTACGTCCAGGTTGACGGTCTCACCGGTGGACGCTACGTAGCCGAGTATACCAACTCCCCAAGGTATCTGCACCTCATTGTCATCGGCCGTGTCACACTGCTGCATTCCGTCCGGTAACAGGAACTGACCACGGGCGCCACTGTGCACGTCGAACACCTTGGAGACGAGGCACCGGCGACGGCAACCGCGGGGCGGTCCGTCTACTAGAAATAGGGACGCAGCGTCGCAGTCAAGCAGCACGCTCAGATTATCGACGATTTTGTGCGACAATGACCTAAGATCTAAGTCAGTGGCGATATCCCGAACAACCGTCAGAAAAAAGTCCCGTTCACCCTGAGCCCTGCGTAGATCCCGTTTAGCGTCCATGCTATGCGCAGGAACGGGCCATCGGGGCAACCGAACCTTGGAATCGATAAGCAGTGACAGCATGCTAATCGGGCTTGGCGGTAACGACGTGAACCTGCGTAAAAACGAACGGAATATAAAGATAAACATCATTACTTTGGAGAAGAGGGTTCGACGAGTTTTCACACCAAAAAATCGCGTTTTTGTTATTTTTTGTTTCGTCGATAGTCTCACTATGCTGTCTTCTAATCATGGTTCAGAATTTATAGCACTTAGAATAAACAAAAAAACTGATTAAAAAACTTTGTTATACGCCCCTTAAAAGTTTAATAAATAAATCAAATGCTGAGGTAACGTACCTACGAAAAAAATATTTAAAAAAAACCCTTCAAATTTTATTTTATGCACACATTTGTAGTTTCAATGCCATGTCAGAGAAATAAGTAAATGTTATAAGTCCCTACACAGACTTATAATATTATTACCTACTGATGTTACGAACCACATCGCTGAGATATCAATTATCCTAAATCCATTTCGTTGAAGAGTGAAATGAAAATGCAATGATACTTATTTTCAAAATCGGTACCTACGCTAGGTAGTCACATGAACATTTTTTTGTTAAGTCCGAGATACTATAAGTTTTTTCACCTTTACGTTAAACTTAAAACTAACAGTGCCAATAACCGAAATATTTGTCAAGACTGCGAGACAGCAATATTATTATGTCTCGTTGCTCCCGCCATTATAAATAAGAGAAAAATACAGGGTGATTGTTTAGTCAAGCGAAACGTCTACGAAAATTTTTCCTATTTTAGTTTCAACGATTTCATTTGTATACAGAATCGTTTAATGATTTAAATGCTATACGTCAATTATGTATAATTACTATATAAGGCGTAAGGGTAAAAACTAGACCGTTAAACGTGGGTGTTATTGACGGATGGATGGGAGAGGAGGAACAAAATTAAATTTACTCTACGTTTTCATATATTATGTCTCGTGATAAACACTCTGTATTTATGTGTTATAAATATATATACGTCGTTACGGTGCGTTATCATTGACCGACATCCTATTCAATGATAATACATACCGTCTAGTCGTCGTTAAATTTACTAAAAATAATAATAATAATAATAATAACAATAACGTAAAAAAAAAAAACCATATTTCAAGATAACTCGAAGAAATTGTTCCGAACAAACCCTATCTGTTAGCATAATACCTATTCTTTTAAACACGGTTCCCGCGTTACGTAATATACGTACAACATTAAATTTTCAAAGATACGATACAAACGTTAATGTATAATCGTTTTAACCGTGCGCGATTTATGAGTTTAGACCCGAGACAAAATTCGATAGAGGAACGTGATTAAAAATTTGTCAATTCCGTATACCAAATACACAGACTTCAAAGAAAATAATCCAACCACTATTTTTGTCATTTGAAGTAATAAATTTAGCATTAGTAATATTTTTCAACAGTAATCACATAATTAAATACGAAAAAAACTGAGAAATTATTAGTTTTCCAGGAAATTAGATCGTTTAATAATTGTCGACTCGGTAGTTTAAATTTTGATCATTTTAGCACCACTATTGTTCTACTTGACCTTTTTCGTAAGACATTTTCGCACCGTTATTTCTTAGTTAAATAATTGTCATATACTATTTGAGCATCAAAATATTTAACTATAGCAGGGTTGAAAGTAATTAGGAGTACTTACTCAATCGTTTCACAAATTTAAGTTTAATATCATCTAGTATAGGTATTATATTATTGCTTGTATAACTCCAGATAACAAATATCTTTGAGATTGTTATATTTACTATAATCACATATAACATTATTTATCCACAAATATTACGTTAACGACAATATTATTAAGTAATAACTAACAAAGTCGTACAGATGTAAGTGAAACGAGGGTCATCGAATGATTTTCGAATATTAGTTAATGTACGGAAATGGATGACCGGTTGCGAATCCTCCAGGATAGGCGACTCTGCAGATAATATTAAAATTGTAATTATCTCGTTGGTATACCTCTTAAATAAAAATACTGATAACATTTGAATGTAATCAACATTTTATAGGCACAGCAATGAATTAAGAATTGACAGTAAATCGCAGTTAATCGTTGCAAATATTACAGCAACAAATAAAGATTCACTCTTATTTTATCAAAACAGCGAAAGAAATAATAATAGATCAATCAAACAATGTTAAAAAAAAATGCTGATACAGTGTGCCATCGTCATAGAAAGGAAGTTGAGAAGGTAGGATGTATAAAATTAATTAATTTTTATCTATACGCAACGATTAACTATTGCTCACGAAAAACGATTCTGAGCCGAGTTCGGTTATACATGATTTAAATGGTCATTTACGTTTTTAAAAAAATTAATTTAGTAAATTTTTTTGTTTTTCCTAGATTTTTCCCATTTATTAGGAAAACCCCTGAGAAAATCAAAGAATGGTAAACCTTATAGTACCACTTTAGTCCAATTTTCTCTTAGAAAAAGATCTACGCTTGGAAATCGGAGAAAAATTTCTGGTAGAAAAGTTGTTCACAAACAAAAAAAAACGAATAATAAACATCATTGTAAAACCAATATATTTTTTACTCCGTTCATGATTTAAAACTACTTTCGTAAAGTACCAAGTTAAGTCAAAATTTAACAAAAAAGTTGTCTTGTTATGTTTTGATTGGAGTAATTTTTCTGGGGTAAAAGTTGTTTACAAACAGAAAACATTAAAAAATACACATCATAGTAAAACTTAACTCACTTCACTCAAGATCTAAAATAATAACTGTTTTTTCCATCTATGTTGCTAAGTTTTAAGGTACCTTAAAAAATCAAAACAAAAATTCAATTTTTGTTCCAATTATTCCAAACACTTGTATAATGTACTGTAAAACACTGTTTAATGGTTGAACTTTGAGATAAAAAGTAGACAGTGACCTCTTATTTTGAATGTTAGTTGTACAAATTTTCATCAAGAATAGAATAAATTAGTAGATTTAGATAGCGTATAGATAAGGATAAGAAGAAAGTAACAATTTATATCTAAAATTTTTTATAAAAATACCAATTAAATCAAGGCAGAGTTTTTTTTTTTTCTTTGACAAGTGCAATTATTTCTCAGTTCAACAAATATAGTGAAGCATTGGATAAAAATAATTCTAGATATAATAGGAAAAAGAGACAATGTAAATATACAAAGTTCATATACAAACTACATTATGGGTAGATTCTTACAAGCAGTTAATGGAGAACTTTCAACTAAGAAAAAATGACATGGGGCCGTACTCAAAGAACTTTCATAAAAATGTTTTTAGCTAAACGCGATAAGTGTAATTATGAAAAAATCCAAGATGAAAAACATATTTTCAATTGCATACATTTTATTAAAATATGTACAGCAAAAATTGCCGACGTAGTGAATGGTAATGTCATAAAACTCGCTAAACACTAGGAAGGGAATCTGTAACAATATTTATATAATAAGTTGTTGTGTTTAGACAAAAAAACTAAAATCGAATTTTATTAATAACTCGTAGCTAAAAATCGAATTGGAAAAATACTAATTAATGTTTATAAAAATAATTTTTGAATTAATAATAATATTAACAACTCAGTCAAGTTAAAAGTAAAATTGTATACATTTAGCCATATATGAGAATTATTACTGACCTTGTAAACACTATAACGCAACATTCTACAAAATTATAACTTTTAAACGTTGAATTTTCCAGGTTAGCAGAGTATATTTCGGTAAATCGGCCCAAACGTCTGTTGGATTCCTGTAATACCAACTATATATACGCTTTAAAGGGATTTATAATACGCATGACTTTGTTTGAAAATATTTGTTACTTGGTGGCAGTGATCTGCTACATGAAATGACGTAAATATGCGGTAACACAGTCGTAGAAAAAAAACGCGATAAAAATTCCTTCGAACTCGTACTTATATGATATAACATAATACTCGAATTTAAGCCGAAAATCTCAGAAGTTTGGTAAACCATATAAATTTACCTTTCTACCTACACAAAAAATGCTATTTTTAGTTATTTAAGTTATTTTTCTAAAAGTCATTGTTTTGATTTTAATGCCGTGACGTTAACGGTTCGTTTTAGAATTTATAAACGAAAAATATAAATGACGTACGATAGGTACACACAATACAACAATCCGTTACTAGTATAAAATTAATAAATTCATTATATTTAGGTTTTTAAATACAAGTTTAAAACACCTCATATCCCAGCTATTTTCGTTCGTCCTTAGGTAGAGCTGATTATACTAAGGTCTATGATTCGATTCTCAATGGCTTATACCGAAACAAGGCCGGATTTTTTTTTTACGGATTTTCCGATGACATTTTAAGGACCTAACTGGGACGTATTTCAGGAAGATTTCCATTTGACCTCTAATAAATAACCTTGTAGCTTGTCCGATCTCAGACATTAGGAAGTCTACAGGATAATTAAGTACCTTACTAGATGACCAAGGAACTTCCTATACGAGTAAATGATCGGTGAGCCCAATAATACGTAACCATGACATTCCCAGAAAGCAACCCTGTACTCTGAGGGTAACAGAAACTAAAAATAAAGAAGTCAAATAAGTAACAATATAACATAATAATGTATCTACTTTGAAAATAAAAAATAAATAATCTGTTTAACTCGATTTACATTTTTAAACATTTTTAATTATTAACATCTACAGTAGTTGATTAATTAATTAAAATTTTATAATATATACAAACCAAAATAAAACTCCTATTTAAGCAATTTTTGATCTATTAGACATATTGTAATCTCTAAAAAAATTGCCATTTATCAATGTTTCGTATTGCTCAAGACATAAATATTTTCGAATAAAATATTTACAATTACATTTATTCGTTGGTGTAGCATTCAACTAGATTGGCACTGTAAATAACCACCGAGCCTAGTACTAATCGTAGTTTTAAAATTATATAAAGTAGTTTAATTATAAATGAACACTTCACCTAATAATGGGAATTCAAATATTGGATCCTTAAAAGTCAACGCTTATTCAAGAAATCAAGCTTTTCCTTGAGACTTGGTTACATTGTCATTTTATGACTAAATTCTCCCTGCCCCCCAAATAGTCAAGTTTGTTGAACTTTTAAGTCAATAGAGTAGGGAGATCATAATCTTTAATATATTTGAAGTTGGTTATCTCCTGCGTAAACAATTGTAAAAAGTGATTAATCGATAACGTGACGATTGGTGATAAGCGACAGTTTCAGTGGACAAATTTTTCAATTTGTTCATAGATTCTAACAATGGCGGATCCAGCAAAACAAATCGGTGGGGGACAATTTTTAAAATGCATATAAGCCATAAGCCATACTTTTTTATTAAAAATCAAGCACAGAGTCCATTAGAGCTAAGAGTATATTTTGGAGCGAACGGGAGGATGGAAGCGATCGCTTCTAACGCCCCTCTTCCTGAATCCGCCACTAGATTGCAATATATTATGAGTATATAATAATAATGATGTTATTCAAAATGGGCACACGACGACAATATTATTATTTATGATTACCGAGCGTTGCGTTTGATATTATAGAGCGGTACAACAACAACAATAATAATAATTCATATTCACGCCATAAATAATAGTAATAATTATGATTAACGAACATTTAAATATGCTGTTCGTTATTTTTTTTTTCACAAAGCGTTACGCAAGTTCCAACTATAATAAAAGCTAGGAAAAAAAAACTAGAAAATCTTAACGAGTTTTTTTTTTAAACATAATTTTTAATACGTGAGTTCCGACATAAAAAAAAAACAACTTTTAGTAATTTTAAATAATATCTATTCGAAACGTCCTTTATCATACCCGACATTATGAACTGGAACTGATAACTATCAAATCATTATGTTTATAAGTTATCAATACAAAAAGTAGCTAGAAAATATAAAAATTTGAGCCCGAGTCCAATGATTTGGTCTGCAATACTTCGATTTATTATATTTTTGCGTGGTTGGAACATTTTTAAATTTTATGCATATGTTAAATAAGACTTTTTGCAACATGAGTTATGTATTAATTAAAAAAAAAATACTTTGTGTTAATAATATAATAATTAAACTAACTATTAAAGTATTATATAATATTACAATTCGATTAATTGTTTACCCGTGTATTGATTCGTTGATATTTCAGCTAATATTGTCAATATTCGATTAATAATATTATTATATTTTATGTTTGTCGGTAAAATTAACTAAAGAGCTCGCTATAAGATGTAGAATGGCATGGAGGTTTTTGTAGGTTTGACAACAATAAGTCCATAACAAAAATTCTATAGGAAAAGATTAATCGACGTGAAGTATACAGAGTAAAATGTTTAACCTACTCACTTTATTTCTAAGGTGCCTCTGTACCCACCTTCTAGATCCACCACTATCTGGCGATACCAACTTAGATTTTTTTAAATATAAACCAATTATAAAAATCCCATAAATAGATAGAATATTAGATAAAATATATGTTGGCGCTGAAACTTAAAAGTGGAATATCTCGTGAACGAGTTGATGGAAATCAAAAACGCCAACAACACAATTTATATTATCTAATATAACATCTATATATGGCATTTTCAATACAGGTTCTAATTTGAAAAACCAAAGTTGATATCACCAATAGCTTACTCCTTAAATATTATAAAAACTCTAACGGAAGTATTGTGTTTAACTACTTTTCTAACTAAAAATTCTCACAATCAGAATTAGCATTTGCACATTATTTTATCTCTAAAATGGGGTGAGCATGTTTAATGAATCACTCTTTATATATATATATATATATATATATACATTATATTTTTTTCATATTGCCATATTTTAATCGTAATATGTGCAATGCATATTGTGCATATTGTGTATAATTTTATCCATATTTTGTACTTTTTTCGTGCATATAATTTCGGTCAATACAAAAATAATTATAAAAATAACAGTTCAAATAGAATTCTGGTTTTGGAACACACAATTTTAATTATATATATATAGTTTTAATTATTCAAGACAATTTGATTTACCTTTGAAAAAATGTATTCGCTACAGTAAATATTTAATTTTCTCCATTAAAACGCAATAATGGCGAATTACGATTGTACAATTTTGGAGTAGTAATAAAATTCTATGACTTATTTACCTATAATACATATTTATGTTACAGTCGTTAAACGAACATTTGTTCGATAAATTATTAAAAACACAACGAACAAACCATTTATTTTGGCGGTAAACAATACGTAAAAAGTATTATTTTAAAATAAATTAATATAATAGCATATTTTTTTACTAACATATTACTTCGGTAAGGTTATATTGTTATACATTAACCATTGTCAAAAAACCGAAGTCGTTCACATTTTGTAGGTACCTACTTCAGTGTTAAATTTTAAAATTGAGATTTTTATACTTTGACATTTTATTTGGATTTTTAATTTACAAAATTAGATATAGTTTTATAATTATTTGAAATGGTCTGTCTTTTTTATAGAGTATCAGCTTTTAAAAATATTCCGAAATTCAATTTGGTTCCTGAACATATGCTCTTTTTATAGAGTAGATTTGCTAGCATTAATCCATCCTCAAATGTGGAGCCTAGAGGATCAAGTGGCTTTTGTAATGCATTTTTTGTGCTCAATCACTTTCTCTACACGATGAATGAAAATATATAGTAAATATATAAATATTCCAAATAAAATAACAAAAAAAAAAAGGGCATATTTTGCATCATGAGTAGGCCACTATTGGAGGGGAGGAGTTAGGAAGATAAATATAACGAGTATATAGGGGCATTTAGTTTAGATACTGGAAATAACAATATTAAATCATTGTAATGAGTTAAACGATTCTAACGGATATCAGTAATTTTTAGTTCAGTCTTAATACAGTGTTAGTTTTTTTTTTTTGCTCCTTGTATAGCGAAGAAAACTTAAACAGATATAAAAATGAAACAAAAACAAAAATAAAACCTACGCATAACTTATAGTTTGTTTTAATTTCTTAGAAAATCTTTTAAGAATTTCGAAAAATGTTTCATTTAAAGTATCCCCAATGGAATATTTTTGAATTTTGAATTTTCGGCGTTGAACAAATCTGAACATATTTAGTAACCGAACAATTTGTTTTCAAGACAAAAAAGAAAACCATATTTTAGTTAGAATATAATATAGTTATCACACAGAATCACCTATAGATACAAAAAAAAAATTAATATAAACGGATTCATTATTTTGGCGACAACGTCGAATAGCACCCATGAAATAATTACTATACTTGTACTATAATAATTTATACTTATGTGATGACATTTATTTTATATCGTATTGTGTATAATTATTAACACGTCAAAACCAATTAAGTATTTAGTTTAAAGGCCAGTCTCTAATGGTTTTCTTTCCACGAACCGCATTTCATCGGTACGGTAATGATTTATTCTAATAAACCGACACAATTTTTATTTCTACATTGTACATAATCTACTATAAGAAAAATCAGTTTTCGAACAGTTAATATACATATAATACGTAATGATAGTCTATACAATATGCCTGCCCACTACGCCGCCCAACTAATTCCCCGAGTTTCCGATTTTTCCAACAGAAAATTTAAAGGCTTCTCGATTAGCAACTTCATAATAAATATTAAACCCATTCCTATCATTATTTTTTCTACAAGTACAAACAACTTGAGAGATTTATTTACGACTATTATACTCTAGTTCGTAAACGATTATAAACATTTTTTTTTTTTCGAAATATTACACTTATTAATTCTCATTTTTCGTTTACTAAACACACGTTATAGTATACGATGAAAAATGTGTTTACTATAAAATCCTCTACCCGGATAATTGCTTTTAAAGAAAACATTTTTTAATTGTTTTTATATGATATTATAATTATTATCTAATTTTGTCGACGAACTTAAAAATAAGTATGAACATTTCTCATATCTTAACTCTATAGTTATATAGCCTTTAGAAATAAAACTTTCAAAATCCAAATCCAATACTTACAAATATAAATAAAATAACCTTATATTATATTTTACCTTCCCAACTTATCACCTACAACAGTGGCTGCTCCCATCCCCAGTATCGCTTTTTATTAAATATGAAAATGCAGTTTACTAAAATCAACGTTACAGATTGAATTTTTTTTCATGCACGAATAAGGTATATGAAAAACTGTAATGACACCCTATATTACAATTTTGTATTTGTACAATGTTTGGTTCAAGCAAACAGCATTTTTCATTTCGAAAACTGCACTTAACACGATATGTGTGTGCTTAACCGTCGACATAATAATTACATAATATTTTTTTTTATATCTTACAATATTGTTTTTACATTTTAATGGGGAAATAACAAAACGAACCTTAAATATATCGGAAATCTATTTAAGTACATAAACTAGAAACGAATATGATGTAACAATAAAATATATAATATATTATGGTAAATAAAAATAACCAACGTCTAATACGTTTATACGTTTGTACGCAGTTAGCGATTACCGGTTCGGAGTTGGGGATTCTGGTGTTCTGCCGGTCCGGCAGTGTTGCATGTGCGAACTGAATAGCTTCTAATCCACAACAGAGTTTATATGTAGGTCCTATGATTAGTCAGCATTCGGTTCAACCGCATTTTAATCAGAACCTATCAATACCTATTTATCCATAGCCTTTATTATGTACAGTTTTAGCAGGCTACTATTTAGATAGAGCCGATAAAGGTTTTTTGGCATTTTTTAACTTTGATAAACTAAAACAGTCAATCATATTTCATGGTCGTCACCCTGTAAGTTGGTAAAGCCATTGAAATCCTTCGATAGCCACACTGCCACCCTCAAAATTCGGTTTCAAGTACTTTTGGTAAGAAGATAACATTATTTTTTATTATTTATGAGTTACCATGTTAACATGGATGAAAAACAGATACAATTAGTTGCTTGGGTTGTCAGGGGAAGAAAATACCTAAATTAAATTGACACCTACAATGCCGAGTGGGGAAGCTAATTTACCATGAAGTATAAAATATGGTTTCATTGAAATTAATTTACAGCTTAAAACTGTGTAAGGTATTCTTTTACCTCTAATGGCTCTAGCTTTCGAGGATTTATTCTAATAGAAAAAATAATCAAAATATTATAGTCGAATATTTATAAAGCTATAAAAACGATTTCGTTTGGATATATATATGCCGATTGTTAAACATAATTATATGAATAATATGAATATTCTCTACTATAATAAGCGTAAACCGTAGTATCGATAAAGTTTAACTATTCGCTATACACGATGGCCTTGTGTATTTCTTAGGTCGTTTCCAAAACTGTTATTTAATTTTGAAAATCATTGCCAAGGCTAAGGACGTAATAACATAGTAATTATATTAACTCACGCGTTTCACGAGATACGACGATTATATTATTATCGTAAAATGCAGTCCGGACGATATCTCGGATGTTTGTTTTTATTTTGTTGTCGCAATATTATTTTATAAGCGCGCGGATACTCTCGCTTATTACTATTATAGAGAAGTTTCGGAAAAACAGACCGAAGCTATATAATATTATTATAATCCTTGTTATTACTCGGGTTATAAACCGCGCGTTTTGAAAGGGACATTAGCCGAAAATAAAAACATTTATTATTATGATTTGTTTACTCGGTAGCACTGCCATAACCACCGACACTTGGTGGCTGACAAACCGTACAAATATATTATCACGAAATTTTAAAAAATCTCAACTGTACCGCCTTATCAAAGTCACGGCGGCGAAGGCGTTGACTTTGATAAATGCGTACAGTGAAGTTTTTTGACGTCGACGCGGTTTATTATCCTTGACTTTATATTATAGCCATTATATTATAGCCTCTCTCTAGACGAATGATAAAACAATACAACGAAACGTCAACTCCGGTAAGTAGGTAGGTAGGTATACTCTTTTAAACAATAATAATAGCCAGATTCCGAGTGGCTTATACATATAATGCGGTGTATGAGAACGTCTAAATGAAATATTGTTCAAAAATATAGTGTTTTCATTATTTAGAAAAAAAATGTACTATATATAATGCTTATAAGTTATTATTTAGTCATTATTAAGTTACAGTGTTTGATTCAAGAGTCATTAAAAAAAAAACAAATCAAATAAATATAAAATAATGAAACTCGTATTGCCGTAAATTTGTTCGTTTTTCCTATACGGATTTTTTAAATTTTTTCTAATTATTATGAATTTGCTACCCACTAGGAAAATAAAAACTTCACCTCTTCAATGCTTCAAATAGATCGAGAATGCAAAAAAAAAAAATCTGTCTTCATTTTTTTATTGGAGCAGGATTTTGGATATAAAAGTTATTTTCAGACAGAAAAAAATAATCATACATAGTAAAACCAATATTATATTCTTTGCATAAAAATAATAAAAATTAATCTGAGGTCGATCCAAATTAATAGAAAACGTATCAGTATTGAACTTGTTTTATACTATAGTTTTAATCAAAAACACTTTTCTATTGATTTGGGAATTGGCTTCGCAAATTTTAAAAAACGAAACCATTACTACCTACATAAACTTTCCCGGTTTTCTTACGTTTGTTTTTTCTTTTGATTTTTAAAATTAATGAGAAACCTACAAAAAGAAATTGAAAAAAAAAACACTTCTCTAAGACAAGATAAAATTTGTTTTTAGAAAAATACTATATTCAAAATTTTGAACAAGGCTTGTGGTAGAAATATTTATAAAAAGAAACAACAACAATAAAAAAATACGCTAAAAATATCTAAATGATAAGTTAGAGTTAATTTCATCGTGAAATATTTATTTTTTCCAAAAATTTTAATATTGAAAACATATAACACCTATTCTAAAAGCTTACATATTAACTTTAGTTCTCATCTCAAACATAAGAGGGTGAAGCCACTACTGAATATTAATTTTAGAATGAAAACCTATATTGAAGATTCCACAATTAGACGAAGTTTTCGATTTTTCCCATTTTTCACATTTCAAAAATTTGTCATTTATCAGTTAAGGGAGAATCATTTATGTCGGCTTGGCGTGGGTTCATTACTTTCTCATTAATCAAAAAACGACAAAATCAAAAATGAAATATTTTATGAATGGATTGATGGAAATTGAAAACTTTTACACCAAAGGTTATTTCAACTTACAATTCATATATTAATAAAATTTTTAAAATATCTTCCCCAGATATCCTCAGTTTTTATAAAAGTCTTTTTAAAAATATGTGTTTTACTATGGAATAGACTGTAAACTACAATCAGTTCTACACAATAATTAGCGTAACATTAAGTTTAGAAGTAAATAATTTATTAAAATATGGTTGTACTAACCCACTAATCTAAAAGGCGACGACGATGTTAAAACATAATATTTTTTTCTCATACGAGAAAAATCTAATACAAATTAGGGAGTTAATAGTAATTAGGATAATAGCTATCTATTCAGCGAACGAGAAATTTTGAGTGGATGAAAATATTTTTTTCCACGGTCACGGAGGACTGATAAACAACAACGATAACATTATTTTATCAAGTTTTTAAATGTTTAGCTTTTCCTTCGGCTTGTTGTGGAAAGTAGGTTTTTTGTCCATTGCGTGTATATGCAGTGATAAAAATAACTGATGTTATGGTAAAACTGAGAAATTGTATTGTACCACAGAAAAATACTGGAGTGATATCGATAACCCTAATCTAAATAAGCCTGCATAGTAATTTTTCGGATAAAAGCGTTTAATATTTTAGCCAAATTACCTTGTAATTAATTACAATATTTAAATATGGTTTTCGAAAGGTGATAGGTAACTGAAATACACATAATTAACTATATTAACTATATTTCAAATGTTTAATCAGTTGGATGCGTGCATGTAACAATATCATATATATAATATATTATATATACGTACTGTTATATATATATATATATGTACTTTTTTTAATGGAAACAATAATTTTTAGTACCAGACTCGAACAGTCATAATTTTTTATGTAATTTTGAAAGATACTTTGACTGAGAAATAACCATTGAAAGTTGATTAAATCCAATGCATTTTCTTCAATTTTTTAAACATTAAATAAAACAACAAAATACACTAATTAAAAAGTGAAGAAATTAGTTTATACATTTTGATTTTGTTATATGAATTTTGTTAAATTATGCACAACTTCAAATTTTGATTTTTAGACTTTTAAGTGCATTGAAATATGAAATTGTGGAATACTTTGATTTTTCACAGCATTATAAGAGTATCCTGTGCCGGTACCAAAATTGGTTTTAAAAATGAAAGCCTACATATTTGAATACAAATTTTCGATGAAATGATCTTTCTGAAAATTTTGACATACATTAATCGAAATTTGAACGAAAAGTTACTGAGTTATCTGCTTTAAACACTAATGACAATAGCCTTTTTTGGGGATAAGACACCGACCATTTCATAGGATTCGTGTATTACTAATTTTTTGTTTTGAAAAATTTAGATATTCATACATTTCATATTTCACTATTCAAATAAAAATAAAATAAAATCTCTTCGACCATAGTTTAATTTTCTCTACTGCCTTCATAAAACCAAATTTACAACCTAGACTAAATCCAGCTAAAATATTTAATGTTATCTGAAAAAATTTATATACATTGTGTACAGTCCGTTTAGAATATAGATTGGAAATAAACTAAATCAAACTTTAATTAATATTCCCAACTAGGAAAATTGGAAGATCAAATGTCAAAATGCGATTATTTCGTTTTTATATTATTTATTGTTGTGTATTTTGTTAAGAAAAAAATCCTCATAAAATATCATTATCTTACACGTACATTCAAGGCCGGATCTAATAACGGATCTAATTTAGCTAAAGAAATTACCAATAAAAAAAAATTACAATTAATTAAAAAACCTATTTTTAAGGTATAAATGATACCATCTATGGTAGGTACTGTTACTTTCGTGGAACTACGGGACGAAATGAGTAGTTGTAAAAATACACGTAAACATTGGTGCAATTTTTAATTAAAATTAATTATCACGTGTTGTGCTTGAGTCTATGTGAGGAAAACCACGAAGGAAAAAAAAGCGAAAAATAAGAATAGCAAAATTTCGTGATAACGTAACTAATTAATAGTGAAATAGCAGGACGTATTTCGTACCATGTGTGGGCCACCGCAGTAGGTGAGGAATAACTAGTGAAGAAAAGTTTTATATGTAGGATGATTTAATTTATACGCTGATATAAATGACAATCTTTACAATAAAAACAATTTTAAGTAGAGTAATATTAACTAGTAGCCATATTTTACAACTATATAGTCACACAATTTTCCTATCGAAATTATAATACTTATACTGTCCAAATGTATTGAAAAAATATTGAATTGATTTCGAAATCATGCTATGATAAAAAACTGAATATTGGTCAAAAATTTGAATATTAGAAACAAAACTGAAGCAAAAATTAAACAAAGAAATAGATATTATTTATAAATAGTTTAGGTTTCAACCCTATTCAAGCCAATAAATGCTACACATTTGTGTTTTATGTTAAAATAAAGCGAAATAAACGATTTTATATAAAAAAAAAATTCAATAACATACGTATATTGCATTATTTATCTCACAATATAGGTTTTTGTCAAAACTTCAAAAAATAAAATTATAATATATTGGTATAACTTCTTGGCGTTTTTGTAGATTCTTTAGATCCAACCATGACTAGACCTAATAATATATATTATAAATAGTTTATATTGCTACCAAACTGATGTTATAAATATAATATTAAAATCGTTTTTGAAGTTTTATTAACTGAAAGTAATTCGATTGATGAGTTATGGTGGGGTTTAAATTAGTCACCTATTTGTATTTTGTATCAAAACTCGACAATGGAATTGTTTTCATTATTTCAACAAATATGCTATACGATTAAAACGAGTTTAAAAATAAAAAATAAATTTAGAAAATGCTGCAGCAAGTTGATGTCCAAAATGCCAAACTGCTGAAAAAAATTGTTTACTGATATTTCGTAAACATTTCGTTATAATAAATGATTTTGACACCGAAACAACAAACACCAAAAATATGATCATCAACTAATCTTTACTTTCATATCCATTCAATGACATTTTTTTTTTCCGATGTACACAATTACTATTGGCGTTAAATAACTAAATTATATGAATATAGAAAAGCCGTTTGAATTTCATTTGGCATAAAATA
This sequence comes from Cinara cedri, assembly GCA_902439185.1. Taxonomy (NCBI): domain Eukaryota; kingdom Metazoa; phylum Arthropoda; class Insecta; order Hemiptera; family Aphididae; genus Cinara; species Cinara cedri. The sequence goes on along the minus strand of CABPRJ010000478.1, from coordinate 2,552,322 downwards.
ATTGTGCAACTATGGATAGCTGCCACACAAATATTTTATTCACAAGCATTAATACTTTAAAGCTAGTTTCGTCTACCATAATGTGTAACATTAAAATATTGTCTATAATAAAAGCTGAGGTAAATTATTTAAAAAGTAGAACAAGTAAAGTAAAATATGTCATAAGTGATTATGGCAGTAATTTTAATTATAATGCGTAACAACGAAAAAAAATTCAGGATTTAAATATCGGCCCCTCAGATAATGTTCATATCACATAGATTATAGAATATAATAAAAACCATAAAGCACAACATTAATAATATATATATCTATAACCACGTGAAACATTGCTAATCAAAAACGAAATTACGTTAACGTGTTTTAATAAATTTGACCTACAAATCCAATGTTTCTAATTGTTTTTTTTTTGTTAAATGTTAATCCGATTTTTGTGGTGTACATATCAATATATAATTTGTGTTAAAAAAAGACGGTGGGGATCAAAACAATAAGTGTATATGGGCACTTTTATGGAATTGAAAAATAAGGGTAACAAATTTAAAAAATGTTTGATAAAAAGTAGCTTAAACGAGTCCCAAAAAAATTAAAATGAAAATAAATCTAGTTTGCTTAAAATGCTCCTTGAAAATCGCGCTAATTTATTGGATACCCTAAATCGCTCCGTGTAGTAAAGACGTAGTATTATACTAAAAATCTAAATATAGCAGACATTGCCACTCATATAGTTAGCGGACGGTTTAACTGGCATTCTATATAATCCATATTATTATTTCTTCGCACACTATTTTTTTATACATTGTTATTTACCCGCCGTTTAAATAATATTATGATGTTTAGAGAGTATTTAAAGTACTTATATAATATGCATATTGCGTACTGTATTATTTATTCGAGTCTTTATAACGGTGATGAACAAACATAAGTATAATAATATCATAAATAAATGGCTATTAAATAAACTGAAAACAAATTTTTAGAAAAAACGCGCATAAAATAAACTTACCGTATTATATCAGGTACTCGAGTTTAATGAAAGGCGTCCTACTTGAACTTTTACACATCTACCTATATACGTATAATTGTGGCTCGTTAACGTTGATCGAATTTCAAAAACTGTCTAAGACATGCTTTTAGAAATATGACGTATGAGTAAGTATAATAATATTGAATTTTAATTTATAATGTACTGTTAGCCGAAGTTGTTGCAGAACGCCGAAATTATTTGAATGTTCCGTAAACAAGTTTCTACACGTTTTACATAGATATGTGGTATTGATTATTGCCACTTATTAACAATCAACTTTGCGTCTATTCTGAAATAGTTCTAAACAACAATTTATCGTTACGAATAATACAAATAAAAATTAAGTTTGTCTTTACATCTTTTTTTCCAACGTCTCTTATAAAAAAAGTAGGACGCCTGTCAACAGTAAAAGCTTTATGTTGCAATCTTATATTTGTATTAAAAATTCCATAATAATCGATGAGGTTTTAGTTAAAATTAATTTTGGTGTTTTTAATTTCCGTCAAGAACATAACTTTTGGGAGCATACCTATATATACTCGGCAATACGACTCAGTCACTTAAAATTGATTATTTCTGATTTTTAAATTATTAATTTTTTATTTTCCAAAATAATAAAAATAATTTCGTTAGCAAAATATATTATATCTTTCTTGCGACGCCACCGGATACTCAAAAACGGTATGAATAAGAAAAAATCAACGGGTCTGCTCTTAACAATATAAACGACAATTAACAGACCTGATGATAGGAAAACTTTTTTTTTTAAACAACGACTCGGTTATCGCTTAGCACACTTAAAAAAAGTGAACGGGATGATTATTTGTATCGCACAAACCAACGATTACGTGTCTACGAAGATTTTGAGTAAATTTTTCATAGGGTATTCATCAGTCATCACCAGTTTAATAGAACCATATTTACAGTTATAATTTTTTGATTTTTGTCTCATTTGAATTTATACTTTTATTTTGTATAGACCGACCACAATGTTCACCCATCAACTTTTTTTTTTTAAATAAAACTTACTTAAATAAATTAGAACAAAAATTATGTTTTGATAAAAAAAATATATTGTATTCATTCATAACTGTATAAAATAAATTGTCATTTTATGTGCTTTTTTCCTATGCAACTTTCATAGCCAAGTTATATCTATATGAATTAAGTAATAAACCTAAATAACCTAGACAATGTCAAATAAAATATACATAACTTAAAAAATTTCAGAATATTTTGAAAATTTTACCATATCTAGAAAAAGAATAATAAAAATATTCGAAAATAATGTCAAATCTCTACCATATGACATATTTATCTAAATTGCATTTAAAAAACCAGTTTTAAAATAACAGAAACCGTTATTTGTATTTTTTTCCGACATTTTTTCCAAATTATAAAGTAAACTACATGGAATATCAAATAAATCATACCTCATGAACCAACTGCATATAAATGACTATAGAATAACACTTATGAGGTAAATTATCGGAGAAAGAATTTTGGTAGATATAAAAAATAACGCATATCATATAAAAACCAAAATATTAGTCTACTCAGTACATTACGCTCCGAATCTAATAATATGGTTTCTCTTTTCAAATAATAGTTCAAAAATATATGGGTTGCTATTAAAAATCAATATTTGACATTTGCATGTATTAGTGGTACACAGAATAAGGGTGAAATGCTTGAATAAAACCAGAAATGAAATTTATAAGTACTCAATATCTTCGTGTGGACGAATGCTGCTGGTTGTTGATGAAAATAACCTCTGCAGTATACGTATTACATAGAATTTGGTGTAACCCGACCGAGAGAAAATAACAATATTATAACAAACGAATAATATATTTAATATAATATCAGTCCCTTGGACCGAGAAAATGCGACATGAAAAAGCCTAACTATAGTAGTCTTCAAAGAATGTCTTTAATGATAACATAAGTATATGGCCGACTTAGTCGCGTAATCCGAAAATCCCAATGAAAAATATCGTCAACTTAAGCATATTCTTGGCAATATTAAACTCTGTATATTATTATTATTGTCATCGTTTTTTTTTTTTTTTTATCGTAATCTGATTTATAATGACATCCTTCTTAGAGAAAAAAATAATGAACATTTTCAATTTTTTCAGTTATATATTTGAATTATTTTATTCGCGATAGAAAATTGACGGAGCGAGTAATATAATTCCTAGTTAGTGATATTTTGATAATAGAATAATTTTAGTGGGGATTACTAGTAATCAAAAAATTATTGCCAGGTATAAATTGAAAACGTCCGCTTGCAGTATTAATGTATTAATGTAACATACAACTTTACACTAATATAAAGCAAAACTACCGAGGAACAAACTGATTTTTATATTATATATTTATCATTAATCGGTAGCCAGATTAATCAAATTCGTATCTCAAGTTAACGAATATCTAGAAATTATCATTAGAAAAAAATAAAACTTTAAAAGTATGTCTATGGTGATTCGGTAAAAGGAAAAATTTATAGTTTTCAGGAAATTCAACAAAAATTTATTTGAGAATTTCTTTTTTTTTAGGTTGGCAATAACTTTTTTTGGTTTGAATTTTTCATTGCATTCTTTTTTTTTGTTGTTGGTACGTTCTTAATATGAATACAGACTGTTGATTAGATTTTATTATCGTTTAGATTCTATAATTGAGAAGACATAATAAAATAATTTGTTGTTAATTAATTTCGAATTACAAATTCGCCTGGTGTTATAAGTAAACAATATTTTAAAAAAAACTGACTAATATAAAATTCTTCTTTTCGAATATGTGTGTTCGTGGTTTTTTTTCAACCGACGACAACACGTGACGTACTAAGATACGATTCGTGTATATTATAAAAAATTATAATACTAAAATTACAACTTACAAGAAGTATAACAATACTTTTATTTTACAACCGGTAGATAATGTGCCAGGACAAAACGTGGAGCGAAATCGTTATGCTAAGGGTACTCGACGCATCTAAGCACGAAAATTACCTATACGAAACGCCGTATTAAAAAACCCAACGTTTTGTAAAGTCTTATATTATTTTATCCATCACAATTTGCATTTTTATTACGTTTAAATATCGTTAATCCGTAAAAGCTATGTAAAATAACATTCCGTTTCGTTTATCGGCATACGAATATTAAAGGTACACAAATATACCTATGATATTGAAACCTTTATTTTAAAACATTAATTTATGGAGAGATTATATTTCTTTATACGCGAAAACGCGAAGTTTGACTTTCATTTTTTAACAGGAACATATAATCCGGAGGAAAAATACATGTACACTTTTCGCCACCACTTAGAAATACGTGGAAACTGAATACGTAGTCGACTGAGAATACTATAATATTACAAAATTGAACAGGCTCCAATTTCAAAAATATCCATAATATTTACATATTATTCATTAAAATGGGCACTTTTTTTAATTTTTCACAAAATTAAAAATCATTTTCTTTTTCTTCTATACAAATCCGCTGTTTTATTCCGATCTCAATAAAATGTTATCTTCGAAACAAGGGGATGACCACTGTCTACTTTTTATACCCGATTTTTTTTTATCCCATAAAAGGTGGTTCATAGATAACATCTCGATATATTCAAGTTATTTTCTTTTGATATTCATTTTTCCAGGAATTAAAAATCATAAATCTATCTGAAGCAAATGAAACCATAAACGTTTTAAAATATCTCCGATCCCAGGTAAAAGATCGTAGACTATTGCTTATAATTATCAATACAAAATAATTTAATTTTTAGAATTATTTCAAATGGCATCCAGGTATCCTAAATTGGTTATTTAAAATTTAATTGTTTCAACAAAATATAAGAATGCGATTTCTTATCTACAATTTTCTTGTTGATGGTATTATTTCGTGAATATTTATCAATAATTGTTTTCAAGAATCGGTTTTAGTTTTGAATCACATTTTAAAAATTCTATTGTATAAAAAAATCTTCGTCAAAAAATAATTTCACGTTCATTTTCACCAGAAGTTATTTAAAAAGACACAGATATGCATTTATACAAATTTTTTTTTAATATTGATACGCGAAAGTTTGAAATATTCTCACACTCTACTTAAATATATTGAAAATCTATTATCTTAGTGGTTTATAGCTGATTTATCGATGTTCTTCCAGAACACGTAAGTTAAAATGTAAACTCATAGAAACTGCAATATCGGTTCGACTTTGAGGTTATGAATCATAACAATATATAGGTAATCTACCCGCTTCTGTTATTATCACATTAGTCTAAGTATAAAAATAGAAAAATGACGTACCTACACAAAAATGTGTTTGTGATAATATACGTATTTACGGCTTAATAGTGCAAAAAAAAAAAAAATCATATTATGTTTCCGAGTTTGCGATAAATTTGCAACATTTGTGAGCCCACGGGATTACTAAGGTATTACCTTTCATACCTATCGAGGTCGTCACATAAAAAAACCCGTCAATACATGGACAACTATTTGATAATACAAGAAAAAAGATATTTATGCTCTTCGATAAAGTATTTTATTATTATTATTATTATTATTATTATTGTTATTATTTTCGCCATATTTTTATCATCATCAAGATGTTTATATCCAGTATCAGTATATATACTTGTGTGTGATGACATACCGGGAAAAAGAGTTCAACCCTTTCTCATCGAAATTTTCTTTCTGTATACTTGCGTGGTGCTCGTGCATATGTTTAAGCTAGTATTAAAAGAACGAACATAAATTGCAACTATTATTGATGAGAAGTTGGGAAAGTAGGATATAGAGAAGAAATGCATTTGTATCTGTAAGCAACGATTAACTATTGCTAACTAAAAACGATTCTGAGCGGAGTTCAGTTAATAGTGATTCTTTGTCAACAATATATACGAGTATGTCATATTATGGTAAAATAATTTAATAGGCATATTACATATTTGTTTTTAATATTGTACCGTTTTTCCCGGTTTTTAAAATATGCTGGGAAATCCCTTAGGAAATTCAAAAATCCTTAGAATACTTTCCCAATCAGAATTCCTTTTAGAAAAAGTGCTATCATTTTGAATTGGAGCGAAATTGCTGTTAGAAAAGTTGTCCATAAAAAAAAAAAAAAAATACGAGTATAGTATATTTCGAAAATTTTCCCATTTTTTCTTACATTTTCCTATTATTGGGAAAGCTACCAGGGAAATAAAAAAATAACTTCCCTAAAATACCAGCTGAAGAAAATTTACTTTCAGAGAAGGGTCGACGTCACATATATTGGAGTAAGCTTTCTGGTTGTATAAGTGTTCACAATTAAAAAATAAACATCTTCATAAATCCAATAAATTCTTACCCACAGATTCTAAAATTATGGATACTATTCAGTTTCTTGTTTTAGGTAGAAATTTATTTTTATTTTAAATTCCAAGCGCAGTGAAAAAAGTATCGGTTTTTCATAATTTGTCCTTATTTATTTAATTTACTTATTTTTTTTATTTATTTCTTTATTTTATTTTTTTGTATAAAATTCCATAGGCAATTTCACTAACATAACTTTTGCTCCAATCAAAGAATTTTACTGTTTTAATTTTGGATTAAGTTGGTGTATTGAGGTAACCATTTTAAAATTTTAAGCAGAGCGAGGAATGTATTGATTTCACTATTATGTATAATTTTTTAATATTTTTTTTTTTTTTATGAATAACTTTTCTACTAGAAATTTTGCTCTGATTTACAAGTTTACCACCTTTTCTAAAAGCCAATTTTTTTATTTTTCCAAGTGGTTTTCATAATAATTGGAAAAACAGAATAAACGAACAAATTTACAAATCGTATTATCGTCAATCAGTTAAAAATAAACGTAAAAACTTGAAATTCGGACAAAAAACTTATGTTTGACTTTTCTAGACTGTGACCAATTTTTTAAATATTTAAGTCATTTTTATTTATTTATTGGCTTTTAATATTGTGAGTTATCATGTACTTTTTATTCGGTAAAGGTACTGTGTGGATAAAATTGTTTGGCCAAACAGAAATACTTACAAATTTAACAAGAGGTTCATTATAAGTCGTACTTTATGGTAAAAAAAAGAAATTGAGTGTTATTTGAGTTTTTTCGTATACAAATTTTACGAAAATTATACGAAAATCGTTGATATTATTGGTTTTCAAATACATATAATCCAATTCCACTAAGAATCGTTTTTATTTTTTTCAATATGAAATATAGAAAAAGTTTTGGAAAATTTTAAATTCATTGAGTTATGAACATTTATAAACTTTTGTTAATATGGTTATTAACTTTAATTTGCTAAACCACTAAAAAGTTGTGTACACGTAGTGAAATTTTAGGCTCAAAGTTTTTCGTTTAAAAAATAATAAAGACAAAAAAAACACGGACTTAATTATTTATAAGAACAATGAACACATAAGTGTAGTATGTGGGCTCAGTAAATTACATGCATTGTATTGATGTTTCATTTTTCCTTCTTAAAATTGAGTGACCTCTAACTTTAAACGATTTTACCAACCTACAATAATGTTTATTCTTTTAATTTTTAGTTAACATGTATTGTTTTAAATGGATTCCATAAAAATTGGTGTTCTGTCATCATATAATATAAGATGGTGAAAGATATTCGTGTGACGTTGTGTTTTTTAATTTTAATATATACTTGTATTTTAAATATTATATTCTTAACCTTGTTTATTAAAATTGAAAAATGTTATTTATATATTATGAGTAATCTGAAAATAGTATTTTTTATTTTTTCGGGCCTTTTTTTTCATATTTAACACGTCGAGAATCGAAAGAATCAGAGAATATAGAAAAGAGAATTTAATCTGAAAATAGTCCGCGGCAGCGAGCACGTGAAACGATAAGGAAATAGCAATTAATAGTGAATCCGCTGTTGTGTAACCGTGCGATTGGAGGGGTTGTCACGTGGCGTTTTTTCTGCGATCAGAAATGTTTGCATTTAATTGTGATTGTTGATTTGGTCGCGAATCTGATTGGCTTTACTCACCAATATTCTTCGGAAGTTGTTATATTATTCGTTGTTGTAGTAACCGCGGTCACAGATGATGGCCAAAAATCGCCCAATGCCACGATATGCAGAGTTAGAGTAATATAATTTGTAGCCAATGTTGATTGGAAATTATCATTTTTTTTTTTTTGATACTGCTTGTGATTTCAAAAAAAATAATCAACGTAAAATACAGAACCAGTCTAAGGTATTTTATCACCCTAGGTAAACACCTATATTTATGGCTATAAATTAGCCCCCTTTTCAATGTTAGCCACCCTATTATACCGACAATTTGCTATCTTCCTCGCGTGGTATGTAACAAAAATCCAGAGTATTTTACACAGGTCTTTTCTAGCTATTCGCTAATCACGACAATCGAAAATATTAATCAGGCAAATCATATGGTATCAAAATCTTGAGATCAATTTAATCGAATCTCGGTCCTTCGAAACAGACAACGTCAAGTGGACCAAAATTATTGGATAGCTTATGAGTTATGAGTATCATTTAAACAATGTTTTATATTAGTTTTTATTTTGTCACTGCTTTTATTGTTCAAACCGCAAACTTTTTTTTTGGCCCGTTATATTTCGGTTGTTCGTAAACGACAAATATTATATTAATAAATATTATTGTCGTTTCAAAAAACGATTTTAACCCCTACCCACCGTCACCGCGAAACATTATTATAGTGGATCCATCACGAAGACGTTGAAATATTCTCCGAGAGCCCATGATGCGTTTTTAACATAATCGTATTTTTTAGATTCTTTTTTTTTTTTTTTTTTTTTTTTATTAAAATTAATGTGCGTGACAATCATCTAATGCGAATATGAACGATGAATAATAATATTTTATTTCGTCAATTTTATCGAGACAGGCTCTCGTGGGAACGTTTTATTATTTTTATTATTTTGTAAATTACATACGATATGAAAACATTAAAAATAAAATAAATTCATAACGGAATTTATTTTCTCTGATCGAAAATTTGGATATACTAAATTTTTAATAAGGGGCCCGTTGCCCGTTCATTTTTTGGCTCGAAAACATGCCTTGCAGAAAAAAAATCGCAGGTTTTTGCTGATTTCGATTGTCTGATTTTGACGACTATTTTTTTATTGGAAATAAAAAAATTTCTTAAATAATCCACATTAAATTCGTAAGTGGGGAGAGTAGAGTCGGTTATACATGAAATACCTTATTCCGTTAACTCTTTCCGTTTTAGAAATGATCAAACCTATAAGTTTGCTCAAATAATAAAACTAAATTTAACTGCATTATGCTATACCCTACAGTCTTCCGGCAGTAGCTATTCGAAACGATGAAATTTGAACGCACATTTTATCTATTTTTTCATTTTATCGACTCCGTCCTCGTGTCTGGTGTATAGGTTTAGACCAAAACAAAATATAAAATAACGTAAGCCTATTAGTATTATTAGTACTGCACGTACGTGTATATTAATACAATAATAATACGTACAATAATATTCAGTAAAAAGGGCAAACATTTTTATAATTTTTTTTTTATATACGAGTAGACATGGTATCCATGACGCGATGCCGGCACGATAGATTTCGGGACTCGGTGCAGAATTTTACGGGTCCTATATATAATTATATAAATAAATCTATATTTATTTATTTTGTTTTCATTTAAGGTCTTGTTAGAAATCTAAATTTGTATTTTGATATTAGACACAAAATGAGTAGGTACCTACTTAGGTGCAAACAATATTTATTAATTAATATTTTTATTAACTATGTATAATTGGTACCATCTTGGTTTTCGTCGATAACAACCCGTGTCCTAAGAAAACTACACGATCACATGACACATAGATCGAAATTTACTTACTATTGGGACAGTATTATTTTGATTATTTATTGATAAAGTGATATTCGGAATACATACATTGCGGGACGCCACAAAAGCGCGGGGCACGGTGCGGTCGCACCACTTACCTCCTCCCCACCCCCCCAAAGTTGGCACAGTTATGACGGTGGAAATCTCGAGTAAAAGACAAGAACGCACAATTAATTTAACGATCTCGCACTGTATAGGTATACAGTTATTATTTAATACGCCATCACGAATGTGCAGTTTTCGATTCGACATTTCCGGCATATAGGTACTCAGTGTTCATTGAACGGGAAAGCGGACGGAATATTATATTTTATTAGTGGTTCTCAACCACTGCGAGTACTGAAAATTGCGAAGTAATTTTAAATGATCACAAAATAGATAATTTGTATAATATTCAAAAAGAGTTTGTACTATCTAAACAATTTTCTTTCGTCACACTCGGAACCCCCTAGGATAATAGGCATAGATAACCATTAGATCACGCAGAATATGCTTTAAGAAGGACATTATAGAGTTATTTAATATGAAATATAATATCCACATAATATCAGAACTACAAAAAGCTATAATTTCGAAACTTAGTTCGCTTAATTCTGACTTCAACATCATCATCATTCTTAAATAGACAATATACATATGTTAAAAAAAAAAATTAAAAAAATCAGATTTGTTCTACATAATATTTTCATCAAAATTTGATATTAAAATTCCCTCAAAGAAAAAAAAAATACTATATTAAACTCATTTTTTTTTTTTTTTTTACCACAAAGTAAGACTCTTAATGAACCTCCTGTTAATGTTAAATTTTGAAGTATTTCTGTATAAGTTTAACATTTTATCACAGAGTACGTACCGAATAAATATTATGAACAAAACTCTCAAAATTAAAATGCCAATGAATTAAAAAAGGCTTAAATTCTTTGAAAATTGTATCTCGTTTATGAAAGGCAATTATAAGTTGTCTGTCCAAAATTCAAGTCTCTACTAATATTTTTAACTGAATTTCAACAATAACAAAGTTGAATAATAATAAGAGTTTTTTTCGTAAATTTCCCGTTTTTCTTAAATTTTATCCTGGTTTTTCCCAGAAATTATAAAAACCCCTTGGAAAATCAAAAAAATACCTCCTAAACGTATCATCTGAACAACATTCCCTTTCAGAAATGGCACTGTGCATATATTGCTGAGTAAGGCTTATCATCAAATTCTTGTACACAGTATAAAAAAAATAATAAATAAATAAATACAAAATAAACATCTTAGTAAATCCAATACATTCTTCGCTACACTCAGAATCTAAAAATGTAACGTTAATATAGCAGAAATTTGAAAAGTTAAATAATGGTCGTGGTAACACTACAATTATTTTAACGCGTTATTATTCGACGACGTCATATTGGCGACTTCATTAAAATGTAATGATAACTATTCGATATTATGTACGGCTATACGGCAACCCATATTATAATTTTTTTTATATATGGGTATATTAAAAAAAGAAATGAAAAACAGTCTGTACAATTAACGAACGACCTTTTGGATTCGTTTTGGAAAACTAACGAGTTCGTATTATACTGTACGTTTTTATCTTTCCACGGTATTATAACATACCTACATTTAAATTCACTTACAACGATCTCCGAGGAATCTTGATAATCAGATCGTTACATCTAACTTTTATCATCTATAAATTCCATAAATTAAATTAAAAATAATGGGGACAAAGCCGCTATTTTAGGGTCATTTGATGTATATTTGTAAGCAACGATAAACCATTGTAAACGAAAAAACGATTCTGAGCGGAGTTCAGTTGATAGTATTGCTTTGTCAACAATATATATGCCATATTGTAGTGAAATAATTAAATAGGCTCTATATAATTTCTTTAATAATATTTGTTTAACTAACGTATTTTCCCGTTTTTTCTTACTTTTTCCCTATTATTGGAAAAACTGTCGGGAGAATCAAAATATGACTTCCCTAAAGTACCACCTCAAGAAAATTTTCTTTCAGACAAAGGTCAACATCGTTTACATTGGAGTAAACTTTCTGGCAGAGAAAATATCTACATAAAAAAAAATAATAATAATAACAAACATTTTTGTAAAACCAATACATTATTCACTACACTCAAAATCTAAAATATAACATATAAAAACTCATTAGTTATCTTAAAAAAATAAAAACCGGCTTCTCTGCGGATATTTTCAATTCAAATCGACCAAATCCGACCCGGGGAAGTCTACTCTGGGAAAAACTATAGCTAAAATAACGATTTCAAAGGAGTCGTACTCACTTTCTCATATCCTTGAGTGACGACCTCCTGCTCGAGCATATCGGCACGTCCTTGCCGATCTCCTGTTGCCGCAAGACGGAACGGGTCTTGGCCCGCGCAAAATCGTGACGTCGGCATCGTTTCGAATTGGACCGGTACACCTGGGACACGGATAGCGAATTGTTACCGTTGACGATTATGCTGGGTGGCTGGCCAGGAGACGACGCGCTTCCGCCGCTGGCCGCCTGGCCGCCCGAAGGCCCGTTGGCGGGGCTCACGTTGCCTGACGACGACGGCGACGTGGCCGAAGATATGTAATCGTTGATGTTCAGGAAACCATGCGACACTAGCCACTTGTTTATCAGGTCCAGTTCGATTTTCCGGAGGAAGTAGTCCTGACAATGGTCCGGATGGCTGTCCAGCCATTCCTCGACCACCGACAACGTGATCTGCGTCATGATTACGTCGCCTTCTTTCACCACGTCAGACGCCCCGTCATTACACCGCATTCACCTGTGTACGAACAAACCCGTTTAAATACCGTTATAAATAACTGATGTTTTAGTCAATTCCGCGTCGAAAAAGCGACAGAAACTAAAAAAACTTGTTATTACGTTTTAAAGAGAAAACTATAAATTATGAATAACGTGTGGCAAAAAAAAGAAAAATGTACATATACGTATAAAAGAAACTTCAACCTCAATCTTTTTTTTGTTGGCAACAATTTATCATTGTGTAGATGTAAATTGAATTCCTCTATCCTACCATTATAACTTTTCACCTACAACAGTGGCCAACTTTAGTACGAAGTATGTTATTTTTTTTTATATCGATTTTAAATTTCACTCAAAATTTACTTGAAATAACCGAATAGGTGGGCAACCAAGTGAAATTTTATTCTTTGACAGTTTAAATTTTCTCGAAGATTACAAAGTAAGTAAAACGTTATTTTTATGAGGTTTTGCATTCTTTTCTCTATTTAATTTATTTTTGTAATGTGAAATTTCATAACCAACGAATCCGACTTGGCTAAATGGCTGTAATGATTAATGAATAATTCATTTTGAATTATTTGTACATATTTTCTAATTCTTCGGATTAGAAAAAACACTTAGTAAGCGTTATAAACTTGTTAGAGTTTTATTTATGGGAGGCATGAGAGTATTGAGCACCCCTAATAGCCGAAAAAATATAAAATCGAATAAGATAAATGTTTTTACAGCTTAGTTTATTAATAACTAATCACTTTACTATACTGCATGGATATTTTGCTTATTACTAATGCATATAGAAATTATACATAACATTATTATAATCGTGTTGTGGAGCTATTAGTTTTCCAAGCTACAGCTAAATATATCAGGTGGAATAAAGGCAAGGTACCTTTATGATAAAGACTTAAACACCCACGCGGAAAACCTGATTATTGATAGACTATAGTTATTTATAAATTATGGAATTAGACGATTGGAATTTGTACATACATAATATAATATGTTTATTTTAATGTTAAATTCCCTTCCAAAAATTTTTAGGTAGGCAATTTTCAAAAATAATGCACTTACCTCCATTCCCCCTAAAAAGTTGAAAACACGCTAATCAGTAAATCCGAAGAAGTTGTCGGTATAATAAATAAAATATAATAATATTCTCGTCGTGTAATAATAATATACGTCTATTATACCCGACGGTTGCGTATCCCTTTTTTGGATTAACTCGTCTGCCCGAGATTATATTCTCACGAGATTTGGGCGCATACGATCCCTGGATATAACTATATCATTTAAACCGTTTGGCAAACGACTATTGGTTTCCCGTGTATGCGTGTAGGAGGGTTTTAGATGATAATGATATAAGAATTTATACCGTATTCGGTTTAATATCAAGTGTGTATAATAATATATGCGCGTAATGTCATCCTACTCTTGTCGGGGTTTTAAAGGTTTTTGAAACCCGCTGCAGCGTCGCTTAATATAATAGACAGTCGAAACGCTTTTAAACCCACCGACGACGACGGATGCTAACGACGTTCAAAGTTTTATCGGGGTTCTTTCAGCGAATTTATCTTTCTATACCTACCTACATACCTGCCTACGTAAACTGCCGGTACCGTTGAGAAATTTAACATGTTACCAAAATTATCAAATATATTTTATAAACAATAGTCATGATAGTCAACGCGATGGTTGCAAAAATTTCGTTTCGCCGGAGTATACTTTACATACAATAATATATGTATATTATATAAAAGGTGTATTATTTGTTTATAGGTATAACAGATAACGTGAGACTAATATTTTGTTTCTAATCTACTGAATATACTAGCATATCACAAAACACGTTTTAGTTACATTATATTATTCAATTGTGTTTAAATATTCTAGTTAATTCGAGTTAAATTTAATTGTTGTTTAAAATATTCAAATAAAAGAACATTTATGTTTAAAACAATCCAAAAATTTAAAAAATAAATAACTGTTCCAGCCATGTCTACAAAACTAGAAAATATAAAAATGTTTTAATATTAGCGATTACATTATAACGGAAGGAAAATTCCAGGTCAGTCGTAAAATCGCAACATCATTCTCATTGGTTTATATAATATCGATATTTTATAATAATAAAAACGACGAGAAACTTTCCAGACAGACCCGTGGGTACACGTCTGGAAATAGAATTTATATTTCAATGATAATGTTAGGTACAAGATGTCTCACACAGTCTCTATAAAAAATAATAATGTAATCTACGATATTAAAATATGATTTTAAACACTTAAAATTATCATCAAAGTTTGAGCATTTAAACACAATTTTGAGCGAAGTTCCGTTACACGTGTTTTGAAATGCTATGATTTTTACGCTTTTTTTCAAAATTTGAACATAAAAACGATGATTAAATAAAACCTTTCGGTATCATATATCTGGTGAAAAAGTGTTCAACTGACAAAAAATGAATAAGAAATACACATCGTGAATATAATAACCGATAATAACTACCGGTGACTGCAGTACAATACTCTACATAGTAGTGCGGGTGCAGAGTAGAATTTATAATAAATTGTGCAGTATTGTAGTCCGTGGTGCGTAGCGTATTTACAAAAACTATACACTCAGACCAAAATCGCGTCTTAGGAAAGAATCTAAAATCCTTTTTTTTTTTTTTACCTAATATAGATATTCAATTTTTAATAGAAATAGACAGGTTGGCAATGTAAGATCAGAATTTTGTGTGTGGCCACTAAAAAACGATATTGCTAACCAATAATAAAACGCGTATGATAGGTCCCAAGTACAATTATGGTCCTTTAGCGCCATTTCGATTACTAATAATCCTTTGACAAATGTATACAGTCAATACGATAATAAATTACTCACTGTTGAGAGACAACAACGAGCGTGTTTCAACAAACTTTTAAAATAGTTGAAGTTATAGTATCCAACGTATATGATTATTTTTTTCTTATCAATAGTTTAACGGGTTTTTTTTTATCATCGACAATAAGAAGCTGTAGGTTTTCTCCGTCAGAGTGTAAGTTATTATCGGAGTTTTGGCTGCATTTGTAATCGAAACAGTGTGCTTATATAATGTCCAAAGGAATTTGGAATCGATAACGTTGATAACAGCGCAACATCAGCACGCGCGTATGATAAAACACCGGGCGATAAATTTGCATCGACCAACCAGAGCCCACCCGGTGCCGAAACGGATCCCGGAATGCTAATACGCGGACGGGATACCGGTCGACGGCGGTAGCGCACGAACACAACGATTGAAATTATTAAAAGGAAACAAAACAACAATAACAACAATAACAACAACAATACGAAAGTAATTAAATTCACGGTCTTCGGCGACGGCGGGTCGACCCTGACTCCCACGCCGCCACTGACCGCTGCTCGAACAATATATACGAGTGTGTACGTGGCGGCGGTGAAGTGGAGGGCGGACGGGCGCTTTCCGGGTGTGCGCGGGGCGTTCGTCTTCGCGTCGGTCTTGGCCGTCGTTCCGGAGACCACTGCCGTCACACGACCCCGTCCGCGCTGACGTCAAGACGAAACGGTAATAATAATAATAATAATAATAATGATTTAAACCGTTTCAGTTAAAAATACACGGGTTCCGTGTGAAATTACAAGCCACGTCGAACGACACTGCCGCATTAATTAACAGATCGAGAGCTTAGATAGCGTGTGATCGCAATATGGAATAAATGCGTCCGGTAATAATTTTTATAATATTGAAAATTTATATTTCTAACGTAGGGAGAAACGTAACGGTTTTACTGCGGAACGTGCGATTTTTTTGATTTTTTAGATTCTGAGCACAGCGAGGAACGAAATGGCTGTTACTATGGATTATTATTATTTTTGCCGTCTGTTAAAAACGCGCTTATAACGTTCAAATTTGAATTGGAATCTTAAAAACTACGGAAATTCAAAACATTTTTAACCGTACTCCGTCCAGAATCTTATTTCGATAATAATGACAAATTGTCCGAATATTGATATAAATAAAAGAAATCTACCACTCTATGTGTCCTGCTTTTTACATTACCCAAAATTTCAATTACAACAGAGACATACATATCAGCAGTATCAGATCTTTTTTTTTTCCATTTACGAAAAAGGATAAAGGACTTTTACATCTAAACTTACATTTTTATTAGCGTTTTTTTACTTAGTTTGGATTACGAAAGACCTTTGCAGCAACTATAACTTCTCCCCACACTCCTCCTTCCTTTGTCATCATTAATAGGCTCTTCTCCTAACGGCCACAGATCTGTCAGCTCGCCATAGTTGTTTCGGTCGTCCCAAAAGGGTTTCTTATATTTACTTAACATTTTCTTTTCTGCGCGTCAGATGTGTTTCCTCCATTCAATTCGAAATTTAGATATTCTACATTCAAGTTTGTCATTTTTGGCTAGGAAAATAATAAAAGCTTTACTAGTACTGCACTACTCTCTCCCTAATCACAAAACGACAAATATATAAGTGAAATATCTATTTTTAACGGGTTTATGAAATTTAAAACTTCAACACAAGAATTTTAACTAAAACTCAATCTTATAGTGGAATTTGTAATATAGGTTACCGTTTTAAAATCAAAATGTGATAGTGAATTCGTCCCCAAGGTTAAGGTTGGAAAAATAAAGGTATTTTTTTAAGAATATTTTAAGTTTAACAAGTTATCTCACAGGTATTTCATGTTAAAATTGACTGTAATATAACATTTTGAAAAACATCATAAATATATATTACATGATACGAGTATATCCATTTTTTTTTTTTACCACTCTGAGTGAAGTTTGATTTAATATATCGTGTCTAATAAAAACAATAATGATAATAATAATAAAACAAAACTTAATTGATTATTTTTATTTTTTCAAACAAATATCAACGATAATATTTTTTACTTATTTGTTTCATTTTAATAGAATAGAGCCTCGTGCCGCCACAACTCTTTATCCGGGGATGTTTCCGATTTCCCTCCTAAAACAGTGATTTTGAATGAATTCTTATTTACGCTAAAATTTGTCTATCGAAATCCCCAAGTCGGTAAATCAAGTTCACGGCGGAGATGTCGTGCCGATTGTTCTATAAATAAATATACGGTTCTCGTATACAGGCGGCTTTCCGCGATTCACGTAAATATTTATTTTATATCCGGGTTACGCATTCGTATGTAGTGCAGACAGGGCGTGGTGGACAGAACGAAGGGGGCGAATAGACTTTCCGGCCTCCAGCGGCGCCGCCGCACGCCGGTGTTATCGGCGTTTCCTGCGGTGCTTCTAGAACGGGAGAAAGGGGTAGAGGGGGGCAGGGTGAAAAGCGTCTGTGCGGCTGCACGGAGTTCAACGAACTTGCAGCAGGCGGGAGTCCGCGCCGGCCATAAATCCAGAAACTTCATTGACTAGGATATATAAATAACAAATACACGTATAAGGCCGAATGCGTTTGCACGTACACATATATGCGAAATCGTTTTTCGGCCCCGTCGCCACGTCCCCGAGTCGTGGTAATGCATTATATAATATCTATTTGCCACTATCAACGCCGCCGTGCCACAGTATTAAACATTAAACCTGTCCCACGCGACTGGTGTACTTGGCCAACATTATCGTCATTCGTGGTATACGACCAATATTGATTTTGATGCCTACACGTCCCGCGTATATTGTGCACGAATTGCCATCGCCCGGTCTGGTATACCATTTGTCATGGTGGTTGTAAATTCTACCGCACGAGTTATATATAGTTGACCAGTAAGTTTATCGTTGTAAACTCATTGGTAACCAGCATTGTCTCCGATCATACGTGGGAACAATAGTCCGCCTCAAATCAGTTAAACGGTCCATTTATATTTTGGTTATCTGTTACTGAACCCTGCAATTATAACTGTGCATCAGTGTGCGGAATGGGGGGGAGGGGAGTTAAAGGTGTTATATCACTTTAATCGACTTAAAAATACAACAACTGATAGCAGTGGTGGATTTACGTGGGCGGAGGGGGTCCACGGGGCCTAAAGTCTCCCCAGACACTAATATAATTTTAATAAAATGTCGTTTGAAAAAAAGGTATCTATTAATAGAGTTATAGTTACCTTTTAAATACATTTTCAGGACTCCTTCCAGAAAAATGTTGAAAATCCACTACTGACTAGTTGTATTTATTTAGTAATTGTATTGAAATTAAATACACTGAAACCAACACACGCAAGTTGCGCTTGATTAATTATATAAAACTATTTTTTTTTGGTTCGAGCTTTGAAATTTTCACTGTCGCTTTGGCGTAACAATAAAAACGATTCTGCGATGTATTCATAAATTATTTGAAAAAATTACAGCATTTTAAAACATGTATGACCGAGCTTTGCTCAGGATTGTTTTTTCGTTATCGATGATTAATCGTTGCATACAGTTATTAATTTTATCTTTTCTACTTTCCTAACTATCAATCTACAATAGTGGGCAGATCTCCGGTATCAGCTCTTTTTTTTTTTTTTTTTTTTTTTTATTGTTATTGATTTCTGCAGATTTTCATGTTTATATTTTATGATAAAAATTCGCTATAAATGCTCGTCGTCGATTCGCGATGACGTTTCACTCGTTTTCGACAATTCGACTATAGTTTAGAAAATATAATAAGGGCGAAACTGTACAACGATAATTTTCGGGAGGCACCTAATGAAATTCTTATATTTACTGGATGTATACGTGCGGAAATTCGAAGGTAATTTTTTTTCCAACAAAATCTATCGGAACATCATGTGTTTCCATGCAGAGGTCAAAACTCGAGAATACTGTATTAACACAGAGTCGATTAATCTACGAGTTGGTTTCGATAAAATGATCGTTGTGTTTAAATTACACTATTAAGGACAAATACGGTAACAGACAAGAAAATAGAAAAACAAAGTTGAACAAAATCAGCGATGTATTTACGTTGATGTTAAATACATGATTAAAAGCTTTCGGTACAAAACTATTATTTACGATCTAGCGAAAAATACCAGTTTCTGGGTGTACGGTCGTGGAAGACGGTTTGTTTTTTGTTTCCTGTGAAGTAAAATGTGGTTTCGTGTTTATGAAAATATTATTATAAACTATGTAAACAAAAACTGACAAATAATATGTGGGTAAGTCGGTATAAAAAACCAAATAAGAAAAAATGTTATTATATCAGTATTAAATATTGCGCAAACGAAACGAAATTGGAGGTACGTATACCTACGATAATAAAAGCTAAAACCTTAAAACAACAGAAGATATAATATAACTATTGTTATTATTGTTGTTGACTGCGCAGTTTCGAATGATTCGATTGTTTTAAATCAGGTTTTGTAAAATATTATTTACGCGGAAATAAAATAATGTTTATTTATTCACGGTGAAAAACAACTTATGATGAAAATACATTTTTTATAAAAAAAAAAAAAAAAATCTAACCGTATATTATTCTAGTTTTCTCAATAACACCGATGCATTTTTCGTTATGATTTTAATAAATTTGTTATACGTAACAGTTGAACGGTTTTTATTAATTTTTTTTTGTTTTTTACGTGGGAAAATTACACTGTCCTTCGTTCAAACAGTGCCTGTACTTAGGAAAATGTGAATATTTGTCAAAAATAAACGATATAGTGCAAAATTGTATTAACCAGTGGTGGATTTGAGATGGACAACATTTCGCCCTTTCGATTTTTAAATTGTCAGTTATGTATATTTTTATAATCAAAGCCGTAACTGAAGGAAGGAGTGTACTGCAGTGGTGTACCGTGTACGTTCAAAAATAAAAAAAAAACTGATACTGGGGATAGGAGCGACTACTGTTGCAGGTGAGAAATTTAGAAGGTAGAATACATATGATTACTTCATTTATATTTGTAAGCAACGATAATCCATTGCTAACGAAAAACGATTCGAGGTGAAGTTCGGTTATATATGTTTTGTAATATTTACGATTTTGTCAAAATTTAATACTATAATTTTTATAAAAAAAAAAAAATACTTCATTACTAATTTTTCTTTTTCCATAAATATTGCGACTTATTATGAACCTCTTTTTAAAATTGTCAAATACAAATTACGTACAAAATTAATAGCTCAAAAATGGCTCAAATATTTTAAAATTTTTACTACGATTATAAAAAAAAATATAAGTTTTCTGACCAAATTTCAAGTCTACGAATATTTTTGACTGAATCGCAACAAAAAAATAAAATTGAAAATAATACATTTCGTAAATTTTCCCTTTTAAAGAAGAAGAAGTTCATTCTAAAGAGCAACTAAATCAAAAATGCAACAAAAAAGGTCTCTTGTAATTTTTTGATTAAAACAAGTTTCTAGGAGAAATTTCGTACGCAGTATATATAAAAAAAAAAAATAAAATTAATTTTATTGTAAAACCAATACATTTCTCCCTACGCTCCGAATTCTAAAAATACGCACTGTATTGTAAATTTAACGAATTTCAGACCACTTCCACGAATTTATGAAAGGTACCTGTTTGCCAACCATCCCCCTCGTTCAAGGAGCTTCAGATTCACCACTGTGTTATTATAATATAATTTAAAACGATGTTGAACACACGCCCGCCCACGTGTAAAATGATAATAATAATATTGCGCACAAACGAAAATATCGTGGGTTTTTTTGTCATCGAAGTAGTAAACTACGATGAAAATAACATTATTATATATATTATATTATATTATTTATAACGAATATTATTGTAACACAACGTACCCATTCGAGTATACAAACTGTATAAAATATAATATTTTACTACTTCACGAGCGGAAAACATCGTCATATTTACTCTTGTCGTCATCGAGTTTCATTAGAAAAATCAATATTCGAGTATCATCTGAGAGGTCCTCTCGTATAATATAATTTAATATTATGATGATATTATATAGGCCAAGTGTTCGTCCGTGTAGTTGACAGTAGTTATATGATAGAATATATAATGGTACTCTATGCGATTTTTTAGAAGAAAAAAAAAAAGTGTACAAATACAAATCAAAACAGAATGCGTACGAGTATAACGATAATAATTTATCGTTCGAATAATAGTAAATTATCAAGAAGACTTGTTGTCTCCAGTATTTAAGGGGTTGCGTATAGATAATTAGTAATCGACATATTTGCAAAATGACATAAATTTCGGCTCAACAATTTCCGAATCATACATTTACAAGCGGCCCCGTGTCATTATCGCATACAACTATTGAGTAACCGTTAAATTAATAAAAATGTTTTGGTACAGAGAAATTAAATTTCCCTATAGCTGATAAAGTCGTGTTATACTTTTATTATTTTCATCGCAAGATGTTTTTCGCTAAATCGTAATATTATTGTACTATAATACTAATTTTGAGATAAATTGATTTTGTTGACGTAATTTTTTTAAATATTTTCGAAAATATCTCACGATCGAGTTAGCCGATAACAATTTTAATTAAAAACAATTTTACTGTAGTTTGGATATAAATCGCCTAACTTGAAAAATTATCTATATATTGTATAGGTAAATTATGTTTAATACTTCGCGGAAAAACAAAATACGATTCCAGCGATATGACCACGAGCCATTTTTTGGTTGCTGCAAGAAGAAAAAAAACGGCCATCGTACCCACGACAACAAGAAAAGAAATGTTAAATACATACGAATACATCATGTAGATGTTGGGTAGTTTTAAAGGAAGTAGCTCTTTTCACACGTCATTATGAATATCGACGGGTTTTCGGGTGTAGAATTGACGAGGGTATCGTTTCTTTTCAGAGCACTACTGCAATATTCCGAATATCGGATTTACAAAAGAATATTCTAAACTCAAAATACACGATATAACCATTTCTCTAAAATGTAAAGTTCACGGTCCGCATATTATTATAATACACATTTTTAATGTATACAAATAAAACTTGAAACGCGCCATCTCCCCAGTGCGATAACGGATTTGAAGTTTTGAAAAATTTAACACGTGGTCTAAAACAGCTACTACATTATTATATACAATAATGAATTTATCGATAAAATTGCATTTATTACATTCGACACAGATTTTAAACAGGCGAATAATAATAATATGACCCAAATAAGTGGTCCGTTAGTCGCAAATCGATATACATTATACGTTTTCCAAAACCGTTTGGATATTTTACGACATTCGGATCGGATTATTATAAATGCTGTAAACAATTGTCGCAAAAATTACCTGATTTTCACTTTAATAAAAAAAATCAATCTCTGTTGAAAAAATCTCAATAAACTGTTTTTTTTAGTTTTTGCACATAACTTCATCGGTAGAACGCACAATAGCCTGTACCAGAAACACAAAATATTAACACTTTGACTGAAGCTTCGATTAAGGTCTATGGAAATAAATGTGAATTTTACAACCAAACTGATAGATTAAATTGAAATCGGGTTTCCGCGGACCTCAACCCTAATTCGAGTTCAAATCCGTGACAAATATAAGAACTTCAATTGCGATTATCGGGTTCTTTGTGCAACTAAAAGTTCACGGCAAATGAATCGGTGAACTTAAACGCATTAATTCTTCTCCAAAAGAATAATTACGTATTCAAGAAACACACTCAATTAAAATCAAAAATCTAATTTTATAATTATATTTTTTATCGAAAAGTTTTAGCGCGCCTAATAACAAGTATAGTATACTATCGAATTTTCGATGTTTGACGCGTAAATAAAATAAATATAAAAGAAATTCCAATTCAAAAATTGGACTTTTATTCTACAAGCTTCCAAACGCAGCACGTGCGGTTCTTTATATAATTCCGTAATTATGAAAATATTCAGAAGAAAAGAGGTTTATTAAATTTCCGATGAAAATTTATACTAGTAATTAACTATAATATTATAAACAAGTGGGTTTTTAATGAAACTCTAAAAATATTATTATACTCGTTCAAAAACGTATGAAAACTTAGGCGGTAAAATAAATACATAATAACCTATAGGTATAATACTACCTATAGGTACTCGATCGTTTTTTGAAACTCGTGTAAATTAATTAAAAATCTCAACGAATCGAATTTATTATGGAAAATTAATCGTAATTACAATTGCATTGTAAAACTCAATAATAAATTTATACTTGTGCTTTGAAAAAAAAAAACAACCGGGCATACCTTATATCGTAAATATATCTATCTATATTTATTATTTAGTTTAAACACTGAAAGCTACGATAAATTATTACAATGAAATAACGATTCTAAGCGGAACTAGGTAAACTGTTAAGATAATAATATATTATTGGTATTTCTAATAAGAGATAACAAAAAAATCAACACCCATAAAACCAATTATCGTTTGTTCTTAGATTTTCTTTTGAAAGAACTGTCAGGAATCTTGAAAATATTTTAAATTAATTATTATCGGGTGATAAATTCCGCACATTATAGATTCTGAGCGGAACGAGGAATGGATTAGTTTTATACTGATGTGTATTTTTTTTTTTCTGTTGGCAAATTTTCTACAAGCAATTTTCCTTCGATTTTAAATGATGACATTTTTTCTAAAAGAAATTCGGACTAGGAAAGTAATTTAGAAAGTAATTTTTTGATTTTCCCGGGAGTTTGTTTAATAAATGAAGAAAAACGGGAAAATAGGCACAATATTAAATAAATATTATTAAAGAAAATATGCAATTATTTTACCATAATATGACACGTGTATTATTGACAAAGCAACACTGTCAACCGAACTCCGCTCAAAATCGTTTTTTCATTAGCAATGGTTAATCGTTGCTTAAAGGTATATATTAAATTACCTATAAGGCTATAACAATGTGTCTGCACCTGTTTCCATTATCCTAGGACAGCTTTTTAGCCTTGGTTTCCTATAACCACGCATCCATGATACACATTTATGTGATCGTACTTTCGTGATGCACAATGGAAGTACACTACGTAATTATGACTGTGTGATTTAGAATTAGAGAATTGTCGTCAGTTGGTGTTTAATATATCAAAATGGATGTGCTTATGCTTTATAATATTTTGGAGGATGAAACAGATGAGGAATTATTGCTAAATATAAATTACTTCGATAATGACAATGACGAAATGTTTAGTGAACGTATCAAAGAGGGATGCTTTAATAATTTGATAAATTGACAACGCAACTGAATTTTGAGCATATTTTAGAATATCGTTTGAGTTATTTAACTCTATAGCCATTTTCTCATGTAAATATTTATAATAGAGAATAATATTTAGGACAAACGTTTTTAAATTATAAATATCCAAAATAATATTTTATTAATCATGCACTGCACATTATGCAAATGGTGTCCTCGTGATGGCGATTGTATCCCGTGATTGACGAGCAAGAATCAACAGCCACGCGAGAATTATTAATAAATACAAACATTGTTTTTCAGTTAGGTTTTTTGTTTTGCACGTCATTTGCATTATCACAAATCGCGCATCGCGCACTATGCAATCACAGGTCCATGATTATTGGAAACTAGTAGAATATCTGGTACGATATGAAAAAACTGAAGAAGCGTCAATTGGGAATTTCAAAAATTCGATCAATATTATAATTAAAATATATTACCCCTGAGTAAGATATCTGCTTTTTTAAAGTATACGGTATAAATAATCTGAGTATTTTCACTTTCTAGCTGATTTTTGTGAAACAACTAATAAAACTTCTTTAACGAAAATATATTAAAAATATTACTACACTGATGTTACACTCAGAATTTATTAAAAAAAAAAATAAAAATGTCACCTTATTACAAACCTATTTATTGAGGAAATTTAACGTGATATAACAGCAGCAACAAATAATAAAATATATACTATAGTATACTGGGTACTTAAAAAGTATTACGGTTTCTCCCGCCCGTAGTTGTTATTATTATTAAATCTGTTCAATGCCACACATGATAGGAATTTTAAAGGTTAGTCGAACACTGTGTTTTATAATAATATTAAAACGTCGACAATATTAAATTATAACGAATAACATTTTTAACAAAAATAATATAATTCATACATTTTGTGAGACTGAAAAGATTTGAATTGTAAAGACCCGCGAATAAATGGACTATCGTAAAAAGTTTAATAAATTCAAGGCGAGAGTCGTGAAAACGAAATCACCAAAGACCGAAATACGTATAGGTACGTATACATTATTATAGATGATTTCGTCTACCGATTTCGTTGGCTCCATTTTTCTGCTCTTAAGATAATGTAAACAGTATAATTTTATGTTTTTATTTTATTCCTCCAAAATCACTCAAACGGCCCAGAGAAGGAAATTTATAGCGACTGAATTGAATTCGAAAAGTAAAATGATATATTCTCCGTTGAAACGTCAACACGAATACCTACATCATCCTTATTTTATGATAAAATGTAAGTTTATTCCTTATGTAAAAAAACGTATTCGTTTTCGCCAATATAATATTGTTATAGTTAATTCGGAAGAAAAAAATAAAAATGCGTTTTGCATTTTCGACAAAATTTTATTGATAAAACAAAATAAACATAGATAATATAATAATATTGTTATAGGCCGGCTACAGTGTTCTGAAAATCATGATGTCGTCGAAAGTGAAAACCAACTATAGCATATTATTAAAAAATGTAAACGTTCGTTTGTTGAAAGAGCTTTGCTTGAAGGAAGAAGATACAAAAATTGAATTGATTTAATAATAAATAAATAATAATGATAATATGAAAAATTATTGTATGGTGTGTAATTGTACTTGGTATTTTGGGAGGTATAAGTTAAATATTTTATTATTAAAAATGGGCAGTTAAATAGTGATAATAATGTTATATATGTACTAAAAATAATAAAAATAAACAAACAATGAAAAAGATCCCATATAATGTTTGGTTTTAAATAGTTTAGTTTGAAATTTCGCATAAGCATTAAAAATAAAAAAGGCGTGATATAAAGGACGGACCACTTCTGCAGTATAACCGCTAGTTTGTGAGATGTAGATCAGAGTTTCTGGTCTGTCGAAAAATATAAAATACAACTTTTTTGTTTCTTAAAGAGAAGTTTTCCAAAATAATAACAAAATAAAACTGGACTGCGAAAATACTTGGTATTATGTGTATTGGTATATATTGGTTATACTTGATTATATTAATAATTGCTAAAATGGCGTGGCTACATAATTTTTATCAAACGAAATGTGTTTTAAATCCGTGAAAAAACATGATTTATTATTATCTTTTATTTGATAAAACGTATTGATTTCGGTTTTTAAATCATTTACATTAAAAACTCCCGAAAATCTACAGAAAATATCTTCTCAACGTAAACTTCGTCAAGCGCTTTTAACGAAAGTAAAAATGTTTTACCAGAAAAATACGTAAACACATCTTAGTAAAACGAATAGGTTCTTCACCGAGTATACTTAGAATCAAAAACGTAATACGTTATGTAGCAGTTATATTGTTAGACTACGTATAAAGATTATTAGACAAGCCGAAATATTTTATTATTATTTATGTCAATATAGTTAAGTCAAAATTTAAAGAAAAGGAACAATCCGCTGTTTGTAAAATAATTAAATAACCTATACAATATTTTTGACAAGCCAACAATTAAACTTCGAGGGTCCGGATTTGATTTTATAATAATATTTTAATCCGAAATCACTATATAAACATAATATTATTAATATTTAGGTGTTCATAATTATGTTTAGCCCATTCAATTCGCTCCGTCGTCGTCGATTTATACGAATGTATGGTTTTTGAAATAAACAACTAATCTGAAATTATTATTATTAAAAGGTATTAATTTAATACTTTATCGACGTCGATTTAATATACAAATTATTTTGAACAAATCTATTTTATCAAAGAGTATTTTAACAAGCAGTATTTTTTCCATTCGTTTAAACATGTTTACTGTGTGAATGAAGGTCAATAGTTGAAACCCCTGAAAGGCACTAATGCAATCTATAAATGGAAATTGTAGTACCTCTTACAGGGCTTATTTGGAGGATCTGTGGGGGCGGTAAAAGCTAAATAAAAACTTCCTTTCGTAACAAGTTAATGAAATTCATATTGAAATTCGTTCCAAAATTTATCGTTTCAACACAAGAATGCAGAGGGTGTAATAAAGTTTATTTTCGGAAAAAATTCAACAAAAAATTCAATACTGCTCACATGTAGGCCACTGGTGTAGGCGAATACTTGCTAGGGAATGATATACAGAATAATTAAATATATATATATATATATTATACTGTTTGGAGCACAGAAATCATAAATCAATGAAATCGAGAACACGATTTTGAGTGGGGTAGTGTTAGTAGTGTTTTTCCCTTGTTACCAAAGTAATTCAGAAAAAAAAGACCTAAAAAGTTAACTGCTGTACAATTTCAGAAATATCACAAATAAAGAAAGACCTTGACGGAAATTACACATCTAATAAGGTATTGCGTGACAAAAGTGATGAATTTGATTAACCACAAAGTGTCTATACATAAAATATAGAGCAATATTTGAAAAAAAATAATTAAGAATTTAAGTAAGTTAACGAAATAAAGTTGTACCCCTGAAAAACTAGCATTTTTTAAGGTATGAAAAATCAGAGAATTTCTACCTACTAACCACAATTAATTTCCGAGAAATCGCACATATTTGTAAAACTAGATTGAAATAGCTTCTTCGTTATACTTATAATATAAATAAATGAGTAAAGCGAAATATAATAATTATTTATGGTTTTTATTATTATTGGTAATGTTCGCCAATAAACATATTGTAGAATGTTTTTGAAAAATATTAAATTAGTACGATTTTCGATTATCGATAAAATATTGAATTTTATAATAATTATTATACCAAGTTAATATTTATTGAAAACCAATGTTCGATAAAAACATCGATTTCGTATACGCACGAATAAAAAAAAACCTCACACGAGGTCATTTATTTATTTCCAGAAAAATATAGTGTCATCGGGGTACATAACTTCAACAGGTGCCTATTATCAGAGGTTATTGAACCGCAAAAGTCGAATAACGTTTATGAACAAATACATACGTAGGTACAGTTAATTTAAATTCGCGATGGACACATTGCGAATATGATGGAAATGAAAAGGGAAAATTTCCCTGCGGTTTTGTTCGGGGCGTATACGTTTCCCGTCTACTCCGTATTTTTTATTCCGTGTAGGCTCTGCCGGATAAAAAATATCAAAGTGTACACTGAAAGCCCCTGCGAGCCGACGTGATTTATCGACACCGCGCTTTGACTATGTAATCTATTTCCCGTCTATTCCGTCGTATCTTCTATATACTCTGAGAAAAAATACCGATAGGGTTTTGTGAATTTTTTTTGGCACAAAAAAATAAAAATAAATAAATCGAGTTTGGAATTTTTTTTTTTTTTTGTATTTCTTTGAGCGTGAGATTATTCCAAAAATCTATACGAGCCTATAAATTGCATTTATAGCGTTTACTGTTTATATAATATACAGTCAATAGAAGGAATGGAGAGGAATGGAAGGGAATGGAGTCCCCATTCTTAATAAATAAGACAAAATTATCCTTACCATTTGGTTTAAGGCTTAAAATTCGGAGGGAGAGAACGCTTTAGTTATTATCGCTGAGGTATTTTTAATGAAATTTTAAAAAATCTAATTAGTTTTAACAAAAACAATTTTTTAATATATATCTATTGTACCATAACCATTTTTATTTAATTTTTACTGATCAGGCATTTGTGTAGGATAATATTTTGGATGAATGAGTTTATTTTTAAACCCTATTGGCATAGCAATTTTATGAGCAAACGTGCGTGTGAGAAAAATATTTTGAAAATATCGTTTCCTTAAAGGGTTCCCTAAAAGTTTGGTTTGGTTAAATTAATTCCCGAGAATACCCTTCGACTATCGATAATTAAAGTTCTCTTTCCAATTTTTTCCCACTTAAAGAACTATATACATACTTATTATTATTATATAACTATATGATCGCGTACGTTTGTCCCAATGTTAATTCCCCAATTGCGTACGTTTTTATGACGCAAATGAGTTGAACGTTCTTGCTTACTAACATGTACTACTTAGTTTATTTACTATGTACATAATTGTTGTATGAGCATTTAATATAAAAAATATAAATACTTAGTGACTATTAAATATCGTAAATTAACTGTAAAGTAAAAAGTATGTGCAAATTAATGTGTAAATTAATAAAAATGTATTTAATTGTTTTTCAAATATACACGTGTTAAAACAAATAATATAAACACCAAACACCATAATTTTGAATTTTAATTGCAATATTATACACACATAAGGAACCACGGCTTATTATTTCCCACGTTCTGATGTAATATTTTTTTAATACATTTTCCGTAGTTAAGTTAAACAAAATATTAATTAATAACACTAATAGAGTATAACAGCGCAATTATTCAGTAGTCACTATCACTAATACCAGAAACATGTTCAATGATAGTTGGTCATATACTAAAAAAACGATGCTGATGTACGACACTCCATGATGATAATTATAATAGGTATTTACTCTTATTGAAAAAAAAATGGACTGGAAATAATAATCATAATTACGTTTATCATATAAATTATTTTCTAAATGTTCACGCTTGTAAACAACGGCAATGTTGCACTAAGTCTTGTTAGGTAGGGACGTACGCAATCCTAACGAGCCTATGTAGAGTTCTGATAATTTATTATATTATCAGTACAGATCAAAATATTTATAATTGTAATAGTTTGAGTTTACAGTACGAATAATCCTTATTTCTTATGGCCCTCAATTCAACTATGTGATGATACCGGTGGAATCAAATATGGCTTTATCACTCATCTTGTTCATAAGTCGATTGATCAGATGCGGTAAATTAGATGTGGTTGTTATCAGTGATATCATTGATAATACTATCACAGATGAAAAGAGAAACATAACGAACATTTTGATCACAGAATATTACATAAACGGTTAATATTTAAAAAAAAAAAAGAATTAAATGTAAATTTAAATTTTAAAATTAGTGAGGAATGTTCGGTTTTACTACTATGAGTGCGATATGCAATTGTATTTTTTGATTTATTGTGTTAGATATGTAAAATTGTTTGACCAAACAGTAATGCTTGAACATTTAACACGATTTCCATTATAAAATGTACTTAGGAGTCAAAAATCAAAAAATGTTGATCGTAATTTAGAAGTTTTTTTTGTATATAAGCGCTTTACGATCGAATATCGTAAAAAATACTGGACAAATTTCAAAATATGTATATTGCGTATAACCGAACTTCGTTCAGAATCGTTTTTTGTCAGCGATAGTTTATCGTAGTTATTATGGATAAAACCTAAATAACTTTATATAGAAATCCTATCTTCATAAAAATTCGTCCGTCAAACACATTATGATAAGGCGGTGTTGTTTTTGTAAACTACCTATACTGAAAATTTGAAATTGGCGTACGCGTACGCGACACCGCGCGAAATCACTATAATAACGCATAATTATAAATGCATATTCAAATATTCCGACGGATCTTCTCGCCACATCTTGATTTACCCGCTGTCGATTGTTATTCGCGTGGAGTAGATGGGGGGAGGGAGGGTTGAGAATAACAACCAGTGAATGGTGCACGTGCACCGGGGAACCAGGTGGAGAACGAAATGCACAGTCGTTTCCTTCGCATTGTTACCCCGAATAATGTTATACAATAATATCGTATTGTTATTGTTATTATTATTTTAATCGGATTGCCCGCGTATCGAATAATTGTATTGTGTGCGGTAAATATACGCGGCGCAATAAAACGCTACGCGAGGTGACGGCGACGGGACGGACGTGTCCGGAATGACGTTCCGAAGGCGCTGTTTTCGTACCCACCACGAGGTCATCGACGACGCAACGCCGCGGCCAAAAGACGTCGGGCCGCGCGTGTAGTAAGTGAACCTTTCGGGCGATCCCCAGTCACCGGGAAACCGGAAAACGTTTCGATGAAATATCAACCGGGTAACCGGACACACCGATTGTCACGCTAGATAACAAGTCGCGTTTTGAAAGCTATATACAAAGCTGCAGACCTTGCCGCGTATTTCGCACGTGCATGTGCGCACTCAGAACAGCTGTTCGTTGTGTTTTATCGTTCAGTATTGGTAAAAGCATTAAATCCTCGTGGCGCTTCAGTGGGTTAACACGCGTTTCTTCCCGCTTGCTGATATTTTTGTTAAAATTGTTTACATTTTTTTTTTTTTTCATTTTCTTCTCCCCCTAATACTTATCCCACGCGAGTTCGTTAACGAATCACAGTTTATTTTTGATTAGAAATCCGACTTGAGCTCAAACTGACGAGCGAAACGAACCGTACTTTGAACGCGCCTGCATCAATTAGTCAAAAATATTGTTACGTAAAAAGCTACGTCATAATGGGTGTACTATAACTAGTGACCATTCTAAGTGGCACATTAATGTGCAAAATATGTAACCCGGTTATGACTACAATAATATCGATCGCTAACTAAGATGTAGCGAAATAATTTATTGGAATTTGTGAGATTTTAATGGATTCAGAGACACTGCGCTTAAAATCGATTGTTCGTATTTTTCTCTCGTTATCAAGGTAACACGAAAATCAAACAAAGAGATACACAAAATTTGATAGTTTTTTTCCGATTAAAATGTGAACTACAAAGAAAATCCAAAAACAAATTCCTCAATACACCAATAAAATCAATTATACTATAAGAAAGTTCGTATAAATTTTTTACTAGCACAAGATTTCTTGCTTCTCGATTAGCTCAGAATCTGAAAAATTGATTTCCTGAATCACTTTCTCTGAGAGAGACACAACCTATGAACGTTATGCCACTTTTCCTGTGCAGTGGCCATCCAGGCGATTTCAGAATATTATCGGGAATAAGGAATACCATGAGAGCCTACAAAATTCAGAAGCACTTATGAATTTTGTTAGATTTTTAATTTTTGAAAATATATGTGATTTCAAATGTTTTTATAATATCGACCGGTTAGTTAAGCTTAAAATATCTTATATTTGTTGAAAACGTGTTTTTTATGAGTCATAATTTTAAAATTTGAATAGCTTATATTGTACTTTATTTTTTCACTTACTATACTCAATCCCCCTTTTACCACGTTCTTTCACCCTTACCTCCTTAAAATCCTCTATAACCCTTTTTTTTCACCGCCAATAACTGCATATTTTAATATACAAAACTTGTATTTTTAATGTCTTAAATCAATTTTAAAAAATTTGTTCCCCGTGATAATCAGATTTAGAATACCTAAGAATACATATTTTTTTATCCATGTCACTAAGGTAAACCAGAAAAATGTAAACAACGAAACAAATTGTTACAATAAGGAGAAACACATGTAGTGTTTACTTACGTTATATTATTAGGAGCCTCGGTACAATATTTCAATTTTCTATAAGCAGTGGTCTAGTGGTCTATGCTATGCAGCTATGCAATGATGAATTAATCAGTTAGGAGTCGTGTTATTTTATATAAGTAGAAGATTATTAACACTCTAATTCTTCTTTCAACTAAAAGCTATCAATCCCTATCTCACTGTATCCATCATAGTGTTATTCGTCTATTCCTTATATCTTCCAAAATAAACTGTAGCCATTTTTTCTTTAGCCTCTCTTTTTACTCTTCCTTGGCTTTTGTTTACATACTCGAATCTGCTATATCTGCTCCATATTTTCTCCTCCTCTAAACATATTGACACCATACGTCAATTTAATTACTAACAGCATTATCGACATAAGGTGGTATTAATAGATTATTTGGTGAAAACTCGACTGTAAAGTATCGATACAGTAAAATATTATGTACAGTCGTATACTACACAGTAGCGAATGCGACAGAGGCTGATAATGGAAATTCCCTGGCTTGTTGCACGCGCATCCGAATATATTAACTCCGGAAACGGTCGACCAGATGATTACCTTTTTTTTTTTTATGAACGCGCATTATAACGGGAAGTATTTTTTTCTTTTTAAAAATCCGATATAATGGAAATTGTATCTGGGTCATCGATGACACACCATCACCATCTAGTGTATATGTATTGGTGAATTTTCCAAAAGACTGCTTTGTGTGGTCGCTAAAAAAACTTTTTAGTGCGTTGTTTTTTTTTTTTTTTTTTTTGATCGGCCAAGATGCATTTTTCATCGCGCGTTTACCGAACCATGTAGTTTAAGTCTCTAGAAAAATGTGAAATTGTTTACACCTCACTGTTATACAAAATACATGAACGTTTTTTGAATAAAAATATTTGAATACTTTTTCAATACTTATTTGTTTACATGTATTTTAAATTATTACTAGAGCAGTTACTTAATATTGTATATTTTTAATATGTTTTAAAAGTTTTTTTTGTATTTTGATTAGTTAATATTATTTTAAATATTTTTATGATAATTTTCAACATTAGGTTCCATAATAATGTATTAAAATGAAATGTATCGCATTAAACAATGCTGAAAGTTTAACCAAGATAACATTTTTATTTTTACTGGTATTTGAAAGTATTTATAAATAATTCTAAAAAATATGAATAGTCACAATTCGCATTATTATTATCATCATTTTTTTTTTTTTTTATTGAATACTCAAATTCGATAATTTAACTATATTTGAAAATTATAAAACTGTGTTTATAGTCTAAAAATATCTTTTACAAATATAATAAATTTATCTGTAAATAAAACAAAATCGAGCAAAGGAAGGAAAGACTTTATAAAAAAAATCATTATAATCTACAGCAACATAATATTTTATTGTGTTTTTTTTGTAAATAAGGACAAAAAAATCCGATATTTCGACTATAATCTTTCACTGGCAACTGAAATTCACTATGTATGCAAATTTGTGTAAACGTCATAGTTTTTTTTCACATCTCTAAAAACGATACCCGAATATTTGTGTAGGGGTGAAGGAAAACGGCAAGTTTCAGTATTACGCTTGATGAAATCCAACTACCTACCAACTGTAATGTCAATATGCCGTTTATAATTCAGGTTAGGGTTGAAGTGGACTCATAGATCTTTAACCTTATAATGTAACTGATCAAGTTTATTTTATATTTAAAATACTTTCTTTTAAAATTATTTAAATATAAATAAAACTAATTGTTGAAAATACTTTATTTTTCAATAAATTAAATATACCCTTATATATAATATAACACTTAAACGTATATAATAATGTTTATCTAGATATTTAATTTAAATTAGTTTATGAATTAAATTAAATAATCAGATTAAATGTTAATTTCGTAATTATTTTATTATAATCCCTTTACGTATTAGTTAAGAAGATGCGCTTTTGCCTGTAATTCGACTGTCAAAACTGTTTAAAACTACTTGGGCTATAGACTTAACTAGGAAGTCAAGTTCTCATAATAGAAAAATAAAAATTTGCACTATGTAATTGTGTAGGTAATATTATTACTAATATAAAAAAGTTATTATTTAAAAATCTGGTATTATTAAGTTTTTCAAACGTGAATAACTATTTCGAGTTAATAAAATTTAAATATTTTCAGAAACGTCGATACAATTTTCTATATACACAACCACTTAAATACGGAAGGTTGTACGTCCTCAATAAACTGTACTATTATGGATGAGTCCAACAGAATTAATTATTATTTTAAACTGTGTGTTTACCATTCATATTTTTAACTGTTTTACAACAGTTAAAAATTACTAGACCAAAGGGATTTTTTTTTTTACTCTAAAAAATCGTAAACGTTTGATAATTCAAGAGCACGGAACGTAAAATAATTGTCTGTCTGTCTTGGCGTGTGTTATGAAAGAAAAGTAAAGCCGTCCGTATATTTTACGAGATCAACATTATATTTACATTTTGTCTGCAAAATGAAGGTTTACGTCATAGTCGGGTATAATATAAAAGACGAGAAGACCACGTGAATAATTTATACATCATGTCTGGTCCGCGTTATTTTAGACATACAAATTCGCGTAGTTAGTTTCAACTATAATGAAATATTATTGTGTCGTATGACGTATTTTCTTTGTATCTCGTCTATGAATAAATAAAATCGTTTTGTCGTTTTATTTATTTATTTTTTATTTTTAATATCGCGATACGCGCAATTCCTACATAATTTACGTATTACAACGATATTTTATTTTTTACCGACAGCAAACACAAGTGTGGAAAAAATCAGAATGGCCGCGCTGGCGATATTGTCTTGCAATCCAATTATACAATAATAATTAACGATATACGCGTCAATAGTTACAAAAAAAAAAATATAATAATAATAATAAATTAATTACAGGGAGCTATTCAATCTGACATTAACACTTTCAATAATCGATTTGCTGATACGAAGGAATAAACGGGTCGTGCGTAGTTGTAAGCACTTGGTAGATAATCGAAAATTGGTGTATTAAGGATTTTTCACGGAGAAGATAATATAAATCGCTAAACATATAATATTATCGTTGAGCCGAGGCCTCCTTCACTTCCCACGTCATTCTTTGAGAATTCATATAATTATAACAAGTATCAAAATACACGCATAATGTAATACTAAATAATTAGAATTTTAATTCGAAGTAACTCAGAAACCAAATCATTTATATTAGAACTGATTCCTCGAAACTCGTTTACATGACGCACTCAATAACGTTATTAGCTTACAAATGTTTTAGATTTGTAACGCGTAATTCCTAATCCGGACCGATCGTTAAGCATTGAAATGTTCGTGATAAAACCTATATTGAATTCATTATTTTAAAGATTCGCAATCATGGAAATGCGGAATGCCTCTGTTGCTACGAATATACAATGTGTGAAACAGAAAAAAACAATAGGTACTGTTATAATGTAACCTAATGTAACTTTATATAATGTACCGATAGAAAAGAAAAGATTTCTGGACGTTTTATATAATTTTATTATAATTTTTAATTTAATTAATTAATTAATTTGAGCCTTAATTTCGAGGCTTACATGGGTAATCAAAAATGCTAAAAAATGCCCTCTTCCGTAACAACATTCTGAAATTCATATTGTAATTAAATTCAAATTTTAAACTCGCTTATAAAACTACTGTTGAGTTAAAACTCGTTTGCAGGTGGAAAGAGAGCTGCTACGAATGTCCAAAAATAGCTGGGAAAACGGATAGAACCGATACAGTACTTGACAAAAAAGCAAAGACCTACAGCGTCTGAACTCTACATACATAACATATAACGTTATTTATTTGCATCAAAATCAAATCTCGGTCTTACTAGTAGACCACCTCGACTCAAATAACAATTTGAACGTTTCGACAATTACGGAAATCATGAAAAGCGATTTTCAAAAATCTCAAGAAAAAATGGGTCTACATCGTGGCCACACGCGCCATTGCCGTCGAATCGTCGAAACTTTCCGACACGCTCGGATATTTAACGGAAATAATAAAATGTAATATGACATCAGTACCTACAGAATAAACCGTCATCGTCACGGCGATACAGTGGCGTCACGGTTATATTCGCCTCAGGAGATACCGTGTAAAAAAAAAAAAAAAAACGCGTCGACTGGCATTACAATGATATTAAAATATTATACGTCGCGTATACCTGTAAAATAGCGTTGTAGGTACGGAAACAATAATAAATTTGTGTCTACGAATTTTACCTATTGACCTACATCGGCGCCGGAATTATTATCGAATCCACGACGGCGGCATTATTATTATTATTATTATTGTTGTTATTATAGGTATATCGCACACCACGGTTATTGACATAATGCCGCCGCAGCCGCTGTACGTACGTACGTCAAAAGTGCGCTCGTAAACTATCGGAATTATTATGTTAAACTTGAAAAATTCCCCCGGAGCTGCACGTATGTATATACTATATACACTACAGTATATAACTCCTGCTGTTATATTATCATAGGTAAGCGAACATTTTCCCGTCCCCCGATATTGAAATGATAATATGATACCTAATAATGATCAATCGCTCCAGTGTCGGTGAAAGTTTCGCACCACCGACTTGCATCCGGTATTCCGATATTTAAAATCGAAAACCATGTGCCGATAATCGATATTGGAATTAACCGACATGGCGGTTTCTAAAGACTTTTTTCACATTTCATAGACATTATAAATATTTTTGTCAAAAACTATCTGATCGAATATCGGTTAGAAAAAAAACACCGACACCTCTGATATCAAGTATCGGTTTATATATTGGTTCGTCGCTAAATTACTGTAAAGGAATATGAGTGGTAATCACCCTAGGGCGCCAACATTTTAATTTCAGCTAGTATCACTAATATAATATAGAATAGGCATTCTATTTCTAAGAAAACGATTATAATGTAATATTACGTTGGGTCAGACACGGATACAGGAGGGGAGGGGGTGTTCAACTATGTTCAACTAACAAAATGGTTGTGTAATTTATTTATATAAATATTGATAACATTGGTAATATTGATTAATGTAAATTTCTTATGAACCCCCCCCCCGATTTTTTTTTGTGTACGTACCTGTATGGGGTTGATAACCACTTTGAATCTCTATAATTTACCATATCACGGAGAGAATTAAAAATTATAAATATGTCCTTAATAAAAACTAACCAAGTAGAATTACTTGAATGTGTGTCGGGCAGTTTAAATCTCTAGCTACGCCATACTGAGTTTTTGTGTAACGTTTTGATAATATTAAGAGAATGTAATACCCGGATTTACGGCATCAGTCCAACTAACGAACAACATAGCAAAAACATGCTTATGCAGACTGAGTAGTCTCGATTAATTTTAGTTTTAAAGTAAAAGCATTTAGTATAGAACCAAAAAAGGACGATACTTGGGAGGGCTACGCGTTTTCGCCATTATTCCGAACAGTAACGTAACTTCAAATTTCGGGCCCACGAGTGAAGTTTTAAACAGACCAACCCTCATTCAAGTTGGCCTAAACTAACCTAATCTTACTAAAATTATTTTATAAATTTGTTTAAAAAACATTATTGTATGTTTTATTTAAAATGGAAATCGTGTATTTCATAAATATATATACTAGGAATAAAATGCTTAGGTTTAGAATTATTATTGTAATGATACCAATGCCTTGATAAAACTCTTAGTTACTCCGCCGATTCTGAATTAATGCTCAGTATAGCGTTAAGAAATAACAACAATTAAAATATTTAAAAAAACTAATATTTCCAAAAAATAATTTTTTTTAAGCACATTTCGGTGCCCCCCTGAAAATAGTCCTCGTTAGATTTCTAATAAGAGATTTTACTCAAAAATCAAAATTAAGTGAGGTATAATCAGTCTGCATGTAATAAGTCTGTTTTTGCTGTCACCTAGTTGAACTAAAACAGCGAATGTTTGTGTACCACGTCCTCTTAATGTCATTGCTTATATTTTCTAGTAGCTGAAATATATCCGGTTTTAGGTTACACGTTTTTTATTTCAATTATTAGTGTAAAAAAGGTTGGATTCACAGAGAACCATGCGTGTCTTCCTGGCGATGTATTTAAATGATTTTGAAAGAAAAATAAGTTGCATTTTATTTGTAACGTATGTGTGCATTTAACTCCAGTAAATATGCATCTAATCGGATAATTTTTGTTTTCTTGAAATCTTGGAATATCAAACTCCTACAACTCTTCTTAAAAATATTATTTTATTATTTGTAAAGCTTTTTTTTTTATTCCAACGTATATATTATTATTATTATTATTATTATTATGTTAGTTGTATAATTTTATATTTATAATATTTTTTATATGTATCAAATACATAATGTTTTAATTATATTCATATGCAAGATATAATACAATTTTGTGTCAGGTTGCTCACAATTTTTTAAGCAAAAACTTCAAATTGGATCGTTAAGGTTAATTCTGGTCTCGATTCTATATAGTTCCGTGTGCGAAAGCGGTTAACGAGAGAAAAATATTATGCTTATTATAAATGTAATGTTTTATACGTTACCGGCGTATTACAGTAGAATACGAATGCAGCCAATTTTTTTTTATTATTTCCCGAGAGATTATCCATGACCACTTTATGGTGTGATACTGTAATATGTGAGATCTTTTAAAAAAAAAAGAAAAAGCTTTCAAAATAAACGCCGCTGGTATCTACTTAATAACATATGAGTATATAATATATTGTTAAACATTTTAATGTCCGGATAAAATGAATGTATAAGATTGGCACAGAAAAATTTAAAAAAAAAAACAGCGGTGTCGGTTTTAATTTTATATCGTTAGGCTTAAAAATGTTGTTATACGTTCTATTTAATAAGCCGTAATTACTGTTATCATCATCTATACACATTTGGGTATGCTTTTTATAGAATTTTTCTCGAAAATAGTTACTATTGCGCTGTATTGTGCCTGTTATATATATACATGTTTTTCCGGCTATTTTTGGATATTTTTAGCGGCTCTCTCTATTGTAGTGATACAATTTAGGTCGATTTATAATATGAATTCCATTAAGTTTTTACGAGAGAAAGTTTTTATTTAGCTTTCAACACAGGCAGACAGACTCGTATAGTATCTACCCCCAAATGAAACTGGGAGGCAGGTCTATTCTGGTTTTGTACATCCTTAAAGTCTACAGACCCCCCTCAAAATGGAACCATGTGGGTGACATTTTGTTTACTTTAACGTATTGAACATATGTCTTTTGGAGGTTTTAACTTTTAACTCCCCTCCTCCCAGTCATTCCGTACTAAAA
This sequence comes from Cinara cedri, assembly GCA_902439185.1. NCBI lineage: Eukaryota > Metazoa > Arthropoda > Insecta > Hemiptera > Aphididae > Cinara > Cinara cedri. The sequence goes on along the minus strand of CABPRJ010000478.1, from coordinate 2,511,844 downwards.
TTCCATTCTGCAAGGAGAAATACCGGGTCTTAAATACCTACTCGTACAGAGTTAAGTGCTCCGACTTTTTCACGGAATTTACCTCAAGAGATGCAGAATATTTATCCAACAATCTACTATACTTGAAACGTTCTTTTGAAATTCTTAACAATGGTCCCCCTAGTCCTTTTTTTATTTTTGTTTTTTTAGTAAGACAAAATGCTCTAAATTCTTCATAACGCTGTATCTTTAAAAATGTAAATTTTCTGCCAGGTGGTATTTTATTTGAACAATTTGTTCATACTCCAAATATATATTTTTTGTTAACCAAAGGCTTCGCTTTTTTGCTGCAACCTTCCTTTCATTTTTCAATTAAATTCTTTATTAATTCGAAAGGATCTATTCTCATTATTTCTGCTATTTGAATTCGGGTGGACCATGGAAATATTCTTTAGCGTTATATTTGTATTCTATGTAGCGAATATGTGTATTGTGTATACTTTTTTTATTTACAAAAAGACACAAAATGTATACGTTTATTAATTCAAAATTACGTAAAATGCCTGTTCGTTCGGGATTTAAAATAATACTAAAATATTATTTCTTATAGACATGCTGCAGTGGTGATAGAAAATATTAAAATATTATGAAGAGTTCTTCGTATGAATTTAAGCGGTGATGACGGTACTTATTATAATAACAATGTAACGACGATGATGCAATCTCGAAAAATTGGTTCGCGATTTAATTATGATTAATGACGAAGACGGCGACATGGTCGTTTATTAACACAATTTTCGCGAGAAATAATTAGAAAACCGTACACGAGCTATTATTATGGAAAACGTTACCGCGGAGTAGATGAAAACCAATTCACAGGACGCGTTTCAAAATCATCTGGTCATGCGATCGATTATTTCTACTCTTTGCGTCATCATATCAGACACCTACGATAAAACATTCCCTCATATTTGACCTCGAAAAATGTAATTTTGAATTCATTGACCACTTTAGGGGCGGATTTACGGGGAGGGGAGGGGTCCACAGGTTCTGGACCCCCTCAGACACTGATCTTATTTCAATAAAATTTCGTCCAAAATGAGGCATCCATTAATAGAGAAACCTTTTAAATATATATGATTCTTTAGGACTCCTCCCAGAAAAATGTTGAAAATCCGCTACTGGAATTATCTCCTACCTCTCCCGATATGGGGGTTTTATTCGCAACTGCAGTGAGTAAATAATACGAATAAAATATAATCTAGTTTGTAATAATGTATGATAAACAATTGCAAATAAAAAATTGTTTTAGATGAGATAAATTTATTTTTTTTTTGGGATTGGAAAAAACAAACTTTGTATCAAATGTCGAAGGCTTATAATATACACATATATCCCATTTTAAAAATTCTAATGTAAGCATTTATTTTTTGAGGAGAGAGGACTCCACCTATAATAAAAAAAAGTACGAGAATCTTGAGAATAACAAAATTCCCGTCTCAATGCACCGATAAATTTCAAAATTCTACAGAAAATACATTCTTTATGTACGGAGTTTTTGATTGGTCGGCTAATTCGACGATAGATTGATTTTTAATTTCTGCTTTTCATTAGTTTTACGGCCGTATCGGATTTAGGCCAACTTGTGGTAAGTCATATGACGTAAGTTTAAAAAAATTGAAAATTAAAATAACAAGCCACCGGATTTTACATGATAGCCTCATAAAATTACCGGCCGCGACGGTGGTGACAGGTTCAACTGACGTCCGATGATATCGTTTAGGACCACGTTCGAGTACAGACTAGGCCCAGCCAAGAGAGTTTGGGTTAAAGGAGTTATATTCCCCTTCATAGACCGTATTTATAAATACATAATATTCTACGATTTGAGTGTTAAATACGTATCCAGTCACTGCTTTCAACTCAGAAAAATCTGTTTCTACACTAAATCGTATGAAAACGTATTTAAGGAGGGGCACTGTCAACCCAATGGATAATTAGTAAGCTAATATAAATAAAAAAATAACAAATTTTTAAAAATTATATAATTTCTGTCTTAACACGACTTTTTCCTATTATAATGTAACTATTAGAAAGAAGTAAATATAGTTATAAGTTATATCCCTATTTCATTATTTGGTTTTTTTTTTTTTTTATGCAATATTATATTTATGTTTAAAATTTTTTATTCAAATGCATATTGATGAAAATTCTCTTTTACATATATATTTTTTTTTGGGGGGGGGAGTTGAAACGTCATGTCTCAATCAAAAATGTATTTTATAACCACTCCTCCTTCCTCCTAATTCATAATCCTGGTTACGCTACTGACTCGAACGACCGTTTTGTTTATCGACCGGACGATATAAGTCTATAAGCGCAATGACGTGTTACGAAGGATTAGTCGATCAGTCCTCGGAGTAATCATGTGCGGTTTTTCGTGCGTCCGGTTTGCGGGGGCGACAACGACTATCCGGATGTATAAACAGACCTATAGTCGCCGGACGATCTAAATCACGTCGTCGTAATATGCGGTCCACAAACCCGCTGTGGATGAGATAAACGGTGATCTTGGAAAACTATTATCTCGATTACGGGTTTCAGTACCAAAAGGAAATGAAACATTATAAAACGTTTTTATTCAATAGAAATTTAAAAGCCACACTAAACTGTGAGAATTGTATTTTATGGATTTGAATTTTTATAACAGATTATAATTGTTACAAGGATATTATGTTGGAAATAGAAATTTAATTATTTTACTGAAAATCGAATAGAAAATTCTGTGGTTTTTTGACTTTTGATAAAGATAATTCAAATTTAAAAAATAATTTAAAATTTTCAAAGTATCCTAATAAAAACCTCAAGAATTATAACGCAATTTAGAAATTTTAAATCCATTAAATGTTATTCTAACGGTTTTGTTTGGCTTTTTGGTCTAAAAAATAATTTTCCTCCATAAAAACAGTCGTACCTTTTTATTCTTAAATGTTTTTGGGGCAATAGGTTGATGGCAAATTCTTGTCATTAAGGAGGGTTCAAATTTTAAAAAAAGGTAACATAATGGGGACAAGTGCAGTCACTGATGGTGGAAAGTTGGTAAGGTAGGTTATAGACGGAAATTTAATGTTTATCTATATGCAAATTGACCATTGCTTACGAAAAAACGATTATGAACAGAGTTCAGTTGATAGTGATGCTTTATCAACAATATATATATATATATATATATGTCATTTTATAATTCACTAATTAAATAGTCTTTATATATTTTCTTTAATAAAATTTGTTTAATGTTGTACCAATTTTCTCAATTTTCCTACGTTTTTGTTAGTTTTCCCATGTTTTATCCCGGTTTTTTAAATTTAATGAGAAAACTCTTAAAAAAATCAAAAAATGACCTCTTTAAAGTACTTCTCAGTGAAATTTCACAGTGTAATTTCCTTTCAGAATCATTGCCATCATTAAAATTTGGAGCAAAATTGCTGGTAGAAAAGTTGTCCACAGAAAAAAAAAAAAAGTACCCAATTGGTCAGTCCTTTCAATTACTTGGGAGACTCGATTTTTTCGTAATTTCTGTCAATTTTTTTTAATTTTCAATAGTATTTTAATATTTAGCTCACCTCGGTAAAACTAATATTGCAATTCCCCAGGATAGACCGTAATAAAGTGTGGATTTAAACGCTAGTAATGTTTTATGATTTGTTTCAGTAGTGTCATCGTGGACATCTTAAATTTCGAAAACTATTTAATTTTCTTAACGTCGTCGATTTTATCTCGTCTTTATATATTGTAATAAAAGTCTAAAGGCTAATAATAAAATGAAATAATAAAAACAAAGACGTTTTAAATTCCCCCCCCCCCCTTGATACGGTTTTCGGTTAATATAACAATAAAGAAACGTTTAAATTATAAAACTATGTTCAACGTATTACTCGCGTAGTTGAATTCTAACATGTCGAAAACGATTCACATGGACCTTCAATATTTTGATCTGTATATTTCCTTTACCATCAAATCTACTAATAGCTTACATTCAATACGCCGCTGGGCGAAAAAACAATGGATAAATTTGGTTTTTTGAACATAGATTATGGCAATTTATTACATTACAGTATTTACCACCATACATCTATATAATATTAAGCTATTATCTAATACCTACCTAACGTATAGAAATTATATTCTATATTGTATTATTATAGTTAGTATATATATAGGTAATACAAATGTTAAAAATACAGACGTATATTCTCCCTATACGTCCAGTAATTGTATATGCCCAGAAACGTGGTCCCTTGGGAAACTGAAGGAATTAAGATCCTTCAGAAAGATGTATTTGAGAGGAAAATTCTCTGACGAATGACCCGTACATTGACACTTGACACCCACTCAGCATAATGGAGAAAACACATAATGATAAACTATAAGGGCTCTTGCAAAGGCCGAATATAAGAAGAGAAAATATTAAAAAATAAGTTGTTGTTTGCAAGACACATGTGACGTAGATAAGGGTCATTATTGAAAACAACGGCCCAAGAAAAGTCTAATGGTAAATTACCATTATTGACAATGCTGCGACTACGCGGGAAGGAATATATTAAATATGAAATGGAACCGGATATGTCGTGGATGTTAACAGTAGAGGCAATACAGAGATACGGAGAGGAATCTGTATGACGGTAAGGTCTCAATGACCGAGAGAAACCAAAAGAATATTGTATGTATAAAAAAAAAGGGAAATGAGAAATTAAAACTCAAATGTGTTAAATTGAACAACAAAGTTTTAACTACGACGAAAAATAGATTACAGAATGTTAAATATTTGATATGAACTCTTAAAACGACGCAATAGCATTAATAATTGCGACGTGGGAGTTGCAAAAAAACCTTATTGGTCTGTATCTTTATTGTCTACAGAGGTACGTGTAGATGCCGAACAAATTTATGAAAATCGTACAACAACCGGGCGAGCACACATCCCACACAAGTAGTACTTATTTATAAAAAGAATCTCTTGTTATGTGCGGCCTCTTGTGCAAAGAAGTTATTTGTCATCGAGCAAAAATATCTGTAACTGAAAGGGCGATTATTATTAATATATAAAGGCGTTACAATCAGACCGTATAAAACCCCTCGAATCTCGGATAAGGTCAGTTACGAGGACATTCTTGGATGCGAAAACGCCCGAATTATACGAACCCTCCGCTGCCGTTTACAATGATGGTGTGCATTTGCCGAAACATTATTTTAGACGTTTTATTCTGTAGAGTTGAAATATATTATCACAAAGTGCATGAAAAAAAAACCGTAAGATAATATTATTATAATATATAATATACTTATCCACATTGGCATAAATAATACAAATATTATATAGCTATATAAAAACTGTTAACGTCGTTATTTATTCTGCCTTCCAATAGTTCGAAATTGTGAAATATACATTTTTATTATCATAACATATAACGTATCATTGATGTGATATAAATCCGGGTAATCCGAAAATCTGAAATATTCACGATTCAGATTTCGTATTTTTGACATCAAAATACCGATTTTGGATTATGAGAAACATGAGAATTTCAATTCTCGATTAAAAAATGTTTAATTATCATTAATTATTTAATTGTATGGAAATTTTTAAAAGAATCCAAAATCAACGTTTTAAAATCCAAAATGTAGTGTTTAAAGTAATTTTTGTTTTTTAAAATCCAAAATATATATTTTAGATTTCTGATTCAAAAATTCCGGATTTTTCCCACCACTAATAAATATCAGTTATTTCCACTGTTATAATAATGTTCCGATTTTTTTTAACCACTTTGTACCCACTAAGTTCTTATTTTGAACCTCATGTTAAATTTTCGAACGTTTTTTCTGATCCAAAATAATTTTGTCAATAAAATCAAACAATTTAACATAAACGAAAAATGGATGAAACAAAACCATTAATAAAAATTACCCATACATTTTACCTCTATCAGGGACGGAAATATATTAAATCTAAATCCATCGAAGTTTTTACGACACAAAATTATATTTCCAATCAGTTTCAAAAACTTCAAAAACAATTTATCATTTATATAAAAGCCAACAGATGTTTCCGTGTCAACGAAATATGGTCACGTGTAAAAAAATTTATTTATTTTTTTAACTGACCAATATAGGTACGCAGATAAATGTTAAACATTAAACGATATGACGATATTCATAACAGACATTATCTATTATAAAAATTATTATTGCTCAATTTTTTGTTTTTTTAATAATAATTAAAAAAATATTTTTAACGACGTTTTATTATCTTAATAATTATAATATCTATGGCTCAAAAAAGATGGACTTAAATCAATGTTGGTGTATATTTTTTTTTTTTAATTTTATCTGGCATAATTTGTTTTCCTTTATTTTTTTGCTTAAATTACAAATATATTAGTATATGTACTTCCAGAATTTAATTTGCTTGAATCGAAAACTATACAAAAAAAATTGATTTTTTAACCTAAACCCTTTTTTTGTGGGAGTAAAAATATAAAAATAATAAAACAACTTGCATTATCAAATTTAACTAAACAATATACTCTACTATTCTAGATACGATTTAATCAATCTAATAAAACTATAGAAATTGTCCGACCTTATTTTTAAAATGCTTGCATTGAGCAAATGTATTGATATTTATTAGGAACATGGAGATTCTAAAATCCTAACGTTTCCTATAAATTTCAGCCGGTTTTAAAATTAAAATTCTTTTACCTATTTTTTACATTAAACAAAAAAAAAGTCATATAATTGCCATATTTCTTTTTCTTCTTTTCTTTACCTTTGCCTTAATCCCAATTATTATCCCAACTATATCTAAACTTTCACTTGATTCAATATCCCACCTCGCATAGACCGGCTGTCCTCAAGTCACTTACATTTCTAGTTGGTGAATAAGAAAGTTTTTATTTGATTTTTCTGTGTTGTTTTTTTAATAATTAGGAAAAACTGAAAAAAAAACCTAAAATGGAAACTGACATATTTATGGCATTACGATTTAAATTTTTCAAATGTATAGGCTTTATGTTTTCTACCAAAAATATCCAATAAAAAACAACAAGGGATTATTGTTGTTGAATTTTTAATCTAATTGATTAATAAGGAAGTCGTTTTTTTGATTTTCCGTGTAGTCTCTTTAATAATTAAGCTAAACTGTGCATCAATAAAAAGTTGAAATGCCAACATTTTCACAAGAATAAACTTTATAAAATGGCTATCTTTAAATTTTTCGAAAATAACAAATAACGTTATTTTTTTTTTGATTTTTTTACGAAAACATAAAAATAGAATTAAAATATAAATATGGGTAGTCCATATCCTTTTGAGTTATATAAAAAACAAAATTTGATTATCATGATAATCTTCGAAGATACCACAATGGGTATATCTTCAAGGGACCTACTATATAGAAAGTTATACAAATATTAAACGTTCTACATCCAAAGACGGAAGAATTATTTTTTTTCAATTTTTACAGGTTGTTCTTTTCAACACACATTCACGGTAAAAAAAAAACCTCGACACCGCTTTACTGTTATGTATTACAGTGTTTTCGGACTATATGTCACTGCAGCATTCGGTATGGAACGATATGGAAGAGACAGGCGAAAATATATCGCAAACGAATTGATCGTGGGTACGTAATATTCGAACCGCCGGGCTCCGGTCCAATAAAAATTGTTCACATAAAGTGCGACGCGGTTAAGAGCGGATTGCCTGCAGTATTGACGTCATAGCCGCATAGTAAGTTTTCAATAACACCCGAATTTAGGCGTATAATATTTTCGTTACTGGCAACATCTGCTGCAGAAACGACTATCGCGAGTATTGGCAACATGTAGATACCAATACATTAACAAGTGTTCGAATTGAAAAAATACATAAAAGACTATATAAAACATAAAAAAAAAAAAAAGAAACATTGAATTCCTTTTAAATTATTTAACAAAAAACTTAACTATTCAAATTAATGAGTCTATATGAATCTATATTTATTTGGTTTTTTATGTTATTATTTATTTTCGAAAAAAATACTACCCTGAACAGTAGAGCTCTAGTTTTAGATTTTAACTTTTCCCAAGTAGTAAACTTGTTAGTATTTTACAAATCAGTAACTAAAACTCTAAAACTCGATATTTTCTATGAAAACATGATATTTGAAGACACAAATATTTGAGGAGGAGTTTAAAAATTTAATTCTTTAATAAGCACAACCTTGGTACCAACATAATCTATGCATACACAAAATTACATTCCCCTTGTTTAACATGGTCTTTAAAGGCGTATAAGATAAACATAATTTTTTTTCTCACAAAAACTATATTCAAATTCAACCGAATTGAATCATTTTAGTAAAACAACGCTAATTTCCCATTTTAATCTCACTTTATCCAGAACGAGACGCTAGAATTGTCTAAATGGAGTATTTATTTTAGTGTTTTATTAAAGCATATAAAATATAAAACTAAAGCCTGAATTTGTATGCCCGAAAACTATCCAAACATTAAAAATAGCGTACAATTTTCAAATAAAAATAAAATAAAAAAAATACTCCTAAAAAATTGATCCAAAGATGTTAAATTATATGAATTGAATTATGAAAAGCATAATTTTAGAACACCCGGGAAAAAAATGCATTTTGTATTTAAATTCAGGTCCTATATGTTATACATAACAGACAATGCATTAGTCTCTATTTTTAGAGGGAAATCGACAAAAATTATAATTTTTAGATTTTCTTTAAATTACTTAATATTAACATTATTACATAGGGCAAAAGTGCAATGCAGAATATATAATAACTATATTATTTATGACTGAAAGATTAATATTAAATTCTGGAAAAATGTGCAATTTATCTGAGTTGATGATACATGTTTTTTTAAAAAAAATCATTCTTTAAAATCATTGGTCTGTTCGTTTCATTATAAATAATTATTAAGAGACAGAGAAAAAATAATATTAGAAATTCAAGCGCTGCGTATAATATGACTTTTCGTCTTCTGCCGAAATTATGCTAAGCATCGAATATACGAAAATAAAAAGTTCTAAGGTTGCATGCGATCCGAATTTCCGATAAAATAAAAATACAAGTCATTTAAAAGTACTTACGGAAAGATCAGAAAAAAAAAATGGCAATCTGATATGAATTCGATTTGGAGTTGAAAGGTGTCGAAAAAAAAACTATACGAGAGTTACCGAATAATGACAAACGTACGCGATATAGTTCACGTTTACACCGAAAAGGTTTTTCAAAAATATTTACTATCGTACAAAAAAACGATAGGCAAATCGATTATTATACAATTTGAAGATATTCGTAAATGAAATCCTGGCTGTCATAGGCGTCCATTATGGGGAGTGGCGATTGGAAGGGCATGCCCTCTTTTTTCGGTATCTGCGTATGGCATATTAACAGTTTAACAAGAAGATTAATATATCATTGAAGAATACAATTAAAAATGATATATTGTTGGCTGTAAAACTATAATATCACACACCAAGAATCTTTCTCTCCATCTCGCTGAAAAGGAACACAATTCTCAATCGAGAAGCTTATTCTAAATATTAATGCAGCGACTACCTGATATACCGTGAGAATAAAACTAATATTGGATTTAAATATTTTTATTTGATTCTACGACGAAATACTTAATTTTAATGCTCTGATTTCTGAGATGAGCGAACAAACTATTATAGTATTGCTGAGATGTACTTTCAAATGGTTAAAATGTTCAAAATTATTAACGCTGTCTTCGTATACATTAAAAGATGCAGATTTTTTCCCCGGTGTTAATTTATTTGAATACATGTTTCGGATTTCTAAAGATTTATAAAAAAATAACTAACAGCTTAAAACTGTAATATGTCAATTTTATTATTGTTGATTTCCGAATTTTCTTGGTCGAAAGAAAAAACATAGCCATTATTATAACGATACTAGTTCTTGAACTATCCACTCAAAATCGATTTTTGATTACAATGTTATATCAATGATTTTCATTGCTATTATTCTTTATAATATATACTAGTAGTCTCAATAGAGTTTTATTACACCTGTGTACAGTGGTATCCTTCTGGAGGTGATGGGATTAATCGCTCTATTTGTGAGAAGTGAACCTACGTTGGCATTTAGCATAGTCGTAGTCTATATATATGATATATTATATTACCGTAACTGTGATTTGTGAACATATATAAACTCCTTGAAATAACAGTTATGAATAATATGATTACGTTAGCCGTAGTTAATAGTTAACATAATAGTAGATAATACTAGTTAATAGTAGATAATAAATCTTGATAACACTACATCAATAACAGCACCATTGGTTGGTCATTCAATAGAATTAATGTTCGCTATATTCGTGCTTAGTTCATTTCCTCGATAGTTTTATTCTTTAATTGTCTTGCTGATTAGGTCAATAACTTGCGTAAGAAATCAAATAGGTCTAAGTAGACTTACAGACTTGGCATTTTTGTATGTTTACAGGTAGATAACATAAAAAAAAATATAGATTCAATAATAAACCGCTTCGCTAAGAACAAAAGATGCAAACATTTTGTTTTATGATTTTAATAATAAATTATTTCCAGTTACTACTCCCCACAACAATGAGAGTATTTCCTATATACTCGCAAAATAAAACATTTATTACAAAGTGTACTAATTTAATGGGTTACTTTTTTTTTTAATGAATATACACATGTAGTAAGCAACATTTTACTCTCTATTAGGTGTGTTCAATGTCCATTGGACTTTATAATGATTCCAATTGAGTACAGAAAATCTTGTTAAAAAATAGCATATTGTGTATCCTATTTTATTCCGATAACTATTACAAACAGTATAAATTAGGAGCACTTTTAATGCATGTACACAATTACACGTATACGTAAACATGAGAAATTACAAATGCGTTCTGGGGATCGTTTAATCCGGAATAAACATAAATTCACGAGTAACTTACTCATAAATGGTGAATAATATCTAAAACAAATGTCTGTGTACCTGTGACGCGAATACAATGAAACACGTGTTCTATTGAGACCTCCAATCGAAATCGCATAAACGTACGAAAAATATTGATCCAAAAAGTACCTATAATGTATAGTGGCTTCTCTGCCCGGTGTGACGACTAAAATTTAAATGTCGAAGTCAACAAGAAAATAATAATAACCATAACGTTGTAGTTGTCGTGGTCACAAATCGTTATACGAATAAATTAGCTATAAAGAAATCGTATATAAGTATGTAAATTTCCAGAAAACTTTTGCAATTCTTTTGTAGGCCTACGTGACAGGCTTACGAACAAATCTGGAGTAAAATTTATACTATGCCATGTGTATTGTATAATAATATTAATACACACGCCTTTATATTATAAATGGGCACATGTGAATATGGGGTCCGGTCAACTTTTTATGCCAGTGGGCACTTATCCTGGGTGCGCAATATACTATATTATAATATATTAAGGGGATTGGAAGCGGTGATTTATTGTCTTTGTCTTACACACTTATAACATAGTAATTTAGACGTGTTCAATTTCCAAAGTATCGATTGATCTAGTGATACGAATTTAGCAGATTATAGCAGATTTTAATTTGTCAAGTCTGCTTGAGACCGATTTTATCACTTTTTTGATTTTTATATTGATTCCATTGAAAATTAAAATATTACATTTTTTAATTACTCTATTTTTAGTATGAATTTTAAAGGGTTCAAGAAAATAAAATGAAAAATCTTTTATATTGCACGTGTGTAAGACAAACAAAAAAATCACTGCTTCCAATCCCCTTAAGTGTATTGCGTATTATATGTATGGGTACATAAAATCGATAACAATTATTATATTTAAGCCTTTTTTTGTTTTTAATTTAACAATTAATTTGCATATTATTTACATATATTTTCTGAAAACATACAAAATACAAACTGGAAATCACCTTTTATAATCGTTTTCTTATACATCTACTATAAGATATTTCATATAATAAAGTGTATTATGAAATACTTTTATATACATTATAGTATTTTACTCGTGCAAAACAAATATTTTAAACTCAATTATCATGAAATGTTGCAAAAACAATTAATATTATTTACTATAAGCGTTTAAAATTAACTTTTGTTTCCTATTCAATTTTTTATTGGGAGTCAATCGAGAAATATATTTATTTTACCATGATGAAATGTGTTATATTATTTTGTTAAAAACTATCCAACCAGAAATCATGTTCCGACAATCAACTAACTGTGTAATTATGTTATCCAATTTTGTCAGTTAGTGTATTGAAGAGGTTATTTTTTAATATTCCTTATAGTTTTCTAATTAATTATAAAAACAGAAAAATGTACAATAAAAAGGATTATGCTATTTTCAATTTGATTTTTATATTTAAGTGCAACGATTTTTTTTTTTTTTTTACCATAATGTGTACGTTTTTTGTGTAGGTGAAGGAGTTATTCTGTAAATCATTTTTTGACTAAGAATTATGGTCCGATCAAAAACCGACAAGAAATATTTGTTTAGCATTTCGGATCTAGTTGATGCACTAAGAAGTTTCCTTCAGTTATTTTAATAAATCAATTGAAATAGGATTTATCAAGAAGTTTGCTCTTTTACTACAAAGGAAATTGTCGTGTACCTATCAATAGAACATTCCAGTTCACCACTGGTCAGTAGTCATAGTACACCTACTATTTCTTTCGAGAAACTCGAAACGCCAAATTCACGTGAATGACAGTTATACACACACATCACACACACATAAACTCAAACACGATCTGAACGCCCTTGAAAAACAAGCGAGTGTGCAAACATCGAACTTACGTTTGCCATATAATATAATGTAAACTGCACGACTCTATTGGGTATATATTGTCACCTATATTTCAATCGTATATACAGGGTAATTTTGTTTTATCAGGGTAATTCCTTTTTATTATTTCATATTCATATTCAGACGTTTTTATTACTATTTTTTTTTTTTTTTGTCAGTCATTTTGGAATCTCGCATTCTCGCATATCACAATAATGTTTTCAAAGTTTTACTTGATTCCGTAAAGTATGTCATAAAAAATTATTCCACTCTTGATTTTTGAATACCTGGCAATCCTTACCCACACCATTATTAGCTATTTTCTAAAAATGAATACGAAATTTATTACACCCTGTACGCACTTTTTAACCCGAAAAAACCACTCTGTATATACGGAGCCATTTGTGGGCAAGTATTTGTGTGCGTGTGTGTTTGTGTTCGGCAAAAAGGGTCAAAGACGAAACGGTAATAACCGTCCGGAGGAACCTAGTCGTCGTCATCGTCGTCGCACCATAGCATATATTGAAATATATCTCGTGAAAACACGCACACCGTGCAGACTCGTGTTCGGTTTTTTTCCCGAACGAATAATAAATCTCGATATTCTGTGATGAGATGTATTGTGTAAGCTTAGCTCATCCGGACCTCCTAATAAAATAGAATTAATGACCTCCCAGAATTCATACGGATTGTATACGATATTAAAAAACCGAACCGACGATTATTAGCTGTTAATATTCCCTTTTGAAATATCCTCCCCACAATGGGTCCCCTGGTTTCAAAAAAAAAAAGCTTTTCCCATAGTTTTTTTTCCTTTATCCGTTTTTTTTTTTACCAAACCATCAACGTAAGTTATGGTACAACATATTTGCAAATTAAATCGTTCATATCGTGGTTTGCAATGTTCAACTTAATTTAGATAATCGTATAGTTTTTAATTTTAATCCAAAAGAAGATCGGGAATATCGAATTACACATTTTGAGCCTATTCTCGATAAATGATACTCTCATTATTTACAATAAAACGTATATTTTCAAATATAGGAAAACATATTTTAACATCAGGTTCGAATACATCAATTTTATTTTAAGCAATATTGACATTAACCACAACTTCTTTTCTCTATCACAAAAATCATCAGTTGGAATACGCCAACCTAAATGAATATGATTTTTTTCTGGCATTGTTCAAAAAATTAAATCATACCTATAGCTTTAAAAGCGACGACTAACTTGTGGCTACTGTTTTAATGAGGAAAAATGTATGTATAAAGACAATCATAAAACCAATAAAAGCGTAAATAAGAACTTATTAGTACTAAAAATTTAAGGATTAAAATTAAATTTGTTAAAACTTATTGCTACTATATAGTATCTCAAGCGATTTTCAAGACAAGAAAAAAATTTAATTTTTACATTCAATAACTTAAAAAATATAAAAATCAATTAATTAGGATTTGAATGAAAAAAATATGTGACACTATAATAAACAAATATAATGTTATAACGATAACGGTATAAATTCATTTTTCCTAAAATGATCAGGAAAAAAAATAAAACTGCCGACAAATCGAAATTTAAATAGATTAATGTTTTGAAACATGAAAAACCCGTCCAAATTCTAAACCCGGTAATGCTCCAAGGAAATTAATATAAATAGCTGAGCTTAAACCTAAATCCTAAAACCTAAAGTGGTTTAAAAATCACGTCGGGTGTAAATAGTAGTCTAAAATGTATATTTAGCTAACAAATAATTCCAATAATAAAGTATGTTAAAGTGGTACCTGCATATCATATTATCTTTATATAAAACCCTATACTCGCCCATTAGTTGACTGGTTCGAGAAAATAATACTTAATTATATTATTATATCGCAATTATATGGTTCATAATTTGTAGAATTTAGCTTTACTACTTTTTATCGCACGCGTTTTAATTAATTCTACTGCAAATTTTAAACCAGTTTCGAGTATACATTTACATACAATGGAAAGTGTATGTATTTTACTAAAAAAATTGTTTTTGATATAATATATATATATATATATATATTTTTGGTGGATATGTAAAAATTAAACTTTAAAATAAAAAAACATCCACTTTATTTATAAAAATGTCTATAACTAAAAAAATAACATTCACATGATACGTAGTTGAAGAATTAAAATAGTCACAATTTTCATTTTTCCTTACTGCCTTTGAATATTTATACACGCCTTATATATGAATCTACTACATTTCAAACTTTCAAACAATTTCCCTTATATCGTATAATAACATGCTAGTATAATATTATTATATCAGCTGACCCGACAATGCTTTGCTATTGCTAAATATTAGTGTAAATAATAATAATAATAATAGTTCTCTTGGCCGTGACAATCAAATTGTTATCCATGTCAACAAGGTAACTCATGAACAGTGTTGGCAGCGTTTCTATTAAAAAGAAACTCTTTCTCGTTCCTTATTTAAAAAACGAAGAAGTTCTTTTTAAAAAATTTCAAATAAAATTATATTGGATTTTGAAGCATTGTGACGTTATTTATATATGTATAAATATATATATTTTTTATTTATTGAAAAAATATATTAGTTTTATGTAAGCTAAATATGCATTTCAGACTACATGACTTGCGTCGGGTAGGTTACATTTTAAATTAGAAAATTCGAAATTCTTCCTGTCATGGACTAAAGTAATGAATTTCGTTAATATTAAATTCGCATTGATACTTTATTCAAATTTTATTAGTTTAAATTTTGCATTTATTTATTTTTTGTTTTTTTTTTTTTTTTTGAGGTTTCGTGTCTTATCATCTGAAGATAATTTTATGTATATACTGTCCATGGGATTTTCATATAATATTTCAATACTAATACAATCTATGCCAATGTACTTTTATGATTTCCAATATCATTTTCACCGTAAATAATAAATGCGATTCACGTCGACATTATATCCATCAATTAAAAATACGGTCGAATTTTATACCTACCTTCCTTGTACTCAGATTTTGGTTGTTAGTGCCAAATATAGATTTAACGTCGAAAATCCTATAAAGCGTATTGGCCAAATTTCCCAAGTAATCTAATTTGAACAGATTGGGAAGAACATCATGCGGATATACGCCCGCGTTTTACGCCGGACACGCAAAATAATAATATTATCGCTCGAAAACCCGCAGAAATAAATTATTACCCATCAAATTATTGTGTCGACAATAAACACTTTATACCTATAGTCCAGATGTAATTTGGTGTTGGGATGGGTAAACAATTTTAAAAATTGTTTAGAATGGGCACTATGAAATAATTAGTTTAAGTTTGTACTATTCTTTTACATTTAAACGAGACATTTAACAGATAATGGATAAATACAACAATATAGATAATAATAACAAACGAATTTATAATTACAAATCTACTCTTATTGGCATCAGATTAATTTCATTCATTACGTACTCTGGACTTATCGTTACATAACTATGGACTACCACCGTGGCCAATCAGTTAAATCGATCCTAATGAACAAAATATTTAGTTATTATAAGTATATTATATTCGTATAGTATCCTTATATATAACAATTATAAATTTACCTCTGACATCGTATTCCGTAAGTTCCCTATGTTTACGTCATTGATGCTATAGCGTTTTTGGCGAACGAATATGGACAAGGGATTGATGACGACAAGCTGTAATATATTTCGGAAAAAAAAAAACATTTTTAAAAATCTAAAAGGAATTAATATATTGAAAACAGAATATACGATTGAATGTCGACCAACCTTTTTTTTATTAATTTTTTAATCAATTTTCTACGACAAAATAATGATATTGGTAATTTTTCGAATGTGGAATTCCGTTGAAATTTTAATTTTCAAAAAAAAAAATTCGTGTCATAAGTAGGTAACGTTCGAAAACTGATCGTTTTTCTTTTATATCCAGTAAGAAAAGTACTCAATATGATTTGAACTGTGTATCGAACACTGATAGATTTAATAACCATACAATTTTTTTTTAATTTTAATACTATTTCAATTTATACAAAGTTTGTATAATAAGAATTTTTGCAGATTTATAATATATTAATTATAGATATAACTGATATGACAAAGCAATCACCCAGCAGCAACACTACTGGCAAGGGTGGGTTAGTTATTATATCAAGTCACGGCACCAGTTTCGCTTTAGCCTTCTAAGCGGATTTCCTGGAAAATATTCGGAGCTTAGAGTACGGATTAGTGGGTTAAAGTAATTTGTAAGATGCATACGAAAAAGTGTATGATAATTTTGCTGCCAAAAAAATATTTTTAAAATTAGTGAACGAATTACAAAACATGTTCAGAAAACTTTATTGGTATGTACATTTACCTATTCTTTCGGCGATTTCCCTCAATATCCCTCAATTCCGTCAACTAGATAAAATTTGCTATCAGAAACATCTCTTCTTGGCAAATGACTGAAGCAAGATTTCTTGGATAAAATATGTTTAATGTTTATAGATAGAAAAAACAATTACGTCAATTTGAACTGTAATATATTTTTCGTTACGCTTAGAATTACAAAATATGGTATATACGAGTATACTAACTTTTTCAGTAAAAGATTAACCAACTACACGATATCATCAATCGAAACAAAAAATACTGTATGCCAAATATAAATATGAATATGAATAAATTAATGTGGATTTTACTCCGTTAGATAGATACAAAAAAATAACGTGACTTTAAGTGACTTCTGGAGTTATATAAAATTATAACCAGGGAATAAATGGATTATTAAAATAGAAACATTGGTCGAAAAGACTATAAACAGATTATGTCACGGACTATAGGACTGCATATGATTTGTGTTTTTTTTTTTTATATCCCCGAAAATTTGTAACATATCCTATACTATGTTATATCAGACGTATTAGGAATATCAACTATCAACAAGCAAATTTATCTTAATATTGCTACACTTGCTGCAGCTGTTAAACTACAACTCACCGTTTCGGTTCGTGCGTTATCACGCACTGTATACGACTACGTATAACTAATATAATATTTCTTATTATACGTAATAAACACTCATAATTTGTATGATATTCATAAAACGTATAAAATATCTATCTAAACAACATTTATTTCAAAATTTATAATTCACCTCGGTAGAAAAAAATGAAATAGTTTATAAGTGTAAGTACCATCGTCCCCACACAGTCAGAAATCGTTGGATTGAAATTTATTAGTAGTTTTTCAATTTTTTATTTTTATTTTTTTGATAACGGTATAAGCCCAGATAATAAACAATAATATTCATAGAAACGACACGAACGTGACGAAAATCATTAAAAATAAAAAAAAGACGTCCTAGGATAATGAAGATGGGTGCAGCCACTGTTATAGGTAATTTAATATATATTTGTAAGCAATGATAAATAGTTGCTAACGAAAAAACGATTCTAAACGTAGTTCAGTGATGCTTTGTCAATAATATATACGATTATATATCATATTTTGGTAAAATAGGTACCTAACTAAATAAGCATTATGCATTTTATTTAATAATATTTGCTTAATATTGTACCGATTTTCCCATTTTCCTGCATTTTTCACAGTTTTCCTATGTTTTTTCCTGATTTTTCACATTTGCTGGAAAAACTCTTGGGAAAATCGAAAAATGACTTCCTAAAGTACCTCCCAAGTCATATTTTATTTTAGAAAAAATGCTATCATTGTAAATCGGAGCAAAATTGCTGGTAGAAAAGTTGTTGACAGAAAAAAAAATCGTAATATTTTTTTACCAATTTCTACATTTCATAAACTTTCCGTTTTCCGACATTTATTCCTGATTTTTTCCATGTATTATAGAAGCCACTTGAAAAATCAAAAAATTGACTCATAAAAGTAGCATCTGGGCAACATTCCCTTTCAGAAATAGTGTCGCGCGTATATATCTGAGCCAGATTTCTGGTAGAATTTTTGTACAAAGGATAAAAAAATAAAATAAAAAAACATCTTAATAAAACTAATATATAAATTTAAATTAAATTAAATAAGTTTTATTTACGATTTATATATTATTATATTGGTTACACGGTTTCGGGTTAATATTAAACAATTATTTATTATGCAAACTTAATCCTAACATAGATCAAAGTAGTTTAGATTGTGTTATTTTAATGGGTGGTAATGAAAAATAAGGAAAAAAACAATAATTATTGGACATTTTTGTTTTCTATTTTTTCGTGAATTTTTCTTTTTTTTTCATCTGTATAGGTATATGGAACATAAGTTTTAGAAAAATGAACAGGTTTTCTAAAAAATCTAGGCTTAATAAAAGATACAATAAATGTATTATGGTTAAACTAACCTTGAAAAAACATTTAAAAATAAATTAAATAAAAACCATAAAGCTATCATCGATGTTTTCTTAGCAACGCAGCAACACATACTCAGCCTCAGCAAAGCAATTTAAACCGATTTTTCAACAAACAGTCCAATCGATTTATCAAGTTGATAATGCTGAAAACAAATTTAAATTCAGTGTGAAGTGTACATAAGATCGATCAGGTCACTTTTTTAAATTTAATTTTAGTTTTTTTTTTATTTATATATTTTAAAATATACAATTCAAATATTTAGAAATTAAGTATTAATATCTGACAAAGCAAAGTGGCCAGACTAATATCGTGTATACTTCACGCTGAATTAAAATCCGTTTTCAGAATTCTAATCATTTCACTACATCACACGGACAGATTACCGGAAAATTTACCTCGATTGTTATGCTGTATATGTGCTAGACATAGCAATTTAGATACTCCTCAAACGAAAAAATCATTTCGGTTTGAAGTGTTGCTAAATAATTTTTTTTTTTAAAGTGTAAATATTACATTTTTTACCGATTAGAACTATTGTTGGTATGTTTCTTGGAAATCGTTAGTTTTTACAATAAATACACTCGTAATACTCGATTTTCTTGCGCAAATTCGTAGAACTATGATCACTTAACAACCACTTACTGTAATATAATATATTGTATTTATTTAACTTAGTTGTAGTAATTATGTATGGGTATGTATTGTATTGCGTGTGAGGCGGTCACGTCCGATTGTTTTGAGACCGCGCGGACACTCTTTCGCACCGTCACCGTCATCAGGCGAACATTAAAACGGAACGCGAGGTGACGTTAACATTTTTGTAAACTGTATTGTTTGTTTAGTTTTTATTTTTTTCGCAAATCTAGTTATTAAAATATGTCTACATACAGGGTGATAATTTTTAAGTTATTTTTTTTTTATAATGAATCAAAAATTATCTTATAACTATTTTATTATGGGGGGTCTTCTGTCGTTTACGAAATATCTTTTGAAATGAGAACATAATATGTATATATATTCGCATATATGTTATAACTAAATACTATTGATGATATGTTGAATATGCATTCCTCTATAAGTCGCATCATTCTAGGATAATTTTGAACAAAGGTAGCAATTATATAATTTGCATAAATGTCTTATTTTATTTACATTAAAAAATCCCGATTCTGTCTCCTTAAATCATTTTTTACGGTTCAGTGGGAAAACGTTTTTTCATTAATGGAAGAAAACCCTTGAATCTTAAAATAGTATGCAGCATACATAAAAACAATCTATGGGGAGGCTATTAGTCTTGGACCCCTTTGGCTAAGACTATGTTCCACACCGAAATGTCCGGTTCCAATTTTAAAAACAACAAAAATTCACCTTAGAAAAGGAAATATTTTTATAAAACAATAAAACTAATATAAGCATTATCATAATTTTGAGAAAAATATTCTATTTTCGAGTCTACGAGTTTAAAGACACGATAACGAACTACTTTGAAAACCAACTGTATTGTTACGCAATTCTATTAAATACAGAGTATCCCACGAAGAAATACACAATTCACACGACATATCAATTTATACAGATAAATAAATGCTGTGACGTAGCGAAGGGGTGGTGTTAGGGTGTTCAAACTACCCCTCCCCCATTCAATTATATTTATAATAACAATATTTACTATATGCAATTATGCATCAGATTTCTACAAGTGTTATGTAACGTAAAAAGATACGTATAAAGAACGTATAGAATACGAATAAGATAATTATTAAGTATATGTTATGTGTACTACATGTGCACAATAAAGTTACAAAGTAACATCTAAACACAAAATAAAAACACCCCTTAAAAAAATTCTGGCTTTGCCACTGAATAAATGGGTATATATTCGTAAGATACCATGTAATCTGTACATTCTGTAAATTGTGTTGAATAAATTAAAGCGTTTTTTACTTATACATTTCAAACAAAAACCCTATAACTTTACTTTTGGAAACTATGAACGATTCGTAAAATGTATTAAAATGGTTGTTCACGAACATTTTTATCTGGATAAGTCAATACGAAATTTCAACGTTTTTATCTACTCGCATGTACATATGGTATAGGATAAAAGGACAGCGTCTACATTCGAAAAATAAGAATGTTTCACTAGTGTTATTATTGAATCGATACTATTATAATATAGTTACAAATACTGACATAATAATAATACCGTTAAAATAATAAAATTTCAAAAGTTTTCCCGTTAAACGTAGCGATTATTAGAACACGACAATATTATTTTATTTTTATCTCATATTAATATTGGTGAAAAATAATCGCAAAATCCGATTTAATTTCTGTAAGACAATTATAAGCAATAGTTTGCTAACCTAATCAAAACATTTTTTATGAGCACTAAAAATTAGTTCTATTTATCGTGACTTCAGCAATATTTTATTTTATTTTATTTATATAAGGAATTTCGTGATCCTATAAGGGATAAAAAACAATCTCGAAAAAGCCAGCGACGTTTGGCCATTTTACGATACAGACATTAGTTTTATGAAAAAATAAACTAAAAAAACCAAAATGTAAAAGATACTTATTAGATATTATGCGACTACAATGTAAGTACTCTAAATAATATGTCTGACAGTTTAAATTTTGCTACATAGATTCAGCGACGCAGATAACTGTCTAAACCCAAAAATCTTATGCCACCCGAGGATATCTAAAATAATTTTAAAATTACAAGATATCGTTGAACCAGACTATATTTACCGGGAGAATAATAATGATTTAATTATGTAAACACGAAAATATAACTATGATGCGAAAAAATACCTATCAATCATAGCATTGTTAGGTATGCCTATCCAGGGATACAATAAAATTAATATATTTTTTCGTTTTGTTCCCAAAAGTGAAATAAAAACGAATGAAAATGTAAAATTGTATTATTCACGTGCGTCACTGTATAATACCGAAAATATAACGTTTTAATTTAAGAAATGAGACGTAAAAAATTACCCGGGTAGGCCACTGTTGTAGATATGAAATTGGGAAGGTATGTATAGAATAGTTTATAAATTTCGTTTATGTAGGCACGGAAAGCAATGATAAATCATTGTACTTGAAAAAGGATTCTGTGCGGCCCAAGGTAAACTAAAATTAGATAACTAACATTAATTGTATTTGAGATTGTGAGTACAGTATAGAGGATGTATTAGTTTTACTATGATGTTTTTTTTTTCAATCTAATAATAACTTTTTTTCCAGAAATATTTCTTCATTTTTCTAGTATTATGTATCTTCATAAGCATACTGTAGGCGCATTGGGACAAAATTGAGGTATATTTTTTTTGCAGTTTTTGGAGTAATTGGTAAATACTTAAAATATACATTTTTTTCCCCGATTTTACATCGTATTTGAAAAACGGATAAATTAACAGAAATAACAGTTTCATAAGTTTCGATTTTTTTCAATTTTATATCTCTATCAGAAATCTTATTCCAAATTTCAAGTTTATTAATTTTCCTAAAATAAAATGTTATCTACGTGGTATATTGCGATGTTTTTACTTTTCGTATAGTTTTTTTAACAATTGGACAAAACCGTGGGAAAAAATGAAAAATGTACTAGAAAAAATATTGGAAATTTTGAGAAACGTTTAAAACAAATTTTTATCATACGGAACATTTTCATTCATCTAAGCATTTTTACTAACCGAAAAAACTTTTTTCAAAAGAGAAAAACACATTTTAATAAAACAGTTGCAAAAAGAAGAGAACGAAGAGTCTACAATTTTCATCATTTGTACGACACTAAGGAATCACCGCATAATGGTATATAATTATGAACATTCAATTAAAACAATAATTATTTAGAGCAACACGAACAAATTTGTTCTTAATCTACTTAACCCACGTGCCCGAATATTTTACATAGGAAATCCATTCATAACGTAATACCATTTCTTTAGTTATTATCATAATTTTGATTATCGTTACGGTTATAGATTTAATAATATTTTGATAAATAATATTATTACTATCCGCACCGACTAAAATCAAAAGGTGCGGCCCTTGTCATCGATAAACATATTAAATGAAATTAAAAACAATTAGTTATACCGTACAACGTTTTCAATTAAAATTAATTAAAAATATATACTCTCGAATTTTTTTTTTTATTTAATCTATTAATAAACTTTTAAAATCAATGGGCGTGTATGAAAGTACGTGTCTACATCAATTTGTTTTATTATTTTTTGACGAGTGAGTGTTTTTTTTTTTTTTTTTATGAATATTATATTTAAGCTGTCGCTTTTAGATTCGGAGCGTAATGAGGGATCTATTGGTTTTACTATGAGCGCTGTTGCGCTTTTTATTATTAGACTTGGAGTGTAATTTTATGTAGCATATGTATAGAGTGTAGCACCTTTTCTGAAATTAGGTACTATAGAAACGAAATTTTTTTGATTTTCCAAAGGGTTTTCAAAATAATTTGGAAAACCCGAAATAAAATTATAAGTAAAACATAACGCAAATATTTACGGCACGCCAAAGCACGGCGTTACCGATTTCATTGTTTTATATTAAAATTTTTTTTTTCTACCAAAAATATTGCTCCAATTGAAAAATGACAAAATTTGTTCTTTTTAACATATAATCACTAACAATTTTAATACAATGTGATCAGTACTTAGATACAGAAGATCAAACCATCGTTTTTCATTATTTAGAATTTAAAACCTCTTCCTTCAAAACATGTTTATGGTACATTAATGCTTCATCATTAAAAACAAATTATCATAGTAAATCGTATAATTATTTAGTTTTAGATTCGGGGGGGGGGGATATATTGGTTTTACTATAATGCGTTATCGTTGTCTATTAACATATAGCAACTGGCAAAGAAAGTCATTTAGTAAAACTAAATTATTTTTCATAATAATTAGAAAAACCAAAAAATACGATTTTTTCAAAACTACGGCACAACGATTTCATTATTTTTAAATTTGTATGGGTTATATTTTCTACAAAATACATTGCTTCAATAGAAAAACGACAAGTAACATTTTTTGTTACATTTTTAACCTTGTTTGTTTTTATACTTTGCCAACTAATGGGTGTTCAACAATAAATGAATTACCTGTGTGTATATATTATGTTATTTAGAATTACAATGAAAAGAAGGCCTCTTTTTTTTTTCACATCTTTGAGTTGAGCCGCCAATGTTGCGGTCAGTGTAAACAATTAATAACTCTATAATATACTACAATGTACTTTCCTATTTTCCACCTACAACGATGGCTGATCTACGGTATTTCCGATTTCTTTTTAATTATTCGTATCTTTAACGAAAAAATAAATAGGAACTCGAAATATAAGTGCACCATTTAATCGATTTAATCGACGACAGTACAGAGACAAATATTATTTTATTGTATTATTGTATTTCGTAACACTATACGCCAAAATGTTATTAAGAAGAAATTTAATCGGGACAAAATACTCGTAAACGTATCTGGACATTTCTAACCTTGAAAAATATTCTCATTACGTACTGCGATACAGCACTCACGATGAAATAATACAAATCTAATTTCCGGCGTCGTAATACATGTTTTCATAAATTGTTAAGAAATAACATAATATATGACTTGGCTGCAGCAGAACGTTGTTTGTCCGAAGTTTAAATGTGTCTTTCAAACGATATTTACGCCTCATATATAAAATAAACATCGAATCAATCATAATATTATGATTATTATATTATTAATTAAAATGTTTTCATTGATTTTAGTGAAACGCATTTAATAATATTATTATTCAGTAGATGGGTTACCTATACTGTCAGTAGCGTATCCATAATTTCTTCAGAGAAGAGGCAAGCAAGGGACAATAAATAAATAAATAATATATATAAATAGTAATGTATATTATAATACAGCCACCGATCGAGAATTTCACAACTTTGATGTTGTTGCGTGAAAACATTAGTTAATTTTTATTATACCTAATCTAAACAAAGTGTTTTTCAGACAAAACAAAATCATGAAACAATAATTCTTTAAAAAAATTTTTGGAATTTCACAAAATGTTTTCATAAATAAAGTATCATCAAGAGAAAAACCCAAAAAAAAAGATATCGAGAAGAGTAGTATACACTAATAAGCTCAAGTGAATGATTTTTTTTATGTTTTAATTTTTTAATAAGTTATTAATGATTAAAATTAAGAGAAATTAAGTTAAATTAAACAATCATATCTTAAGCGAAGATTAAAATGTTTAAAAGTAAACCCTAAACTCAACCAGAAAGAGTTACAATCGTGGGATTATGAAATTAATTTATTGCTGTACAATAGTAAATACACTTGAGGCGAAAAATCGGGTCAAAGGATGGAAGTTTAGGCAGAAGGTGGCTGACCACAATTAGTTGGAATAAAGCAAAGAAGAAGAAGAAAGAAACAGTTGACACTCAAGACAGACAGAGAAAAAAAATGTTAGTAACGAGGCCAGTTGTAGTGAGCTCAAACATTTTTAATAAGAGGAAAATGTAATCAAATAGGAACCATAATATATGTATAAATTATAGAATCTGCTTTCGTTTACCTAAGTTGATATATAAAATCATAATTAATAAAAAGACAATATTTCTTCAATAAATCGAGTTTTTTCATTGTAATTTCACTGAGATATACATAACTTGACAATGAAATAATTTTTAAATAAATACTCATAGTTTTTGTATTTATAAGCAAATAGGGGGGAAATAATTCTTTATTTGTTCCCTTTGCGCACACTACTGAACGAGATCTTTAAATGTAGTAAAATTGAATTACTACGTAGTTTGTCAAAATATTATACTATGTTATAGTAACTAAAATATTATGAAGATAAAATAAAAAAATAAAAAAAATAAAAACGAAACATAAGTATAATAATATACTGTATACAAAATTTCATTTAGATGTCTGAAACATTAAAAAACGTATACGATTTTCCTTAGTTTAACCAAACGTCACAATCAAGAACATCGAATTACGAATATTCAATGATATTATGTATAATATAATAAAAAAAATATCCTTATATTTACTGGAAAATTAAATTTTTTAATCTAAGATTTGTCTTCGTAAATTGCTTTAGCAAACTATGAGAATATTATTAAAAGAAGAAAAAACGACCGTTATTCAAATATTAATAACATAGTCTTTTAGGGACCGAAAAATAAATCATATTTGTTTCGTGAAAAAAAAAAAAAAAAGAAGAAGAAATAATATGATCATATGATTAAAAATGCCAGGAATTCTGCGGGCTAGTTTTTTGTTCTAAATATTACGTTATTTTGGTGAGTGCAGTGTTTTTGAAAGGTCCATATGTAAAGAACTCAAAAGAAAAACATAGTATGAGATATTATTTAATTTTCTTTTAACAGTTTTTAAATTATATTATTGTCAGACGACTTTCCGGTGCAGAGTAGATAGGTACGTTATTATATCTTATGAAAAATTAATTTTTTTACCCCTGCGGCAACCTTGAAAAGTCTTATAACAATCAAACCCAAGAATTGCAGCAATTTTCAAAAGATATAAACTTTCCCACCGTCCGTATGTACTTATTCGAATTGTAAAATTGTACAGAAATAATAATTATTATAGGACAGGCAATATAAATACTAATAATTAGAAGAAAAAAAACGTGAGAAATTCCAGTTCCTATAGAATGGACTAGGGTTTGTTTAAGAAACTCTTTTTAAAATTTCAAAAAATGTTGTCTTTCTTAATATTATAGAAAATGTTGCATAAATCAAGTTAACGTTTCAAACAAAAAATGTTCCAAATATTCATTTTTCTAAATTAAAAAAAAAAAAGGTATTTTGATATGATGTTTGAAATACATATTCTAATAATTTAGCTATTTTTTAAATAAAAAATCTCGGTCGGAATTTTTTCGAGTATATTTTACTATTATTGACTTGATGCGGATGAGCTTGTAGAATCGAAAACAATAAGAAATTATTGCCAGACCTGGTGAGAAAAAAAACTGCACCACCGTCAAACCCGGTGGGTATACTTATTTTATCTAAATACATGTATCCAAAAACGAGTACTTTTTTTTTTTTTTGACGATTTACCTAATCATTTTTAATTTGCTGGAGGAAAAGAACATTTGTGTCTGGATATATATTATTATGTGACGGTAAATGAGGTCAAGAGGCGTTACGATCAATCGCAAAGCATTACGAGCTTATACATAAAGGGTGGAATAAAATACTAAGGAATTGACTATGCGCTTTCAAAAAAATTACTATGCTAGATTATTGAACAATTTACAGTTTTGGAAACGATATTCAAAAATCATAATGTATAATATGATACTTATGTAGTACATAAATATATATATATATATATATATATATATATATATATATAATTGACGTATGTAGTATTCTAAACTTGGATAATCGGATTTCATGAAACTTCAGTAAAATATGCTATTGTTTCGTAATTTATATTCTTTTATGTGAATCCTCCCAATTCCTCAAAAATAAAAGATCAATTCGAGATTGTCCAGCTTTTTCGCCACTTAACCTATTGATCAGTAATGCGTATCGGATGACAACATCATATACGATCCGGTCTCCATGTAAACAATTCAAAATTTGAAAGCTTTCGTATTGGGTTCGTTTTTTTGGGCAAGTCATCACCATCATATGTAATATTATCTCATCATTGGAAGTTTTTCCGACGTTAATCGGCACTCGAGATTACAAGTGTAAATCATTGTTTCTACCGGCGGCAATAAAAGGACTCAAGAACAAACTTACAGCCATTAGCGAGTTCGGTTGATTATCTTCTTTCAGTTTTAACAGAGGTGGGAATGAGAAAACTCGAAAATCTGAAAAGTTTAACTTGTACCCTGGGAATATAAACAACAATGTTACGCTTATCATCAATTCACGAACGTTAAAGGACCTACAAAAATTATAACGAGACGAGACGGTGTTGTTTCGGTTAAATTTCTTTACCGTAAAATTAATAACAAAGAAGTACACTATAAAAAAAAAAAATTACTAGAGGGTAGACCACTGATGTAGGTGGCTCTAATTGGAAGGTAAAATACATAAGGTAAATTTTATTTTAAATAAACTATGTAAAATGATAAATCATTGTAAAACAAAACACGATTCTGAACAGAATAGTATTATTCGTGTTTTTCCTTTAATTGCCAAAGTAACGCTGATGACAACAAAAAATAATGAACCCAACAAAGGATGAATAACCGCGGAAAATTTGGATAAATGTTTCAAATAAAGTATCGCAAGACAGAAATTCAGCATCTTTGGAAGTACTGAATGAAAACAAATTAAAGCACTTTCCCAATCAAAAATTAATTTTTTAAAAAAAACAAAACATATAAACGATTATTTCGTAATAGTATTGGGAATTTCAATTAAGTTCAAATAAAGTACTGTTCGACAAAAAATTCGCGTTATTTTAAAAGAGTTTTTCGAGAAACAAAAAAATACGTCTTTGTAAACTTGATAAGTTTCTTATTTACTCGGTTACATTCAGAAATTTGGAATTAAAGCGATACCAAAATTAAATTATTATTTTCAAAGTCTCGAAATACGAGCAATGGTCGTGTCTGCTCGTTACGAGATTCTTTATACGGTAACTTTTCCTCGTTTTAGTTCAATTTGATGTGGGTAACAAAGTCAAATTGTGTGTGCATATATTATATTGTATGTATATTAAGTTCGTATGACTTAATATATTATAAATAATATGTAAAGACCTTCTTTGTTATTCATTCAACCCTTTTTCCTCGTAGGATTAATCTCGAAACAAATATTATTCTTTGAATAGGGGGAATAAAACGAACTAATCCGATTAGAGTTTAAAATTAAAATGCCCGAGCGGTGCGAAGTATACAATACTATACTCGAACTAAAATATTTACCACCAGAAAAAAACAGAATATTATTATTTACATCCCGGATATATAAACGGAAAGATAATTTTGTCAACTTCAAGTTCTCTAGTTTATTCGTAATTTGCCTTGTTTTCAATAAGCTTATTTCGTTGTTGTATACATTTTATAAATTTGTATCGAATTTTAGCCACTGTTCTATAATTACAGCGTTCCACGACGATGGAGGGAATTTAAACTATCTTCGTAAAATATTCATTCCAGTTGAATTCGTTTCGTCTAGGTAAATAATTAAAAAAAAAAAAAACACTTATATTTTAAAACATAGTTATTTTTCTTTTTTTACGAGTCCCTTTATATTTTACGATAAAAACATATTATACATAATATAATATCAACTATAAACAGTACGGGGCGCTGTTTCCCGTGCTGCGGCAATGCCCGAAACATTTAACCACTTGCGCAACGCGACCTCACTATTACATTCAAACAAACTGCTGCAGGGGTAAATCTGAAAACTCGCTTCGGTAATTCAATTAAAGTTAACCTCGAGAAATGCGCTTCGCTGCCGCCGCCGTAGTGCAAAATTAATGGGTTATTATTCTCGAATGATCATTAAGTCCACGGCGTTTGGCCCGGGAAATAGAGCGATAAATAGTAATACCTATAATATTATTTGTTCCGGTATAGGCATATTTTTCACCCGCGTTATGACCTATGAAAACCACTACATAAGTATATTATGTAGTCGGAAAGATTTCGGACAAAAACTCGTTAAGTCGATAGGTACTGATTTATACGTAGGTACGTAATAAAAGACTGATGCAATTTCGCGTAAAAAAAGTACAATTAACCAATGGGCATTAATTAGTTAAAAATCTAATCGTTCACTTTTAAGTTACTATATAAGTTACGAGTTTTTTAAAAAATTGAGTGGACAAAGCTGATGGATAAGTGAAAAATGGGGAAATGAAGACGTATAATATTGTTATTTAATTTATATCTATACGCAACGATAATCCATTTCTAAACGATTTGGAGTGACGTTCGGTTACAAATGTTTTGAAAGACTACATTATTTACGATTTTCGCCGAAATTTGATATATAATTAAAATAATAATAATAATAAAACTCTTAAAAAAAAAAAACAACAATTATATTCAATTTTTTTTTTACAACTTATACAACTTACAATGAACCTCCTGTTAAATTGTCAAGCATTTCTGTTTGGTCAAACAGTTTTATCCGCGAAGTACTTACCAAATAAAAAATTCCGTAAAAAATTCACATAATCAAAATGTCTAAAAAAAATTCAAATATTTTTAAAAATGTTCACACGTCTAAAAATAAAAAAATAAAAAGTTTTTAATTTTCCTTCTTTTTCCAACGATTTTCTTCGTGAACAACGATATATAAAATACATCAAAAAAGGTTTTATATCATTTTTTTATTATAACAATATTTCTAATGAAAAAATAGTTTGCAAAAATTAAAAATAATGAAATTGGTAACGCAGCAAGTCACAGCCTCCGAAAATATTTTGTCGTTATGCCTTTTGCCAATTATTTTGTTTCTAGTTTTTCCAAATTCTTTTGAAAACTCCTTAGAAAATCAAAAAATGATTTCTTTAATAGACCAACTAGACAAAATTTCCTTTTATAAATATCGGATGCATGTTTGAAAAGTTGTTTTGACAGAAAAAAAACATCCATATTAATACCAATAGATCCTTGGTTATTTCTTAAAATAAAAAATGTTCAATTAAACTTAGTTATTTAAGTTATGACTATAAAATTATTTACCTGTGAAAACTTTATAAAAAAATAAAACTAAGTAAACAAATAACGTATTTTTTGTATGACGTCAATGTAGCTTATGCAAGTATATGGGACGCCCACTCGAATCGTGTCTAGTAAGCAGTAAGTCCGTAAAGTACTAAATATTTAATTACAAAATTGTAAAACTTTTAAATTACTCAGTTGTCTTTTCCTGAAAAGGTTAATTTGTATAATTTGACATAGTTACTCGAATAAATGTATATTGTCTTTCCAACTTTAACGTAATATATAGCCTAGTAATTTTAAAATCCTGAACTCAGAATGGTATTTCATCAACAATGATTTATCGTTTTCGTCAGATATGCTTTACATATCCTACCTTCTCGACTTCCTACCTACAACAGTGGCACATCCATCGTCCGCCTCTGCTCTTTTTTTTTCTTAGGATATCTTAACTTAAATTATTAGTTAAAAATTCGGTGAGCTTGTCCGGCTGTCGTTATGAGCGTTTATATCCGCGGTATATATCCGGAAGTAAAAGTTCACAGCGACTACGGTAGTATAATGTGTTGCGCAAAGGTCGAGACGGGTATTTCGATTCGACGCGCTATATTAGCAGATAAAACAAATGGCGTCGAGCTCGTAAATCAGCTTTGCCCCCTCGGCGAACTGCCGGCTACCGCTTTCACGCAAACACGCGGCCGCCGTCCGATTAGTTGTCCCGGGTGAGAAGCGAACGGTTCGAAAAACGCAGAGAAGGTTTTTCTGACACCCGTCCAAAATTACTTTACAACACAAGGATTCTGCCGCAATAAAGATATATTGTAGAGAGCGGAGAGTAATGACGGGTTTTCGGATTATTTTTCTTGCGCAGTGACGGACCGGCTATACGTGTATAGTTTATACCTGTACGCAGCACTCGTTCAAACATCACGCGCAGCACCGCGGTCGGGAGTTACCCGTATTATACTTATATAGGTGGTGCGTAAACACTTAATAATAATATGTTATCGAACGATCGATTGGTGGTGTCGTTTTCGACACACGGGGTAATTTCGTCGGTGAAAAATGCGTCCGCGTCTTTTCGACCGGTCGACCGACCGCGACGACCACGGCGGTAACGAATAAAAAATAACCAACGTCCGGAACAGCTTCTTCATCGTAACCTGTACGTTATAAGAGACGCGCGGTCCCGCATTATTCTCCGGGAGCGCGGCCGAAGTGTTCGGGACTTGACAACGTAAGTGATAATAATAATAGTAGAATATATATAATCGCTCGATATATTATCGGGACGTCTCCGGGAGCCTGTAGGTCCGTCATCGTCCCTTTCAAGAATAAGAAAAACGACGACACCTACAACACCGACACGCCACGGCGGACTCGAACCCGCGCCGGTGATGGATACGTTTCCCGCTCCCCGTGATTATTACAAGAACGGCAGGGTAGACAAATTAAAAGGAAAAGTGCTTAACCGCATAGGTGACCTAATTCCGAATTCGACGCATGACAACTTCACGCGCATGACGTCATCACTCTGAGAGAGATTTTACTTTTACGAGCGCGATAATAAATTACTTACACGCGACGCACTCGTGTGACGACTAATGAGACCGAGCAAAATGTACGGACACGGCGTTATCATAATAATAAATATGGTATACCCACGGTTAGGTTTCGGTGATCGATGGTGGTGTGAATTTGCGATTAAAACGCACGTGTTCGGCTTCACCCGGTAGTGGCCTATTTATGGGAATTCATCCCCTTCGCCTACATGGACCATCGATTAAGTCAGTATTAACATATAATTATAAATTTTATGATTCGAGAAGTAAAACATGACGTATTATAATCACATCCTTGGTGGTATTGACCGTCACAATTCAAAAAACAAATAAAATAGGAAAACTGTTTAAAAAATTAAAACTAAGACGTAGAAGTGTAAATACATTTGATAAAATTACTACTTATATTTGAAGAATGTCAGGGTATACAAGTTTTTTAACGTATTTAAAATTTCCCTCCTTTAAAAAATCCTAAATACGCTACTACAGTCGTCCGGTTCAGAGTATTTTTTATGAACACTGTTTTGAGATTTCAATTTTCTATGTGTGTGTTGCTACAAACGATTCGACGAGACGCCAGTCAAGATAGTCATTTTTGTTACGACATTTTTATCCGGTTATACTAAAGCCAACCTCCCGCGGGACAATTTTGGGTCTCGGAAAATTTAAAAGTATGGTAATCACAACGCAAGGCGACGGAATATGTTGTAGCAATATACTTGAACGGTCATAGATATTATACCAAGTCCTTAGAATCGAGCTTCAGTCGTAACCTAGTTGGGTTTTAGCAAGAAACAAAACGAATGTCAAACAAATCTAACACGAGCGATAGACAATAGTAACCGCTAGTGGCATGCGCAAGAGTATGGGTATATACGCTTTATTGCCTTAAAAATACAATAACTATAGGATTAAATCAGAAATTTAATTTTGAAACGCATCTATATAATATTATTTCAGCAAAGTTATGCAAGGAAAAGTTTGATTTATTGAACAAAAATTAGGTTTTCTTGATTTGGTAATTAAATATTAGGGTTAGCTATATGTAAGGAAATTCTGCGATTAGTTTATGATTATTATATTTTTTGGCCATCCATACCCTATTGAAAATTCTTAGAAACGCCACTGATGATAACCATCTATCGGATCGCATGTGATTATAATGGGAGATGGATAGGAAAATTGACCGACAGCCTAAATATTGACACGGATAATTATAGAATATTACCGAAAAAAAAAATGATCACAACAATGATATTTTGTCGAACACTTGTTTTACGTTTCATTCATTCGCCGAAATGAAATATAATGATCATCGTTATCATTCCTAAGATAATGTTCTCCCTCAATATTGTGAATGCACGTCCTTTACAGTTATTTTACTTTTTTCAAGTATATTACGCACTAGCTTCCTACATATCATAATGATTTTAACGATTATTGCGCATGATGTACATAAACACGGTTACATACTAAATAATTTCATTATTATAATGTTCTATAAACTTTTTTTTTTTAATTTTTAAACGTGTTTAGTAGTTCGGTAAAATTCAGGGACAATCTATAATGTAAAATAATATATCGTATATAATCGCGTATATATCAAGCTACTTAGAAAACGTTCAATGTCTAATTTTAGAAAAAATATCTTTAAAATACTTTATTACGAAAATATGGGTCAGTTAAAAATAAACGTACTTCTTTCCTATACGTGACATTATTATGATAATAATGTGTTAGCATATTTTACTATACATAAATGAACTTCCACAACAAAACTCCAATTCGTTTTTAATACATACGAATAGTATGGTAACAATAATATAAAAAAGTTTTCACAGGTTTTATTGTGTTCAATCGCGAACACATAATACATGAAAATAACATAGCGTTTATTTTCTATTATATATTATAGAACGAGCGTAGTACACCAGTGCGGTGATATTACCTAACCTAATATATAAATGTAATATTTGTATTGGCAATAATTTTTCCATAATAACATATTTCTCATACGGTTTCGGTCGTCGGAATAAAAAAAGTTTAGATATCGTCGTAAAAATAGAATTGAAAAGTTTTTAGAACCATATTATAGTACGATATAAACCTGACCTAATCTAAACGAATCATATAATTTGATATTTTTCCGTACGAATAATCTATATGCATGATACATCATATGCACGCTATTAATTTCGTACTCATTACTGTGACTATATGGAAAGCAATTGAATTTGCAAGTTTACTGTTGTATACCTATTATACAATAACAGAAATAATTGCATTTAAACCAATGATCCGTAAAATAAACTACTAAACTCGATTATAATATCTGTTCGTGTCTATTGTAGTGTTTTACGAGTCTATACCTATATTATATTAAACAAATATGTATCACTCGAGACAGAATTAAAAAAAAAAAACTGACGAATAATCGTAAATTGACATATCATAATTTAGTTGTCACTAGAATAGATACAAAGTTTCAATAGAAATATATATTTTAAATATACTCAGATTCATTTTTTTTTTTTTTTTATTGCTATAAAAGTGTCAAAAGAGTAGTTAATTCAAGAACTCGAGGCTTTTTACAATTCCTTGATCAACAAAAGTAATCATCGACTGAGACAGAAACTGTAATAAGTTTTATTTTAATAACGACTGTAGTGATTATTATTTGTATACTCTACAACGGATTTTTAAGAGAACATTTTAAATCGCTGTTTTCGTAAATAATCACATTTTGCAACCGATTTGAAAATAATAGCATTACATAAAAATATAAGAAAACAGAGGAATACGCCATTGTATTAAATTTGGCCAATAATCGCTCGTTAGTTTTTACATTGGTTAAAATGAAAAAGATAGAAAAATGCGCTGTTCGAGAAAATTGCTTTATTTTACTCGCATTATTCATTAAACGCGAAGTGTTGCTACAGTTCTCTGCAGATGACCTCGATGTTTTTTCTTCGGTGCCTGTTTTTGAACATTTTATCTTATTTCTCGTAAACAAAGGTCAGTTAGATCGTAAAACAAAACAAAAAAAAAAACACCGAAATTCCATCCACTCCGTCAACAACATTAAAACAAACAATTGCGTAATAGAAAACTGAAGGACGTGTAAAATTTTAATAAGTAATAAGTTTTTGTATCAAATTTCCCATAATTTTTTTGTTATATATCATGAAAAAAAACTTTTAGCGGTCAATATTATACTTACTTAAGTTCTTCGGAACCGTCCTGCACAAAGATCATTATCGTCGATGATCAATTTACTTCCGGTTTTACAAAAGATAACATTTATTGTAATTTATTAACAAGAAAAACAAAAATTTGTATTTCACATGACGGATAAGAACGAGTTTAAAATAAGAATTGGATACATTCACTGAAAATCTGTAGATTGCTTGAATTTAATTTAAAAAAATTGTGGGTTTGAAGTTAAAAAAAAATTATAAGGTAAGATCACGATTGGAATATATTATAATTAAATCTGAATGTGATAAATATCAGTATGCGATTAAATGTCCACGTCCAATCTTTTTCCATTGTCCTCCATTTGCTAAGAAAAGAACCGGGAAAACCAAAAAATTACCAACTGAATGTGTACCGACTAAAAAAAAAATCGCTTACCACAAACTGAAGTTTTAAGTTTCAGACGATCGGAGCCATTTGTGGACAAAAAAAAGCACATATAATAATAATATAGTATCAAACTAATAGGTAGATACATTGGATTCTAGGCGTGATAAGTAATGACTTATCACGCCTAGAATCCAAAGTAATCATGATAATAATATTATTATCATTACTATTATATAGGAAGTTACAAATTATATGTTACAGTCGATTTCACTGTGAAATACTTATTTTTCAAAAAATTACTCAAGTGAAAACTTTTTGGCCTCATTAAATAAACAATTTTACATCGCCGTGGCACAAATAATGCTCCACTGTGCTCTTCATAAATCACAAAACGATAAACCTAAAAGTGGAATGTGTAATTATCACATCGATGAGTTGTTCGGAACTTAGAAATCTTAGCATTCAAATCGATTTTTATGTGCCTTTTAGTGGTACCCTATCATCAATGATTTTTATAGTCAGATTTCATGTTTTGACAGAAAATAACGGGTTTTAAATATTCTTGCATAATCATGAATATCTGTAAGCAATAGAATTATTATCAAGAATGTACCTTTAGAAGGTTTGAAGTTCAAACGATTCCGACCCCACCGTCTTTTTGGATGTTATCAAAAATCTCGAAAACTACTTTAAATTATTTTAAAAAACATTTATTATTTTTTTCAATTCCTTTATCATTTCAAAGAAAATAATACATTTTACGGGCAAGAAGTCAGCTGAGGGCAAATTCAGAAAATATTCAACTCAAGTCAAAGTTATATTATGTCAGAATGCTAATTAGTACATTGCTCGGCACACCGTATGTCAAATGTAAATAAATAAATTACAGACTGTAATGTAAAATTTGGAATATCCTATATACTATACATTTTCCGTTTAAACGCGCACACGTGCGTATAATATTATATTTTCAGATGAATTTTCGCGTAGGTACATACGATATACCTGTATTATTATTAATAATGTGTTTCCACTTGTTTGGAAAAAAAGACATGTATACGACGTGCACCTATACTAATACCCGCAGCCATATAATATGCACGCTAATGTATATAAAATGATTTCGGGTATAATGTACACTAGGTAATAATGTTTCATCGAATTCGATTTTAGACCATTGAGGAAAATTACGAAACGTATATTACATAGGTCGTATATATATTTACCGTCATGACCCTTAACTACCCAATCACACCCTCTCCCCCATCATTTAAATCTTTTTAGTCGGTTATTAAAGCGGTAACAATTTAAAAATTATTCCGGATGTTGAAATTCACAATCCGTGGCCGAATTTATCCGAATTCACTGGATCGGTCTATAACTACTTAGAAGACGTGTTTTGATAAATAATCAAATATAACCCGGTTACTGTGTTTTATAAACATGTTGTTTTGGCAATTTTGGTTACAGATTACTGAAATATCATAACTGAACAAAAAAAAAAAAACTTTTCTTTTCGTTAGTTATTGATGTAATAACGATTATAGATATCTAGAATTTGATATTAACTCTATCCTATAAACTCAGGTATATAGTATAATGAATGTAAAATTTCAAAGGTCTGAAAATTAAATATTTAAAAATGTAAACGACTATTAACAGTTAATACTATTTTTAATAACCATCAACATGTAATTTTTTCAAATCTATATACAAAATCATATAATCATGTCTAACAATGAACATGACCAATATTAGTCACCAAAACTATATTTGCCTACTAACAGTCGACATGGCAAGATATTACATTTTATATATAGTAGAACATAAATTATTGTGGCGTTTTGATGGAAATTATAGTTGTAACACAGATTGAAAAAAAAGGTAAAATGGGAATATGATTATCAAGGGTGCTGTGTGTTGCTGTTTTACTAAAATATTTCCCAACAAAAAGTCACGGGTACCACGGATAATACATACAGCTATAAAAGTTCCTTTTTATTCTTAGTATCACAGTGGTAAATCAAACTATCTAAATGCGGTTATTTTTACAGTAATACTAAAGTAAGACGATTGAGACTGAATGGCATAATTTCCAAATATTTTTTAAAATTTTCAAGCTAGCCATACCAACCATATTTTCAAAAAAAATTTTAAAATTTAAAATTTAGCGAAAATCTACCAAGTTAAAACATATTACAGTAAAACTTCTGTTATCCTCGGTGTAATGGTAATTTTATTTTGGTCCCGTCGAGTTTCATACCTCTATTAAAACCTCTTAAAGGACGGTCACCTTGAGAGACTATTCAGATAGCGGTTATTATTTTCGGTCCCTACAGTAACCGTTATATGGAAATTTTACTATATATAATATAACCGAGACAAATTAAATAGGAGAATTACCAGCTGTTATTCGGCCGTAAAACTTTTTTGGACGGGAAAAAACTACGAGGGCTATAGACTTAATTAAGTTGTACAATTTTCACCACAGAAAAAAAATACTCGAACCATGCAACATCGGCTTTATTATTTCGATAAGTCAAATACGAAAAAAAGTTATTATTGTTTAAAAATCTAATAAATTTAAGGTTTAGGTAAAATTAATCAAAATAGTAGTATATAAAGTAGTAAATAGTAGTCAAAAAATTAAAAATCAACATTGCTTGAAACACATTCTCTGTGTCTTAAGGTCAATATATTTTGTTTTCTTGACTAAGTCTATAGCTCCAGTATAGTTTTTGTCCACGTGCAACGGTATTAAGTAAACATGTATGTTAATTTCACAATCACGCAATAAATACTACACGAGACTATTTGCCAATGCATTTAAAAGTAAATTTCAATATTTTCAAAATTTAATTCTTCCAAAACAAAAATCGAAAATTGCCTATACGCAGCTCCTTGACTATGGGTTAGTAGGTACTCTTAATAGGTTATGATGCATAAGTTTCTCTTTCTTACAGATATACGAAATAGCAAATTTTCGTTCAGCAGGGATAACTCTGTTCTGTTAGTCTTAATATTAAATTCAATCGACCAATCATCAAACTTAAAGAATATTAACTATGCAATGTCGGTACTATTTTTTTTTTTTTTTTTTTTTTGATATTTTAATTTTCAAGCATTATTAAATCGTGTAAATCGTGATATTTCACATACTTGCATATCTCTGTTAAAAACTAAATTATCAGAAAACAGCACCAATCTTCCATAGATAATTTTTCCATCTATAACTTTGATACAGAGTCAAACCACTCTAGTATTAAAACTCACAGCACAAAATCGTTTTTGCTGAATACAAAAAAAGCTATTTCGTAAGTTTAAAAGATGTAGACAACACATACGGGTGCACGCCCCCTTGATATCGATATTTCGCTCGTATCATTAGCATTTAACGTAATCAATATTATCGATTTTCTCAAACGTAATGCAACGCAACACACATGCTGTATTTATATAATTAATTAATTAATAATATTCTAATTATTTTATTAACTAATTACGTTCGAGTTTTGTTTAATTAAAAAAAAATAATGAAAAATAGAATTGAATGTGGCTGCGTGAGTAATATTTAAAATCGATTGAATTAAAAATGCAAAATACAACTACGAAAATACTAATTTCATGTTACATATTATTATATATATATCCATATATATAGGTACTCGTCATGCGCGTGTATTATGCGTGCCACACTGTCCATTTATTACTGTTTTAAATTGTATATTTCATTTTTTTTTTTTTTTACACGTGGCACTTGTGTAACGTTATTTTCCTGGCGGTGGCATACGACCTACTAACAATATAAATTCGGTGTACCATGTGATTGTGTGACTAAACAAGCTCATGTCACACATAAAATATGTCACAGCTACATAAATTAAAATGAACTAAAAAGCCCGCTTTTCCGACTTTTCGGGATGAGATTTCGTAGTCATGAACTGATGACTGGTCAACACGCGCAACACCACTGTAATCAGGTTGATTGTGTCGGATCTTTTACGGTTGGCCATTCAGACACTGTAGACCTCTGAACTTTTACAATTTCGATCGATAACGTATCTCCAAATAATATAACGGAGAGGCCACGGCTCAACGATAACAATAATAATATTATTATTATTATATAGCTAGTAAACACAAAGAAGAAAATATTTACTGCAAAAAGGTCCATGCAAATAGGTCCCAACTGTCAGGTGTAAAATATAAAATATTTAAAAACAGTCACGTAACAGCAAAATAATACCATATCAATTTCATGCATTCAATTTTAAAATATTGATTATGCCATGTGTGAAAAAAAAACTCAGAAAAAAATAGAATTAATTAATTAGGATGATCCCCTTAATTTAATTTTTTTTTTAACTGATCGGACTGACCCCGAAATTTGTCAAAAACTTTGTTCAAAAGTTTCTTAATTGGTCATCCAAGTCAGAGTTCAAAAAATGTCTATATTACGGTTTTCGCAACTAAGATGGAAAATATTTATGATATACATAAATACATAGAATTATGACTTTTTAAGTTACATTTCCTTTACAAATTGTTTCGTAAACTGTTTTCATTACATAACCTGTTCGTTTAAAAAATTAAAACACCTCATTATTAATACACCATTAGGTTTCTAAAAATTAGTTTGAAACACCCTATATAACTGTATAGTTACTAAATAGTTATTAGTTACGGTTGTTAATTTGGTCGACAAGAAGATATTGTATCGCATCGTCAGTGCCGTATATCAAAAATTGTAAATTGTTTAGGAGAGCATTTTCTAACTATATTTTGTGGCTTTAATGCCTTAACAATGTGAATTTGTTCATTTTTTATTGCAAGAAAAGTTATGTATTTCGTTACTTGACTAAATTGTAAAAGATGTCCATTCGCGTTATCAAGAAATATTCATATTAAGTGCAAGAACTAAGAAGGCTGAAATTCATTTTACGGCTTTATTGTTCTCAGCTACCTATCTATCTGTATCTGCAGTACAATAAATTTACTTTGGTAACTGAAAAATTAATAACATTACTACATAATCACTATATAAAACTTTAAAAAAATACAAGTTTAGGAACACCAAAACCTTTCAAATTTCAAATACATGCATTGATATACATATTATTCTTAACATTAATAATTTGAACATGAGTATTAAATCCAAACTGACCAATATTAATAAAAAAAGAGCTTATAAATCAACTTCATAATTTACTGAGGACGGGTGCGACACTTTATAGGTGGGAAGTCTGGAAGGTATTAAATAACATAAAGTTATTTAATTTACACTTGTACGTATATGCAACGATAAATCATTGCTAACGAAAAACGATTTGGAAGCGAAGTTCAGTAATAAATATTTAGAAAGACTGTAATATTTAAAATTTTCACCAAAATTTGATTTAAAACTCTTATAAAAAAAAAAAAAGTACATAACACTTAAATTATATTCAATTTTTTTTATTTTGACCACTAAGTACGATTTATTATGAACCTCCTCTCTCAAATTTTCAAGCATTTTTTTTGTTCAACAATTTTATCAACAGAGTACCTGGCGAATAAAAATTACGTAAATACTTGCAAGAATAAAATATCTGCAAATAACTCAAAAATGGCCCTAATATTAAAAAAAAAATTTATCACATCAAGAAAAAGTGAAAATAGGTTTTCGTTAAAATTTTAAGTATACGAATATTTTCAACTAATAGTTACAAAAAAAAACAAAATTAAAAATAATAAAAGAATTATTTCCGTAAATTCCTCCGTTCTTTCTACGTTTTTTTTCCGGTTTTGCTCAATTATTAAAATAAATGTGAAAAAAATCAAAAAAACGTCATTCTTAGCCAACAATAGGATTAGTAGTTAACCAAAAAAGTTCTTTTGTTGTTTTTTTGTTAGAGCAGTAATTTTTGGGGAAAATGAAGCCGTACAAATTTAAAATAAAATATTCCTAACACTATAATTTTATCAGTTATCACGTTTGTTTTTCCAGTTTTTTCAATTACATTTTAAACTACTTGGAAAATAAAAAAAGATTTTCTTAGTGAACATTAGATCCAAAGTGGAACAAGAAAGATGATTTGTCGTTTTTCTATTGGAGTTATAATTCTGGTAGTAAACATAGTTTGCAAAAATTGAAAACAATGAAATCGGTAAAACCGCGGTGTGCCGTAAATATTTTCCGTATTATCTATAATTTTGTTCCTGGTTTTTTAAAATTATTTTGGAAACCACTTAGAAAATCAAAACACGACCTCTAGTTCTAATGCACCAACTAAATAAATTTATTTACTTTCAAATTCCAATTATTCAACTAAAAGTTTAACTGTTATCAATTACAGAATCGGTAAAATA
This sequence comes from Cinara cedri, assembly GCA_902439185.1. Taxonomy (NCBI): domain Eukaryota; kingdom Metazoa; phylum Arthropoda; class Insecta; order Hemiptera; family Aphididae; genus Cinara; species Cinara cedri. Next base: position 2,469,429 of record CABPRJ010000478.1, on the reverse strand, counting down.
ATGTAATATTATGTTAATATTATCCTGCAGTATCCGTCACATATAGGTACCGATTTTTAAAAAAAAGGCATGATGAAAAAAAAAAATAGTAAAGAATATAAAATGTTTAAAATAACATTTTTTAATATTAAAATGTAGGTATATTCAGATAACGAATTATTATCGTTTGTGAATTTTTTTTATTAAAAACCCGATAAAAAGAAGTGCGTGTATACAGTAAAAAATAACCTAAGCGGAAAATACGACGGCACACGGCTGTGCTAATAATATTATGAATATAGATGATCTTTAGGATTATGTTACTTTATATCTTTTTTCTAATAATAATAATCCTCGATTTACCGTATAATATTTCCGTTCGATTTGTTTAACGCCCTCGGAAATTTGTAGTTTTAATCCGCGAGGGAAAAAAACTGGAGAGTATAATGAACGGGACGTTAATTCTAATATATATATATATATATATCGTATTCTTCGCTTTAACGGAATAGAGTTGGGAAAAAAAACAAATCGATATTCCTAATTGGTGCGAACTCTTAGTTCTGTGAAATATTATTTTTAAAACCTGAATAACAAGAAAAAACCAAAAACGTCCAGACCCCTTGGTGAAAATCAATTAACCGAAAAAAGTCATTTTTCATTCTAAAAACGTGTGACCTGCGTAATTTACGCAAATATGGTGTTTTTTGTTCGTCTACCGAACGCGTATATTAACACGATATTAGTGAGTCTATTCGATGATAAATGTCGACATTTCAACACTCGCTACACCGACGTGTTTCTATAATGGCATTTTATAATACCTATTAAAAAAAAAAAAAAAAAAAATTTCTATACAAAATTGCATACTGTGTTTGATGAGAAAAACAAATGTATCGGAAATCCGAAAGACCTTCAAATGGGTTGTACTGCGGACAATTTTCGTATAATATATTTTGAGAATATTTTTACAATACATGTAACGGCAGTAAAAAAATCAAAACTCGTACTTGTATGACTAAATTTCCGTTAACTTTCGACGGCAGACTGCTATAATATACGCACGGGAGAAATGAAGGTTTCATAGTGAATTGTAATAAAATTTGATTCGCATAAGTTTAAGTACTTATTTCTCCAAAAATTCGAAAGATTCTGTCGATTCATTTAAGATGTTTAATTGACAAATTACCAATGATGACAATAGACTAAATAATGTATTTTTATAATATTGATGTATTTTATTATTTACTGAGTACACGCGTCGAGTAATTTTTTTTCACGTATTTCGTTAACATTACACTCCAGTCGCTAAAATAGGTAAATATAAATAAAAAGACGTCGTAAGGTTAATGGAATCGGGTTGAGCCCTGTTACAAGTAATTTAATGTGTATCTGTAAGCAACGATAAACCATTGATAATAAAAAAACGATTCTGAGTGGTTTTCAATTGATAGTAATGCTTTGTCAATAATTTATTATAATTTATTTTATGTCATAAAATGGTATAATAAGCATCATACATTTTTTTAATATTTGTTTAATGTACTGATTCTCCCGTTTTTCCTATATTTTTCCCGGTTTTCCCAATTTTTTTTCTGGTTTTTCACATTTTCTGGGAAAACTCTTGATAAAATCTATAAAAAGCCTCCATAAAGAACCTTTCCAATAAGATTTTTTTTCAGAAAAAGTGCTACACTTAAAAATGAGACGAAATCTCTGGTAGAAAAGTTGTCTGCAGAAAAAAAAAATAAAAAGAATAACAAAATTAAAGTCTTTGTAAAACCATGTAAAATTCGCTCCGCTTAGAATCTAAAATTTGATTAGAAAGGCAGACATACTTTTTATTCTATTTAGACTAACAATTTTATCCACAAAATACATACTGAATAAAAATTACTCTCGAAATTAAAATGTTTATAAATAGCTCAAATATGTCTCAAATTTGTGCACTGTTTTACTACGTCTAAAAAAGACAACTATACATTTTTATTTAAATTTCAAGTCACTACGAATATTTTTAATTGAATTTTAAAATTATTAATTTTGTAAATTTTTCCGTTTTCCCGACATTTTATCACGATTTTCACTCTGTATAGCCTATGTACAACTCCATAAACTAGCTGTAGCCATTGTTGTATATTTAGAAATTGATTAGGTACTATTGGTTATTTATCGTAAACTATTAATTAAATAGTTATGGTTATAGATATAGTTATAACTAAATAGTTATGTTTATAGTTATAGTTATAATTAAATAATTATCTGCTTTTACTAATTCAATCACACAGTACACGTTACGGCAGTCTAGGAATGGACTAGTTCGTGTTAATTTTATTATTATGAGAGCTCCTTACATTAATTGTAAAACGTACATTGTTTTTTATATTAAACTACTAATTCTAGGGGGTATATCCACCTCTTAAACTAGTTGTTTCAGCAGTCACACCTAGTATACAGGTTCAGCGCCACTTGAAGTATTAATATTTAATATTAAATTCGACTACAAACAGTACAAACAAAATTTGTACTGTTTATAAACAATATTTAATATATTTTATTGTATATTGTTAAGTATCTCACAGTGTCTATGTTAAAATTGTTTAAATTTATTATTGTGATACATAAAAATATGTCCAATAAAATGTAAAATTGTTTCCTTTAACTGTAGTATTATCGAAAAATAACCATTACCAAAGTTAAGTAAACTAGGTACTCACCTGTAAGAAAAATTGTGCCGTTCTTAAATCAAAGTTCTGCGCACGCCTACGGTATATTCTATGCGTTATTTATACCCCATTAATCCGTGAAAATTTTGGGTTATTTAAATTTTAAATCAAAGCACCTGCCTAATTAACGGAATTTATTTTTAAAAAAGTATATGATATTACTTGATTAATAAAACTTAACGAAATTGTTAATTTGTCCAATAGAGGTATCCAATAATATTATTTTATAATCAAATTATTATAAGATATTCAAAAAATGGTATTAACCTCATAGCCATCGTCCATTAGATAATGGAATAGTGTTATGCGTGGTATACTAAATGAGTATAGGTAATGTACGTGTATCAGTGTACGGTTTCATTGTTTCTAAAAATTGAGTATAATATTATATTTTTTAAACTTTCGATGCCTGGACCCGAAGGTAACGTTTTTATACTATAAAATAAAATAATATTGTATAAGTCGAAGTTACTTGGAAATAAATAGAACTATCGAATCGGATGCCGAAAAATAGGTATTTCCGCGTTTAAGGGAATTTAATTTCGATTTTACGCCCAAAGAATACCTTTTTAAAAATTGCCTCGAAATCACTATTTATCATATAATGTCTACCTAAAACAATTCGATTTCGATCAAAGTCCATCTAGCTGAAATATTTGTGTAACATACTTTATATTATTACTCGTATATTTGTTTTCATTTAAGTTTGATTACATGTTTGTAATTGAACGTCGATAAATAGAAATATAATGTAAAATATTATGAATAATAATATGCTTACAATATTAGTTATTTCACCGCGTTCATTGAGAACTAATAAAAAAAAACGTGTTAAATGGTTTAATACAATTTATTAAGAACATCGAGAAAAAAATACCATTAATATATACCGAGTCGTTTTAAATGATGCGTTTTACATTTAACATATTGAATGACTATTAATTGTTAACGATAAAATATGTCACCATTATCAATGCAATATAATATTAATGCAATTATATTTAACATTCGGCACGAAATAATATAGGTATATACCTATATTATTATATACCTACTATTCGAAATTTTACCATGGATTCATATCACAATATTACAAGAAATTAATTATATTACTTTTTATTAATAATAATCTAATAGAAAAAATGTATAATCTATATCGTGCAACGTATTAAACACGGACGTAAAAACATAGATTGATGCATAAAAAGTTCGAAATATAATGTTTTTAACCTCATTCAAAGTCGAAACAATCTTAATTAACAAATATAATTCATTATTAAATGATAAAATAACCATTATTAATTGTCTGTAGGTACCAATTAATACAGGAAAACGGAAAAAAGATTACGTGTATAATAATACGGGCGTAATTAATTTTATTGGCTAGTTTCTCTGTTTTAGGTGTATCTTACACTGTACAGCATTTTTTTTTTCACATTGTTTATTTATAACTATAATAATACTTAAATAAATTATTAAATCTTTTTATTTCACTATACTTCAGGTCTTGTTAACGGTGTATTATAGATTCTGAATGGAGCCAAGATGCTTATAGTTTTACAAAGATGTTTACTTTTGTTTTGTTTATCTGTGTACAACTTTTCTACCAGAAGACTTGCTCGGATTTCTACGTGTAACACGTATTCTGAAAGAAAATCGGCTTGTAGAGGTACAATAAATAGGTTCTTTTTCGATTTTCTCCAGAATTTTCCAACAAATTTGAAAAACCGAAAAAACTGAGGAAAAATTGGAAAATGTATGAAATATATTTGTTTAATATAATATTTTTTTTTCTGTGCACAACTATTGTACCAGCAATTTTGCTACAACTTTTAATGATAGCAATGTTTATAAAAGGAAATTTCACTGAAGAGGTACTTTAAAAAGGTCATTTTTTGATTTTCCCTATAGTTTTCCCAGCAAATATGAAAAACCGGAGTAAAACAAGGGAAAACCGGGAAAAACGTAGAAAAACTGAGAAAATTAGTACAACATTAAACTAATTTTATTTAAATAAATATATAGAGCCTATTTAATTATTTATAACTACAAAATAACATATATATTGTTGACAAAGTATCACTATCAACTGAACTCCACTCAGAATCGTTTTTTCGTAAAAAATGGTTTATCTTTGCTCACAGATACACATTAGATTCCCGTCTATATCTCTATAATCTTATCTTTTTATTTTTATGTAGTTTTTATCATTATTTTAACATCAGTTTTTATTAATTGCATATTACCAGGAAGAATTTATTTAAGAATTATAAGTTTTTGTAAATTTTGAATATTTAACTTATATTTTGGTTTCCTGAAACCAATATAGTATTCAGGAAAAATATAAAGAATTGCTTGAATTAATAAATAATGAATTACTGTCGAGCGAAAATTCAACATCTTTTGAGGTACTACGTAAGAATTAATGCACAATATAATGCCTAATCAAAATAGTGTTAAAGAAAAGGAAAAAATAATATAAGACATTTTTGGAAAAGTATTTTCAATTTTGGATACTTTTTCAAATAGACTACCATCAATTGAATAATTTTAATGACATAAAAAAATGATGACGTTTTTACTAACCGTAAAAAAGAATTCCGAGGAAAAAACACGTCTTTTAAAGTCAATAGTATCTTGATCGTATTATATTAGTATAATATGTATTGTGTATGCCTATTTAAGTCGTATAAAACAAAATAAATAACAAACCTATCAATATGGAAAAATGAGCAGAGAATGTTCAACAGAAGTACAATTTTGGTTATTGTTCGCTCAGAATATTTTTTTGTATGTAAATTAAAAATACAACATGAATATTTAGTAATTCAATTTTCAAGAAAAATACAATTAATCGTTCGACAATAAGCCGAATATGATTAATAAAAGATATAATGAATATGAATGTATATTTTCCGTACATTATTTTTTTTATTAATAATAATAATTGACGGTTTATTCCTGTAAATAACGTTTGTTATAAACACTCAAAAGTACGTTCTGAGGTTTTTTTTTTTAATTATAATATAGGTGCACAAAACAAGTACATTTTTATATACCACAAAACAGTTAAAGCGCTTAAACAGTTATATCTACATCAAATTGTTCGCCAAAAAAACAATTTATAATTTTAGACTCTTAAAACTCAAATAAAATACGAAATAATTAACGTAGCGCTAGTTTTTATTTGCACTCAGACTGTTTGCTGTATATAATAAGGTACAGAAAAAAAAAAATTAATCCCCTTGGATATACAATTTTCAGAAGCGTGTTCACGTATTTTAGTAATAAATATTTCGGTAATAAACACTTCTGTTATTTAATCGTTCAATATCTTATGGGGATTAGAAGAACGTGAAAGTTGTGTACGTTTTGCATTTTAAAAATATTAGGGTATAAAGAAGGTAGGTAAAATACCACACGGGCAGTTGTTATAATGGAAAAAACTTCGAAGAAAGACTATATTTACCAAAACTTAAGGGGTGTTCCCGAGAACTAACTAAATATAATCGAACTTTCAGGAAATCAATTGTGGAGACAAGACTTCCAAAATATTTTTCTTAAAAATAGATTACACCACTCGCCTCAGATATTATTCTACACATATATCTGCTCAATAAAAATACTGTAATACAGAGTCCGATTACGGATAACGTATAATCGAATAGATATTAAAGAATTTATTAACTAGTTTGAGTTTTTAAAATGTCACTAAAAATGTCTTAGTGAAAATAACAAAAACGTCCTTCCGGATTTCGAAGACTAAAAGTAAAAGGAACTGATAATTTTACCACTGTTCATAGGAAACTTAGTACTTTTATCTCCTGGTGTAAAAATTACTAGTCCGATGTGTTAGGATAATCATTACTCCAAATAATATTATCATATTACACCGGTACTAAAATTATACCAATACTATATACATTTAACTAATTAAACTGAATTATTATCATTCGGAGTTTGTGTTTGAACAACATTAAAACTTATCTCTAATTAGTTCATTAGGTAATTTATATATAAAAAATTAATACTAATTAATTAAAAATACCAAAATATTATTACAAATAACATATTAAATGCAAATAGATAACTAAAAAATGTACCTACATTTTTATAGGATAAAATTAAATATTTTATTAAAATTCGTTTAGAATTGGTTAATCCCGATAAAATAGTTATTAGGTATATAAAATAAATATAAAAACCGTAAAATTTAATTTAATGTGGGAAAATACACATCGGTTTAAATATTATAATATGTAGTTTAACGCGATCACGTTTCACTCGTGGTTTTATCAATGTCGGCAAACATTTATTAAAGTTTTCTATTCAGATTCCGGTTTACACACATCAAAATAATTATAGTAATTATGTTAATTAAAACCTCGTGTCCTGTATTTATATAATATTTATATATTTATTCAGAAAGTTCTGAAGGTTTAACAATGGTTAGCACTCATTTACAAGTCTATACCTATAGATAAATTATTAATCATACCAGTGACCAACATTGATAGTTTTTTTTTTTATCAATAAATAACAATAATAGTTGTAATATTTATTATTTTGATTAAACTGTACATAAGAATAATATGTTTGAAAAAAAGAGCTTAAACTGGAGATGAGGGCGACCACTGTTGTTAGTAAGAAGTTGAGAAGGTAGGATATATAAGGTTATTTAATTTATATCTATAAGCAACAATAAACAATTCCTGACAAAAAACAATTCCAAACGCAGATCAGTAATACATAATTTGAAGTGCCGTAATTTTGTTTCCGATTTTCATTTAAATTTGATTACGAAATATGAGCATTCTGTCCATTTTTCAAGTTACTACAAATAATTTTAATTGAATTACAACTTTGTCTTCTTCTAGTTTTTCCAAATCATTAAGAAATCAAAAAACGATTTGCGTCATAAGAAACAAAATGTATATTGAAACAAAAAAGGTTTCTTGTCATTTTTCGATTTAAGCAATTTTCCTAATACGTTTTCCGTATAATTGTAAAATAATGATGTAAAAACTTACGTTATTCCTACGTTTTTTCCGATTCTTATGAAAATTAATTCAAAAATCAAAAAAACAAAATGCATCATTAAAAACAAGATTAATAATTCAACATAAAAAGGTCTCTTGTCGTTTTTCAAAGGGAGCCATATTTGTTCTAAAAAATATGGTAGGTACTTGTTTAAAATAACGAAATCGTGAAAAAATCGTATTTTTTCCTGGTTAAATGTGTGTTTTTTAAATACTGTTTCGAAAATCAAAAAATAACCTGTATATTTACCAAGTAGATAGAATTGACTTTTAGAAAAGATGCTTCACTTATACAGCGAAGCAAGCTTTCTAGGATAAAAGTGGTCTACAGTATATAAAAAAAGTACCATTATAAATAAAATTTAAAAAAAGGAAAAAAGTCGTTTGATGATTTTGGAAATTTGACCACGTCTAGACAAGTCTAATATAAGTATTATTGGTAAATTTTAAGACTCTACGTGTATTTGTAACTGAATTACAGCAAAAAAACTAAAATTCCTTAAAAGCTTAAAAGAGAATCAAAAGTTTTAGCGATGAAACCACAAGAAAGTAAATCAAAAAGGCAACAAAAAAATTGTCTTGTGATTTTGTGATTAAATCATTTTTTCTAGTAGTAAACATCGTCCGTGTTTTTATAAAATAACAAAATTGTAAACCCTGCGTTTTTTTCCACTTAAGTGCTTTTATTTAAAAATTCACGTCAAAAATCAAAAAAATGACTTCTTTAAAATACAGTCTAAACAACTTGAGCTTTTAAAAAAGATGCTATACTTTTATATTGGAGCAAGTTAACAAGGAAGAAACGTGTCACAAAGCGAGAAAAAAAAAGGAAAAAAGAAAAACCAATTGCTCCCTTGCTAGGCTTGGAATCTAAAAAATGATCAATCTTTACGATAAAAACTTACTAATGTAAAATCTATTGTAAAATAAAATTTTTTTTTTTTACTGTATAATCCAGTCGAAATTCTAAGCATCGTATCATTACGTGATCTTCTGGAAAGAGAATTTCCAAAATGAATCCCGTTTTTCAATTTTCGGTCAGGAAGTCAAGAAAAATAACTCCATTATACTGAAATGTACAACGTTTCTTACGAAACTATAGAACTATTAAAAACATAGACGGGAATAAAGTGTAAAGACTTTGAAAAGAAAAATCTAACTAGAGTTAAATCAGTCCAGCTATACTGCTCTAGAAGTGTGTTTACACTATGAAGAAATTTGCTCTAGATAGAGCAATCCCTAAGTACACTTTGAGCTAATCCACCTAGATCAGTCTATGGTCCATGTATCTACATCATATTTTCTGAAAACAAATTTTGTCATCGATTCATTTTAAGAACGTTAAAACTTTAAAAACGACTGTATGTCAGGTCATTTTAGAGATTGAAAAAAAATTGTAAAATTCAAAAACTATTCGAATCTGTAGTTTTTCCATTTCCGAAAATGGTTTTCATGCACGATTAACGACATAAGTTCAAATTTTTAAAATGTGCTCAAAATTCATATTTCAGTAGTCCTGATCTACCTAAAAAAAATGAATTTCAATTTAAATTCATCCGGTTGAAATATTTCGTTTTATAATTTAAATTAAACACACATAGTATAAAAAACGATATCAACATTTAAATGTGATAAAAAAATAACGTAAAATGAAAAAAGAAAACTATACATATGTCAGTACCGTATAAATAAGGTATAACCCACATTGATTACCGTTGCACATTGAAAAGTGTATATTATTATATATTTATGGATCAGGTCAGGGAAATAATATTATATTCAAGTATTGGAATATTTTAGAGGTATCACTATAGAATACCCGTCGCATATTTCCTGCAGTGTACATCTAGTTTTATAAAAATGTCGAAAGTCTGAAAAAAAAAAATACCTATGCAGTCCAATTACATTGTATTTTCAGTCTGGTGAACTTAAAAGGCTTTATACGTGTATATATAATATATAGCCTACATATACACGATACAAAATAGTACAACAGTTTTAGGAGTTAACCAATCGATCGGTACAGCTCGCTGGATGTTACAGTTTAGACCGAATAAATAACATTGACTTTCTCACTAAATGCGCGCGTGTAACCCTCTTGAATGAACGAAATTTAGTTTAAGATATGCATAACATTTTCAACAGATTGAATTGAATATATATATATATATATATATATATATAAATATTATAGCTACACACTATAGCAAAGTGTTCGCACCAAGTCACATACTAGTATACCATATACCTGTATATTATATACATATTTTATTTTTTTTACGAAATCCGCTGCTGAGATATTTTTAAAACCGAATATAATGGAATCATATTTTCGCTCAAACATATACGCAACAGGTGTTTTTGTAACATTACGTCTGATAAACATTTTACTCCGCATATAATATGTTATATTATATAATACTTACAAATTGTCAAGGATAGACATTAAAACAAATTTAAAAAAGTTGATCTGTAAGTTGTCTGATTGTCGGTCTGTAGGAACGTACAAAACTAAAACACCACCATCTTATAGATAAAATACAACCAAAATTTTGATCACTCCAATGACGATCTGCCTATAAAAGCGACTCTAAATAACGTGTATGAGTTCTTTTAGTCAAGGGGAGCCGCTGAAAGTGTCTAAATGTACTGGAAAAAAGATATATAATAGACATAATGTCATAATACAATGTATTATTCTCTATTCTAGGGGAAAATTAGAAAATAAATTTTGACGCATAAAAGAAAATATCGAACTTAAATTAAACGATTTTTTTGACTTTTAATAGAAATTAAAATAAATATTTATGACAGTATTAACGACCCATAAAAAAAGAAAAAAAAATTGTCGAAAAAAGGAAATTTAATATAGATTTTCGGAGTATAGTATAATATACTTGCACGCGTAACATTGTAATACCGCATTTTTCACATATTTCCCTGGAGAATCTTTAACGTGTCTATCTATTAATAAAGCTGAGGAAATAAAATTGAACCATACCTTAGATATAATAACATGTATTACTTATAGTGCATATAGGTAGTGTTATTTTTCGTAGAAAAAAAAAATACGATACGTCAAGTTCGAGTGAACGAAATTTCTTCGCTAATATATTTTATAGATATACGAGATACTATACGAGATATAATATAATCGATAGATTATATTACAATAGACGGGTGTATAATAAACAATTTTACAACTTCATAGATACTTGCGTGATAACACGTTTATATCACGAAATTTGTATTTGCCCATTGTATTATTATCTAGTCCAATATTGGGCACGATTATAGAAAATAATTACATCGTGGAATCGTAAACCTGGATAAGGTTACCTTCGAAATTATAAACCGCTTTGAACTGCGCAAATCCGTTTAAAAATCACGTTCAATACAAATCGGTTTAAACGGGAGATAAATGATATGAAGCGCATGAGGGATAACATCCCCAAATCTTGATTATTTGGACTACTAAGTCGGTAATTCCACAATAATTTAATTTTAAAATCGACAAATCTAATAATTGTTTTATTTTTTGGTGGGGCCGTTACATGACTATCGCAAGACGTATAATCTATTACTGTTATTATCGAATGATAAAATACTAGGTGAAATCTTTTTTTAGAAATCGGTTAATTTGATTGTTTAGATTTGGACAATTTTTAATAACGCTCCTCCGTCGATTTTTGCAAGCGGGCTTAAAGAAAACGCAACAGCAGCAGCAGCGGCATATTAGTTATTATTGTTACTGTAGGCAGGTACGATAAAACAATTTTTTACATAACATTTCGTATTAATTAAACTTAAATTCCGGCGAAATTTTCTCCTGGATTGAAATAATTTTACGGAAAACACGTGCGTTTCGAGACTGGTCGACTCGAAACCGCTCGTCCATCGGACTGCGGTTATTCGATTTTCAGACAAATTACGGACAGACTTCGATAGACGACAAAAAAAAACCACCACCCCCCCCCCTCTACCCACGCATGAGACCAAAACGACCGATTATTATTGGCGAAACGTTATATCGTTATCGAAATGGTTTAGAGTTATCATAATTATTTTTATATTCGTAACGGTCACCTACCTGCCGTTCGGGAAACTGGATGATATTCCGGTGGCCCACTACAGGTAGCCAATAACGACGTCGTAGTGTCGGCGAGCCGGTGTCGTGTGCGCCGTGTTGTCGGTCGGTCACGCGAATGGCGAAAACGTGTGTGGCGATCTACGGGCCAGGCAGACGGCGCGCACACGCACACCGGAGAGCTGAACTTTGAGTGGCGTTCTGCCGGCGGTTGCTGTGGGAACGACGTCGACGTGTGCTTATGAGTCTTCGGTTACGCCGCCGCCGACCGGCACCGGCCGCCCGGTGTCGGTCGGTCAGTGTTGCCAGTCCGGCGGCCATCGCGAAATATTGTACGAAGAAAAATATCGCGCTCATATAATATCTACAAGGCTTAATAATGGACGGCCGGAGAGGAGGGGGGAAGGCGGTTTTCCATGAGAGAGATTAGCGAAATAAGACGAGATTAGATGAAACTGTGCATTTTATAGGTACCTATGCAATCAATTAGACGAATTATCATGTTCGCCGTGTATCAATAAAAATTAATCTATGCTCATTTTTTGTCATTACTGAAAAAAAAAATTTATACAGGTGTTATAACGCATCAAATTCATTCAGTGCCCCATAGGAAAAATTATGGCCCAGGAAGTGCCCCGCTTCCCACAAAATAAGATCTGTCGCCCATCCCCGATACGATTGCAAAAAAATGAGAACATATTATTTGAAAACTATGGATCTCTACATAGTTATTCATTAAAAAGCTGTCCAATCGTTGTATTTGTTATCTATCATAGTAGTATAATACTAAAATACGTATAATTAATAGATATACGCGATAGTGTGTGACGATCGGGCTTTCGGTTGCCACGGCGGCAAAGTCCGGTCGTTTTTTTTTTCATTTTTCCACTGGCCGACAAACAGATAAAGTCGTTAATATTTAATATAGTTAAAATATTATCTAATATTATACCTGATTCTATCATGAAATACCAGAAAATCACCGGTAATAACCAACGGCGATCGGGACGGCTGTTAAGAGGATATTTTCGCGAATTTCTCGACGACTTATTGGGCAAGTATACCTACTTACATGTAGGTACGAGCGCAACTCGGATTACAATACAATTTTTTCGTAATGCAAACCCTCGATAAAACGAAAATTTGAAATTCCGGGTGAAATTCAATTCCGATATTTCACATTTTAAGCGTAATTATTATTATATAATGTCGTCGCTAAAACGGGAATACCTATGTTACTCTGACGAACGGAAACGTTCAACGGTCCTTTTCGCCGACTTTTAGACGGTTTACACCAGTAGCGTATTTAACGGGACAGATCTGATGATCAGCCCCCAGATAATCATGATGATATTATAAAATGCACGGTTACCGTATTAGTTGATAGTGTACTATAGTATCTTTTTTTTTTTTCTTTCTTTCTTTCTTTAGCTTAATATAGGCCATTTAGGTCCTTCGTCACTTCCCTCCACCTGTCTCTATCCGTGGCTAGCTCTTCACCGTTAAGGATTCCCAGCATATCCAGGTCTTTATGAACCCTGTCTATCCATCTTTGTCTTGGACGACCGAGCGGTCTTTTGCTCTTCGGCTTTCAGTAGGTGACCTGACGTCTGTTCTCGACCTCACCATACATACCCTGCCCAGCTTATCCTTTTACTTTTCACAATAGCTATTATGTCTGAATCCCTCGAACATAGTTATAACTTCTTCGTTCTTTTGTCGCTCATATTCTCCGTATTTTGATATCTCCTGGGACCAAAAATTTCCCGTAACATCTTTCTCTCAAACCTTGCTAGGTTCTGCTCGTCCGTTTTTGTTGTGGCCCAGGTTTTATAAGCATTTTAGCGCTTTTGGGTGTATCATTACTTTGTATAAAGTTAATTTTAATCTGATCAAAACTAATTTAGATTTTAATATTGTCTTTAATCCGAAGAAGCACTTGTTAGCTAAGTTTATTCTGTTTTGTATTTCCTTGTGGTTATTGCCCGACACGTTCAATTCTACCCCTAAATATTTGAAGTTTTCGACCAACTCTAACTTCATGTCACTTACTATCAAATTATTATGTCTATTATTTTTCCGTGACAGTATTCATGAGAGCTTCTACCATACACAGAAGGTCGCTCTCAGATTGAGACAATACTACTATGTCATCAACATATGCTGTTAATTTGATGGTCTTAGATTCTTGTAGGTTGACTCCTATACCGGTATTTAAATCATTTCTAACCACTTTCTCCAACAGAATGTTGAAGAGCATTGGTGAAAGTGCATCTCCCTGTTTCAGTCCTGTGTCAATCATGAATGTCTTCGACAGTTGGCTGTTAAATTTGACCATACATTTAGAGTTTTAAACATATGCTCTTATCATTCTTGTGGTTTTTGCTGGTACCGCAAGTTTTTCCATGGCTTTCCATAGACTTTCGTGATTAATAGAGTCATATGCCTGTTTATAGTCTACAAATAGTATGAATAGTTGTATTCATAACATTTTTCCATTATTTTTTTGACAATATTTATTTGGTTCACCGTTGATTTTCCCTTTCTGAAGCCTCCCTGGTACTCCCCGACTATTACATCTCCATATAGCTTGAGTTTATTAAGGAGGACATTTGATAGAACTTTTTATGATGTATCTAGTAACGAGATGCCTCTATGATTGTTGCAATTCATGATATTCATGATATTCATATGAATTTTCAAGTAGTTTTCTTATACAAATTTATTATTATAATTGTTGAGTTATTTATAGACATTTTAATTTTGCGAGTTTTTTATGTAATTATTATTTGGTACCGAAACATTATGAATAAAATTGTTAGACAAAACAAAAATGCTAGAAGACTCAACAAGAAGTTCATAATAAATCGTGCTTTGGTATCAACAAAATAAAAATTGAATTTTATGTAGACATTTTTTTTTTTATAAGTATTTAAAATGACATCTAGACAAAAATCGTATAACGGCCTTTCAAACCACGTGTAGACAAATTTCGTTCCAAATCGTTTTTCATTAGCAATGATTAATCATTGCATACAATTTTCTCACCTACAATAGTTGCCAACCAGTGGTAAGAAGAATTTCCGTCTTTTTTTCTGTCAGTAAAAAACTTTTCTACTAAAAATCTTGCTTGGATAAAAATAACAACAAGAAAGTTGAAGAACTATGGATCTAGTTATTGTATTGAAATCATTTTTTTGATTTTTCAAGTAGTTTTTATGATAATTCGGAAAACCGTAAAAAACGTATAGATAAAATGGACAAATATTAACTTCTCGTTTTCGTTATTTCGTTGTTTTAAATTCTTCGAGTTTTGTTCTCGAACAGAAATAATTTCCTTCCGATCGTGACACATTATGGTATACACAATGTACATATATATTATAGGTACGTCAAATACTATTGTATATTTAAATCGCGAAAAATTGCATGACACCCCCTTAAATAAAAAAAATTCGTTGACGTCACGACGTAATATTATAGTCGCACCAATAGCTTCGATGAGAGAAACTGCGCGTATGAAAATGCAATAATATTATATAGTCTAACACCGAATATATGCTAATAATACACGTGTAATATTTTCGAAAATATTGTAATATGACAGGTGAAGAAACTCCGAAAATAGAAGAAATATTATAAAAAAAAAAAAGGTATATACTCCCGATCGTTTGTGGTCAACCACCCACGTGAAAACCAAATACTATCGTTTTATAATAACGCATAAATAATATAGCCAATAAAATATTTTATAACATTCGGAAATTTTCGTTCCTTTACGTTCAAACACGATGACAGTACTTATATAATATTAATAATATCATGTACAATAATAATATTATTTGAACGTGGGCAAGTGTGCGTTGTGCATTTGTGTTTAGCATTCGGTGTATTATTAAATCCAATAACCGGGACTGCACTGCACCGTACATTATTATAATATTTCTACGGTATTATTCCTATACAAACATATTTTTTTTTAAATCTTGTAAACATGATTACATCGGACGCGTATACACGAGCGATGAGTGCCGCGTGTCACTTACTAGAGAAAATTTTGATTTAATCGTCTAAGCCGTCAATCATTTTGACACGACCCCGGCGCTGCCGGAGCAGTAGTGAAATATTAAGAAATGAAGGAATTGCGTAAAATTATGAAACGAAAAACTGCGCGTATAGTGTGGGTTTAGACATTGGGATTTATTTTCAACGGGGGGGAGGTGAGGGGTTATGAATTTCAAACAAGTTTCCGGACAGTTTTCGGAATAGTGAATTACGGTAAATATGTCGTGTGGCATACCTCAAAGTTATGAGAAAATTTTAATACATATTACGAAACTATATAGGTAGTAGGTACGTAAAATTCATGAAGAAAAAAAAATGTTAAACTTCGGGAAGGATGATTATAATACACAAGCCCCCATGTTTGCGCTACTGGGGTTAAGGTATCGCAGATTGAATGGTTTTTCTTTTTCTTTTACCGTAACCATAATTAAGTTAGAAATATTATGAGGAGAAAGGTCAAATACAAAAACGAATTACGTTGGTAGCTACTTCTCGTATATGTGCACGACTGCACATAAACGGTCGTTTTGAATAATATCAACGAACATTACATTCGCATGTACAGCTAAAACCGACCTATTATTTTACAAAAAAAAAAAAACGCTATGTACCTATAAATCATAACGTTTTCCATATTTAATAATAATAAATATCTATATTATCACGCAAATGTCTGGAAAAAGAAACTAGTAAACTCATCTATCTAAGTATTTCAGTGGTGTTTTAAAATGATTTTTTATTTTTATTTTTGTCTCGCACAACGTGTTAAATTTCGAAGTATGGAAACGTTCAAAATTACCCCTTTTATACTTAATTCTATAATTAACTAACAGCTAAACTATCCAAACTTGTCCACCATAATCACCAGACAGTCCCCGCCCAGTTTTTGTAAAATATAATTCACACTTAATCGAATAACTACAATCAAAGTAGTAAATATTTATTCAACTGCGATCATTTTTTTTTACAAACTAATGAGCTCACTTGTATGTTTTATATTTCCGAAATAGCCGACCGCAGGAGTAAAAAGTTCAGAAAGTCCAAGTTGATTTTGGGATTCTTCTACGGAATTTTTCTGAGCCTAAGTGAGTATATAGTATCGAGCTTCTATATGACTCCATATACATTAATATTATACAGTATTCACTTGTTCAACTTATTGTTTGCATTGTTCCTTTATACTTTTTTTAGTTCTTTACCATTTTATTATTGTCGATTTGGAATTGAGCGATCAGTCGACTCGTTTGATGGGCATTGTTATCAGTTTGTTTTTGAGCGTCGGGCACGCAATTTCACAACAGGTAAATCAATATGAATAATTAATACGAGTACCTACATATACTATATTATAGTAATCGAGAAGACAATTTAAAAATTGACTGATCGTTGTGTTTAAAACTAAATTAACTTCACCAACTGTCTCACCAAATGTAAAAAGCCAAAAAAATAACTAAATTTTTGTCAACAATTATATAAAGATAGCATTGTTTCCATAAAAGTAAATTGTATGTAAGTTTTTTTATCGAATTTTGATGCAATTACAATCAATTTCTCACATAAATTCAAATTGAAAAATTGTATTGTCAATAGAGTTGTATTGGTTGAATAACAGCAATATAATAGGTACTTCCTATCTTACTCATTCCTATTTGATAACCAAGGAACCCAATCCGTTGTGCGACATATTATTTAAGACTCCGCTTATTAAAATTACTCACATAATCATTAACTCTTCCAAATACTCAACTTTACACCATATTATCAGCAATCTAACATCACCAAGAAGCCAATACAATACTGTCAAATTTTTTAATTTTTCAAATAAATACACTTAGATAAAATAAACTTTTATAACTTATATAATCTCTAGTAATGAAATATTTTACTTATAGTTTTAAATGTTGTTCTAGGCTAATAGTCTTTGAAATTGAAGCCTTAATATTAAATAATAATAAAATAGGTATTTGAAAACTGTTTTAAGTTTCGTTGACTAGGTATTTTATTTTTCACGGTACTAAAGTAGGGAGAATAACACATTAGTTAATATGCTATAAATATATAGATAAATATAAAAGCACATTAAATTAAGGCCAAACTATACAAACTATACAACCTATACAAAAGAAAAGGTTAAATTTTATGAGAGGGAAACGTATATAATGGGCCCGCCGTGTATGGTGGTGGATGCTGATGGAACAATACTGAAGAAGGCATTGATAGATATTTATTTGTGCAGATGTGCAAATATAAGTATAGGGCTGAGAGGTTTAACATTAACACTCCCAACACTCATTCGAGTCCCTTCAAATCAAGTCAAGTAAGTCTTAATAAGTGTACATAGTACTGGTAGGTTAGTTTTCGTTTTATAGGTAAAGAGTCATTTTTAAGATTCCCTTTGAAAAATTCTCCATCGTTTTCTTAGACGACAATTTGTACGGTAGCGGATATTATTATGCGATTAATGCAGTAGTGTCGTCGCATGATTGTAATTATTTTACTCGATGTATAATTTATTTCCATCGATATAAATGTAGGTAGATAGAGTGGGACGAGTGGAAAACAGAGAATATCTAATAGTCTATCTTATATAACGATCCAGACAGTCGCAAGGCGCCTCCCTTATAACCATCCCGTCGTTATATATACGCATTTCTCGGGAAATTCGAACTTTGTTCATTTATACCTACCAATATAGTATTATAATGCAGGCGAATTAGCGCAATCAATATAATTGATATTTTCGTATAGTCCGTCTATAATATTAAATAACATACGGATGCGCCGAATGGAGATAAATAATTGATTCCTCGCAAATTCCTAAAATACTTATATACTCGCTAATCATACATCCGCCACAATATTATAAATGGAAATTTTCTATTTACGTAAATTAATCGAATTTTCATCCCGAATTTCAGTGCATTCGACACGTACTTAACGAAAAAACTCACCAAGCCTGCAGTATATATAGCTAAGCGTAAACTATATCCGTCTAATACGCCAAGGCATCCGAAAAAAAAAATACTGAAACCACCTCAATAGTGTACCACATTTTCCATATTATAATATTCGTTTCATTTCGCTTCTCCCTCCCTCCTCTCCCTTCATAGTATTAAAGTAAATAATAATATTCATTCCCGGAGGCTTCGTTCATAATTATACGAGTCGAATGTTCAGAAGAAAAAAAAACCTAGCTGTAAACAATGGTGTCGACCATTCTCCGTACACAGAAAAAAAAAAAAGTAAAACCGTTGTAAATGTATTGTAATACGCTTGATGTTCTATAAATAAAATTTTCTGGTCGTAAAAAAACTTCCACGCCGAAACATCTAAAAAAATAAGCACATTATAATAAGTCTCCAAAGCATAATATAGTACCATCATTATATAACTGAATTTTTTTTTCTTTTTTTGGTCCAATTTCTATATTGAAATAAAAGACAAGAAACGTAAAATTATTTCTATAATTGCCATAAAGTCGGACAATAACTCTATTATAAAAAAAGTTAAAAATTAAGTTATCAAGTTACTTTTTATGGGACTTTTAACTTGATTTCATTAAAATTTAAGATATTTACGAATTTTTTGCATAAAGAAAAATATTTAAATACATACCTAAAAAAAATTCCTATTTTTACATAAATATCAGAAAGGCATGTGGCCTATGAGATATCCACATGGGTCTTACACACACGTATAATGTATCACAGAAGTATGCCTATTAGACTACAAATAAGTTTATGGGTAAAATGAAGGGTATAATTTTTTTTTTTTTTAAAGTAACTTTTAACTATTTAGATAAATTATCATTTTCCTAAACATATGTAGGTATCTATTTTAATATAGTTAATTATTTATATTTGAAAACTAATTATCTAGTTAGTTTTTATTTTAAAGATTAATTCTTTTTTTTAATTCTTAATATTCAAATTAGTTTGTTGCAGTTCTCTATACCACTTTATTGCACCTTAATTATTTTAGAAATTTCTTCCGTAAAACCTATACAAAAATAAAAATAATACCGAGACCGCATTAAAATGTTTGCACATGGCCTCAAGTTCCATTTTTTCCAAGCCAGACGTGATAAAACAAAATTAAAATCAAACGCATCATCCGTTTAATTCCGGTGTTTCCAGATCAGGTGTTTGGGACTCCTGTCGATGCCCACGTTTTTCGACAAGACCGGTCAACGGGTACTGGTGGCCATGGTGTTCGCGTACATAATGGCTGGACCTTTAAATAACATGATGCGAAACGGTTCCGAAGTGCTCAGAGTGTTCACCTGCTCAGGGGCGCTGGTGTACAACTTAACCAAAATCCGATACGAACTCATGTTCAAACCGTTCCAGGAGGCGCTATTTAAACTAAAAGTATGATTTACACGACTGTAAAAATAATAATTACCGGCAAAACGTCAAAGGTGGGTGATAATCAATTATTTTGTTGTAAATTAGCGAACGTAATAGCAATACAACCATTCAAATAACTTGACTTTTTCACTTAAATCCCGTTATTTTTATAACGCAAAAATATTGAAAATAATAATAAAATATGCGAAAACTTTCAACCACGCAAACAGTTTATAATTTCAGAAGAAAATCTGTGGTGAAATGTTTTGAAACATGAATGTCTAATACTGTATAACCTTTCATTAAATGTGTTAAATGATAGGATTTATTGTACTACTACTAATACCTGTATACCAACAATTTGTTTAAAGACCTGTTATGTTGACAAAAACTGTTCATATTATTATAGTTTATAACTTATTAAAATTAGTGTTTGATTAATTGACCTTTCACCAAAAAAAAAAAAAAAAATTATTGCATATTTATAATTGTAATTTTATTTGTAAATAATCTAAAATTACCGAGCATGAAAATTCACAAACATCGAATGTTTAATGTAATTGTTTGTTAAAAACATAAAACTTTTAGTGCAAGGTCTGTGATTGATAAATCAATGTTTAAATATCTAATAAGTCAAATTTGGACCCCTAATTTTTAATTAATTGCTTAGTTTTAGCTAAGGGTCCAATACAAATTTAATGAATCAATTGAAATTTATTAATTCACTAGCATTCTAATAAAATGTTTAGTGAAATTTTATTCAGCCAACTATCTATTTATCTATTTTAAGTTTTAAGTGTAGCGAAGAATGTATTGGTTTTACTAAGATGTTTAATTTTTTTTTTTATATATCGTGTACAAAAATTCTACCAGAAATCTTACTCAGATATATACACGCGTCACCATTTCTGAAATAAAATGTTGTCCAGATGGTACTTTTAGTATGTCAGTTTTTCATTTTCCAAGCGATTTTCGTAATAGCTAGGAAAGACCAAGATAAAACATAAGAAAAAATTTACGAAAATAATGCTTTTATTATTTTTTAATTTTGTTATTTGATTTTATTTAGTTAAGAATATTCATAGACACTTAAAATTTAAACAGAAAACTTATATTTGCCTTTTCTAGACGTGGTCAAATTTTCAAAAAATATAAGCCATATTTTAGATATTTATAAACATTTTAATTTTGCGAGTTTCATACGTAATTTTTATTCGATAGGTACTGTACCTACTCTGGGGTAAAATTGTTAGATATAAAAAAAATGCTTGAAAATTTAACCGAAGGTTCATTAAGAATCTGACTTTGTGGTAAAAAAAAGAAAATTTGAGTTTAATGTAGTTTTTTTTTTATAAAGAAATTTTAATATTAAATTTTGACGAAAATCATTGAGTAAAATATTATGTGGAACAAATCTAATTTTTCAATTAATATTTTTTTCTATTTTTTTGAATAAATATATATTACCGATTTAAGAACGATGATAAAGTCAGAATTGAGTGGACTGGCGAAACGTTTCGAAATTATAGATTTTTTAAGTTCTGATATTATGCGGATATTATATGCTATGTTAAATAACTAAATATTTCATCTGTAAAGTATAATTGTCGTAGCTGTTTTCATCCTAGGGTTCACAAGTTCTTGAACCCGCGTTTCAAGGAAAATTATTTGCATTTTTCCCCCTTTTATCTAAATAAATGCATTTTGGGTGTATCTAGAAACCCAAGCCATCGCTCGCTCGAACTATTTTAATCGCAAAATACCCCTTGATTTGCTATGCAAACTTTTCTACCAAAAATCTTGTCTGTCTGTCTGTCTGTCAATTTTGTCCACATTTTAGCAATCTACACTGAATAAAACGATGCATTTTGGAAATACATTTACCATTTTCCAATAAACTTAAACAATCTTCCAGTGGTTTAAATACGTCCCTTGTCTTATAATAATCCCCAATAGTATAGTTATATATTTTCGCCTCCTATCTTGTTATGCCATGCTCTCTCGCTGGATTAGAAGAAAATGTTTCCTTTAGACGTGCATCTGGACAGTTGATAAAGTCGATAATATGGTTTCCGATCTGTTTGTTGACTCCGGGACTGGTAATTTGGTACACAAATTTGTTATACATTTTAACTCTGGCATTCGAATTTAGCCATGTTAAACAGTCTATACCAACTGTTTTGTTATCATCTACAATTATATTGCTGCCATCGTCGTACTCTCCTCGGTTACAAAAATTGTGATTATCTGTTAGAAAACGAGTCATTTCCGTTTTGTTAAATACGCCTACAAAATCCTGCGCAATATCGAATCCGTAAGATAGTGATTGTCGATTCTAAGCTTTGCTAATATTTCTGGAAGTTCGTCTAACAAATCGTCCAATTTAACGTCTGCCAGTTCCACTTTGTACGGAACAGCTACGGGATTTTTATATTTTTTATTTATAATTTCCAAATCTTCCTTTCCAATAACTTGTACAATTCTTTGGTCCATTTTGTACGTAGTATCCAAACGATAAGGTAATTTTGCTTTTACTCCGTGTAACACGAAACGAAAGCGATGAGAAAACTGGAAAAGACGAGTGCACGGGTTTGTAGTAAAATCACTACCGACGATCGGATCGATCCCATTCCTACAAAAATCGGTTTACGTTCGCAGAAAGAATTTGTGCATGATCGGACAGGAAAACCGAGAACAATACGTTTTCTCATACAGGTCCTTACATGCAAGAAACACACTGTGCACGCTGCTGACTATATATAAACATTTTTTCGTAATAGATTCTCGGAACGATACACATGTGTAGAGAGTCCAGAGGTCCGTTGTCGCCAACGATTATATTTCGTATTATGCGGGAAAGAGGAGACGGGGGTTTTGACGACGGTTATATTCCGTATAGGTAACAAATCGCGTACGAGTAATATTATTTCGTTAAAATAATCAACAGAGAATGGACGGCGTGTGTGTAACACACAGACGGGGAAGATATACTTCGTATAGGTATACGAAATACTTGCTATGTATAAGATACGCTGAAACATCATCTTGTGATAACAGTAGGTATACCGATATATGTATTCAGTATATCTTGTAATAACAGTAGGTATAATCGTGATAAGATAACCTTGATAAGAGTAACCATAAAGGTATAACGATAAGTATAACATGTGATAACAGCAGATATAACCGTGATAACGGTATGGTAATAACGTCGAAAGTAGGCGTGACCTAAATGGTCTATGATGAAATGGTGGGCAATTCGGGCGGCCATGGATTCGGGCGGCCATGTATTAGGTATAGCACTTCGTCCTTGCTCATGCTCCTGCTCCTGATCCTGGGGTAGAACCGGCTATTTTATACTACTATCCGCCCTAACCATAATATACTTTAATCTTTGATATAGTATATTCCGCAATGATTAAGCTATTATTGTTATTGCCAGGAAAAAAAATATATATATAATATAATACACGCGTTGGTTTGATCTAATTCAATATAATTCTGCCTTATATTTATTATGTTTATTATGCGCGCCATATTTATTACTTTATAAACGAATATCCGGGCACTGTATAGAAAAAAAAAAAACCGGACGTTAACCGTAATAACCATATTTCGTCGGAACGTGTACTGTATAATGACTAATAAATCACTTATTGAATCGACCCGACCGCACCGAAGGAGGGAAGAAAATAAGTTATCCCTTATAATATATTCTTATATATAGCGTAAAACTTGAACTTCGGCAATCACGTGCTGCACAGGGTGACTTGATGGATCACTTCCCCACTTCCACGTGGGCTCATTTGTTTCTATATGTACTTGAATATATTATGAAAAAAATGATTTAAACTCCACGCCAATAATTACATTATTTTCACTTGTCTACCATAGTTAATAATCTCAATATATAGGTATTCAAACAATTTACCTACAATGTATACGAGCGAATAATATGATGTTGAAAATATTTTTTTCTTTGAAAATAAATTTAATGTATTATAAATATTAAAAAAAAAAAAAAAAGCCTCTATAAAATCGTAATTTATTTCACGCAAAATTTTGTTCACCATAGACAAATTTATGTATTTTTTTTTAATTTGTATACATACGTCGATGTATTTTTAAATACATATTAATAATTAAACAAGTTAAGATAAAAAAATATAAAATGTACGAAATTAATACTTCCGATACAAATCTTAATATTTATACATTTAAGTAAAACGACGGGTTGTCTTCAAAATTCTATTTTTAACGGCATTTTTTACAGAAAGTGTTTTACCTCTAAAACCGATATCAAAAGTCTTTTCGTTTGTTTTATGTGGACTTGTGTGTTTACTGTATTACCAGTTAGAAAGACTAATACAACCAATACGACACATACTAAAATTCAGGAGAAAATATAGTATTTATAGTATTGAAACCCAAGAAACTTGGACAATGGTAAAAATTGTAATAATTTTGAATAAACTCATAATTTTTTCAAATTTGGCATATTATAGTACATTAGTATCTAAATATACTATCGTTGCTGTTAATGTTAAAATAACACAAATGTATCGGTTTGCATCCCCGTGGTCACCTCCGATTCTGTGTCTGTCGTTTTCAACAATTTAATTGCAAAACCCATTATTATACATTTGCCTTTAATCCATTAGGTTATTTTCCTCTTATTGATGAAAGCGTGTATTTTAAAAATTAAATATTATTTCATATATATGTATACCTAATACAATTTATTTAATCATATCTTAACGTCACCAATTTGCCATTTTCCCCCTTAAACACAATATTATAGGTACTTATAAAAAATAAGAAAATATTATGCACATTTTTCTACAGAGACTAAAACGTATCGTAAAAAAAATTATGATTTAATAGATTTTTATGTTTGTTTTCGAAAAAATTTAAAAAAAACTTCGGTAACAAGTATAATACTATAGAAGTACAGTGTAAAGAAACATGTCTTAAACGTACAATGTGATAACGTTTTAAAATGTGTACGGTATAACGATATCGTAGTATAGTCTCTTAGGAAATAGAATAGCAAAAAATAAAAAATATATTTCAAGATGGCTCTTGGCCTGAATGCCTATTGAATAATGGGTTTTCCGTTGTTCGCACTACCCACACTGTATATTAGATAATACGATTATTTTTTTTTTTTCCGGACGGTAAAATTTATTACGATATTTTTATTATTCCGTCTAAGAAACAGAGAAAAAATTCATCGTGTTGAGAACGTAAAACGAAAACCTAAATCGTAAAAAAAAAAACACGATCGCGTAAGCTTAGGAAAAGCCAAATAATACAAACCAAACATTATATATTTTTACACTCTCGTATTTCGTAAATTGTAATGATACTCAAAGGCCGTTTTATTTGTTTTTTTTTTTTTTTTAATAATTTTATTTCCTGAGTACTCAAAAACTACAAAACGTATACTGGATATTTACTCATAATGTATGACTATGAACGAACCAACCTGTAAATTATATTACCGTATCGATTATTCTATAAAATTTTTGATTTTCCGAAGAAATGAAACAGACGGCATCAAAATTCAATTTTAAAGAAAAATTATTTTCACCCGTTCTCATGCCAGTGGTAGAATTCGTGTCAGGGGTTACCGATCATTATTACCTATAACCTAACCTTTTAAGGAGTTTTACAAAATATAATCTACTTTTTGCCACAAACTTGATAATATTCCAAGGAATTGAAGTGTCCTAAATGTAGACCTAAAACTTACTACTTACCTATAGTCGATAGATGAAATTCACCACGAGTTTAGATAAATTATAAGGGAAATAAAAAAACTTATTACCTAATTGTCGGTCCAAGGAAATTACTAATTTAGTGTCCTAAACGTGTAAACCTAAAACCTAATCGATCAAAAACTACAACTACCGAACTCCTAAACGGTCTGTAAATTTGCGTCCTGTGCTGGAGCTTAATAACTATGCCGTTCTGATTTCGAAAATAATATTTTAAATTTAAAGCGTGACCTTAAACGGAGCCTGATTAAATATCTTAAAACTTTTTTGTGTAGTTTTGTCCAAACATGCAGAATAATAACAATAAATAATACTCGATTGCTCTCGTTACATGAATATACATATATCAGATAGATGTTATCCGACAACGATGTCTTACAACTATCCATCGAAATGTCTACTTAAAAACGATCACACTTATAATGTTATTCTAATGGCTTTAGATGAGAATCGTTTTTTGCAAATTATTATAATAATTGTGATGTAATGCGATTTTAAAACTTATAACAATAAAAATAACGTAACATTATTGCAATTCAATTTAAATTTTAAATATATTTGTGAATCAACCTTTGATATTTTAATCAAACAAATTATTATTTGAATTTGATTACATTTATTTTTAGTTTTTGTTTTTTTTTTCACATGAATTTAATGAATTTAATTTTGAATAATATCACATTAAGTTGATTTCAATTTTCTTTTAATTATTATCACACTATATTAAATTTACAATCTATATACTATTTGAATATTAAAAATAGTACCATAATATAAATCTCGAGTGACAAAGAAGAAGTTAATTTCATAAAACAATTTTGAAGGTTTAAATGTCACAAAAAAAAAAAAAATTATAATAATAATGAGAACAAATTACGGTACTATTATGAGATTGCAAAAAAATAACGAAAAATCATTATACAAGAAAATTATTAAATAAAATTACTTCAACCTTTGAGACCAAAGAAATAACTGTAATATTTTAGTTTTTTTTTTTAACTTTAATGTATGTAGGAGTCTCACGTTTAAAACAGGTACAACTCCATATTCTCAAGAAATCCCCATGTGTTTTAAATTGATCTATATAACTATCGTTATTTTCAAACATGACATACTCCAGCTTTAATCATTTTCTCTATGACAAATGACAACAATTTTATAAAAGCCAAAACAATTTCGCAAAATATCTGGTAAAAAGTTGTTCACTGGATTAAAAAGGGCCATAATATTTTTTTGCTAATACCTAAATTCCTACATTTTTCCGTCTTCCTCCGTTTTTTTCCCGGTTTTTCACTTAATTGAAAAAACACCTAGCAAAATCAAAATTTGACCTACCTAAAGTACCTCCTCAGTCAGATTTCTTTTATAAAAAATGCTATCATTGTAAATCGGAGCAAAATTACTGGTAAAAAAATTGTCCACAGAAAAATAAACTATTTCCCTTTTATTAGGAAAACTGCTAAGGAAATCAAAAAATTGACCTTCCTAAAATACTACCTAAAGAAAATTTCCTTGTAGAAAAAAGAAAAGTATATATGAGTAAAAAAAAAAATAATAAAAAATTGTCACGGGCAACGCCGGGTGGGACAGCTAGCATAATTTATTCCCAAATGAATATTATATAGAATTCAAATTTTCGTTTTTTATCCATTCCAAAGTTTTTTTCATAAAAGAAACTTTTTTACGATCATTATTATTATTAATGCGTTTACTCCGAACTGCGTAATATTTTGCGAAATATAATTCCAGAAATACGTATATATATATATATGTATATACATAGTATAATATTTACAATAATACATATGATGTCCATTAAAAAAAATAAAAGGTGAACAATTCAGAATATTATATCAAATTGTCATAATAATAAATTATTATAGTATAATGCTAAAGACTTTTTAAACAATCAAATATTTTCTGAAAAATAATGTTTAATACCTGGGTATTCTATTTTTTTTTTTTTTTTTTAATTGGATATAATTATTATTATTAGGTCACTAATATTTTTTGTTTTTTTAGTTAATTCGCTTAAATATGATTATTTTTCATTTTAATGTAAAATAATTATTTTATTTTATTTTTGGTTTTTCTAATATTGTCTCGACAATTATTGTCATCAGTGGCGACGTGAATAGATATTCTATGAAGCAGCTGCTTAGATCAGTGGGATGGCATATGTGTGCTAATTTATCTTAAAATTATGTTTATGAAAAAAGTTAAATATAGAAACATCTAAAATATCTTTGGTTACAGTTCCTGATTCTTCTGTATTTATTTCGTTTGAAGTTTTTGCAATTATACTTAAACTACTTCGATGAAAAAAAACTTCACGCCACTACTAATTGTTATCATTATCAAAATAATAGTATATTATTTTATTGTCTTATTTGTATCTTTATCTTCTTAACTATTTTAAAAATACAAAGTATATTTATTTGAATTACGCTATCTTGGTAATTCACAAAAATTTTATAATTAGGGAATTTGTTTATAAACCTTCGCATACTTTTAATAATTAAACAAAACAATTTAAATTCATGACCTATTGTTTCTATATAATATAAAATATTTTTAAGGATTAATGTGTACATTTTTAAGATATTTCAATATATTTTTATCAGTAGTATGATTATTTTTTTTTTTTTTTTTATAAGTATATTTCAGTATTTTTATAAATCCACATTTTATGGTTTTAATGCATATTCATATCTGTCCTAGTCATATTAGATATCTACATTTCGTATCAAAAAATTTGAATTTAATATTTTAAAAAAACATACCAGAACACTAGTTATATAAATAACTTGTCCTAGACCTATATAATATCTTCTAATTCCTATAATGTTTTGAATTTGATAATTTTATTTTAATTTTAATTACTTAATTAGAACAATAATTTTATGAATTTTTTTTTATCTTTTTATTTATTTAGATTATCTTTATCTTTTGTCCAAATATAAATATTGCTTAACGTTCCCAACGCCGATAGCTGGTGCGCATCTAAATGACCAATATTTTCAATCAGTTGATGTGCTACACGTCGATATTTTCTATACTATACGAGTATTACATTCACCTCTCTAAATAATATGTTGATAAAAATTTGATCGAGTTTATGCCAAAAGTTGTATCGTAATATTTTCAGTTTTCGCAATTTATGAGAAAACACTTCACGTTTTATATCACGCCCTTTAATACCATCTATGTCTAATATTTGGTCGATTTGACAGGCTACACTGAATAATACCATAATAATATTATATAAATAAAGTATAATAGAACTCTCAAAGCACTTCGATATTTCCACAAAAATCTTTTTTTAAATTAAAAACAAATACGTCGTTGTAAAATATAATGCGAATTACTGCTCGCACCTTTAAGTATCACACCTAACCGAAATAATATATACGTTACCATCATCTTCCGTTCTTTAAATAATATAATATTTGTCTAATAAAATACTATAGGTTATTAATGTGTCTACATTTTAGTGATCAAACCAGAAAAATGTCTCATTTATTATAGTGTTAAACACATGTTGAACTATTTAAGTAGGCTATGGATTTAGGTATAAAATACAAGTAATAACACGACTATATGTTTATATAATACAATGTAATATAAATAACATAGAATTGGACTACATCAGGGACTATAGGTACATTGTACACTATACAGTGTACAGTATGATGTTCTATGAACGAGCAGTGTCCGTATGCTGAAAGGTCCTTCTTTTTATTCTACCTTTGACGTAACAAACGTTTAACAACCGATAGTTGTATCAAAATAGTAATTGTAGTTATAAGTAGTACAAGATATGCACTAATAATCGGTGCACACACATGCTTACAATGTTAGATTACTAATAAAATAATTAATTGTATATTTAAACAAAATATAGAATAGCGCTAAAATTAATCAATGCTATTTAACAAGATCAAATCAAATTTAAAAATAAAAGATCTCCAAAAAAAAAAAAAATGTATACTAGAAACTTGAAAAAGGACCTTGATATAAATATTTTTAATGTAATTCCTTAGATACCTACTTAAAACTACACATTATTGTGATAGTCAACTATACATGTACCTAATAAAGTTTGTTTCCATTGCATTTTATTTATATTTTTCCGAGTTTATATTAATAAACAATTGAATAGATACGTTACTTAAAGAAAGAAATAATTCCAAATTAAATCTATATGTCTTTAATTTCAAATGTGTATATTATGTAATATGTATAGTATACTGTGTAAATATATAATACTTCTCTAAAATGTAATTTCAATTGACCTAAACAAGTAATCAATACAAAAAAACTCACCGATATTAATTTCCATTAAAATATAGAACGTCCGACTGCGATTTATTAAGTAAAAAAACATCAACTAAATAGCTGGTACCCGAGAAAAAAAATTAGAAAAGTTTTATTTTTTATTGATGCACGAAAAATTGTTATGTCTTTTAATTAAAAATAACGAAAAACATAATAATGTATAAATCCCAACTTAATAATTAATTTAATTATGTGTCAATAACTCATTTTAGCGGTGGCACTGCAGCTGCTGCTGCTGGTGCTACTAGTATCTATATAATATATCTAAAAATAAATTTAATTACCAATATCTACCCAATAAACGTTACAGAAAATAATAATATAATATCAACGAAACGCCCGAAGCTTTATTTTGTTTGTTGTATACGGTATACCTATTTGTGCTGAAAGCCTGTGAATGGAGCTTATTATATGTCACGCGTTCTATTTATTTTATTAGTTTAAGTAAAACAATCTGTATGTAAGATTTGTATTTTATGTCCTCAGGCCGAAACTAATGAGATAAAAGAAATCGTTAATTCCATTAATGATGTAATCGATCCCATTAGCCAAGAATTCGAATCTGACAACGAAGACATCACGGTCCGCGAAAGAAACGACTATTTGGACGATCAAATGGTAGGTATACCACAATGTATTGTTTTATCTATATATAAATTCATTCTCTGGAGAGAAGTCCAGGGTGTGTAAGAGGGTAGTGCAGGTAGTGCATTAACTGGATTAATACGAATGTAGTTCGTTAAAATGAAACAACGAATATAGTTGTGTTTTAAATATGTACTGAGTAATAAATGCAATCACTTACATCAAGCCCGTAACCACCCCCATTAGTGAATTTTCGAAATATTTCTCTCTGAAAACGTTGAAACGTTATAACTCTAAATCGAGCTTATCAACCTATTAACGGTTCACTAAACTATTACTGGGAGTTATCATTATTTAATGTCTAGATATCTCGTTTTGGAAGTTAGTACCAATCGAATGGTCGTCGTAACCATGTTGTCATCAATCGCTAAAACAATTAAAAGTTTTCACCGACGAGAATTGATTAAAAGTTTTGACGAAATGTATGCGTGACATAGAAGTATATATACATATCGTCGTAATTTTTGATTTAGGGACCATCCAAAAAGGACGAGCACATGAAAAAAATGTACAAGAAACCGGAGCCAGATGAAGTGGAGAAAAAATACAAAGACAAATTGCAGAGAAAATGTAAAAGTAAGGAAACAAATTCGATGTATAGGTTTTTCTCGATCCTCCACGATTGTGCAAAAGTCAGAAATTATTTACCTACAGCGTAGATACATAATTTACGTTCGAGCAGAGGAATAGAAATTTTACACGGATCGGAGGAAAATGTCTAGTATAAAAGTTGTTCACAGAAAGAGAAAATAAATTATAAAAACAGACTAAATTTGTTTAAAACCTGTACAAATTTGGCTACACTCAGAATGTATAAAACCTAGTTAAGGAGCCGTTTTTTCTACTACAACATATTCACAAAACATAGGTCAAGTTAGCTTAATACTAAATACACCGAAAATCGGTACGATGACGAGTGCATTACTTTTAATATTATCTAATAATCTATTAAAATGGATTCGCACTAATTAAAACAAAATTACCCTACCTCTCGTATAATATAAACAAACCGAAAATATAATTTATTAACATTTCAAACGCTGAGCGTGGGCTGAAAAGGTTTTACCCCTCCTCTGAAAGTAACCCTGAACCACATTCACGTGACGTATAATATGATATGCAAATGAAATCTTGTTTTGCGCGATCGTCAAACTCATTTTTTAAAAAATATATGTAAAACTTTTGGACGCGAAAACGATTTTTGAATATGTAACTATATAATGCGATTTTTATTATCGTTCACAGACATTATCACCCGGGCAGATAATAAGTGCAAGGCAGCATTTCAGCAGAGTTTCGACCAATGTAAAGACTCGGTCCACTGGGCAGTCAGTTGGGCCCTGTGTTGGCCCATGAAAGTCACATTCGTCTGCAATCTCG
Source organism: Cinara cedri (assembly GCA_902439185.1). NCBI lineage: Eukaryota > Metazoa > Arthropoda > Insecta > Hemiptera > Aphididae > Cinara > Cinara cedri. Next base: position 2,437,041 of record CABPRJ010000478.1, on the reverse strand, counting down.
CACCACGTAAGTAAAAAATTCAATACAAATAACATTAATTGTGGCGACTTTCTAAATGTTAAACTACATTTATATATATATATATATATATACATAATGTTATAATATATTATATGTGAGTGTGAGGGTGTATATTGCGGTTCTAGAAACACAGTGTTTGAATTTGCCAACTTAAGTTACCGAAGTTATACCCGACACACATAAATTCTACTTAGGTACACACAAGTTTATTTCTTTATTTCCATTATGCTAAGCCTATTATTTAGAAGTAAATATAAAATATTTAAACCGATTTTCTTGCAAACAATGAAACAAAAAATTCTAAAAGTAACATAGTTTTCTATTATATAAACTAGATGTATTATATTATAGGTATAAAATTATGTTTGTGTTTTCATAATAATATGTAAGCTTGACGATTATCAAATAAAATTATAACGTTTCTAGATTAGTTATTATTATGATCGTATCTCGTATATTTTTCGAATAATAATAATATTTATTTACACATATTAAGAACAATTGCCCAAGGTACAGTTACATAAAGGCAAGTTGAACATAATTTAAAATTACATTAAATTATTGTAATATATAATATTATTGGCTAAAAAGGTTCTCGTTTACGCATCATACGATAAATGGGGTGGTTATGGCCATAGTTGGGCCGTGGGGTGTAGAGGAAAGTAGTAGCAATCAGATAACCTGGATGATCTACCGGAATCCTAAAATTAACCTCAGTAAGAAGTTTAGGTGCATTAATGGAACTATTTATATATTTGTTAAGGAAATGTATGATGACTAATACTCTTCTATCGAATAAACTACTAAACTTTAAGTGGCGTAGGTTGGGAGAATAATCATGTGGTTCATGGTTTACTGTAAGACAAAAAGAAGCGAAATTACACCGAACACGTTCAAATTCGTATGAGTTAGAAGATATATATTGTATATGGATGCTAAACTACCAAAGAATTAAGCCATATTCAATTATGGGTTTAACAAGAATGCAGTAAAGGTCTTTTAAAGAATAAGATAGTTTGAAATCCATAGAGATTCGTTTAATAAACCATTTTTGGAGACCTACAGGTGACATCAAGGGCGTGTCCAGGGAGCTAAGGGGGCTATTAAATTTACATTGTATGATATATAATTAAAAATCAATATACATATTACACATTACACATTTTGACACTTTTAAATTTTGTTTACTATCTATAATTCTACATAGGCACAATGGGTTGTTAGCCGCCCCCACATACGAAATTCCTGATTACGCCACTGGGTGATATGCTCAATGTGGGAATGGTAATCTAAAATAAAAGTAAGAAACATACCCAGATCTTTATTAATAGACACTTTTTATATTAATATGTAATATTTATAACCTGCAGTAAACTGTGGGTAGAGTATTCAAATTATTTTTTTAATACCAACGACTATCGGTGCAAAAAATTAGTCTTAAAAATTTTAAATGTATATCAGAGCCGAATATTTATTTTTCAAATTTAACTAGCAAAATATTACTACATATTATAAACAGGACTTACAACTTTAAATATTTGCATATTTTTTTTAGTGATCTCAGATATACTTATGTGAGCAATAAATTTATTTCGGGAAATCACAAATGTATTATACAGGCTGTCCGACGAAGTTATACCTCTTGAATATCTCTGGAGAGAATAAAGATAATCAAATTCTGTTTTTTTTTTTTTATATATATATATATATATTACTCACAGGAAAGAAGACTACAAATATGTATACTTTAATTAATATTTTTGTTTTATTAAAACAATTTTAAAGATACCTTTATTTTATTATTTTGAGAAAATTTTAAGATAGTCATTCTGTAAATATTATTTTTCTGAAAATTTTAATGTATTACACACTTATATTCGATGAATAGTTTCTTAGTAACAGCCATTTTAAATTAAACTAATCTGTTTGAAAACTAATGTTATCGCGTTACACAGTTAGGTTATTCCTTAGATAACATCGGTTTTTACACAGTCCTCTTCCTTGCGAATATTATATAAAAAAAATAAAAAAAAACAGAATTTGATTATCTTTATTATCTCCAAAGACATTCAAGTGGTATATATTCATGGGACAGCCTGTATGCTTGGCATTATTACCATTGGCTTCAAAATATACTTAATAATAAGAATAATTTCAACAGTCTTGGATATCTACATGTAAATTAGTTTCTATTAGCGTCTGCTAATAATGATTAAACTGATATGTATAAATGTATTCAAAATTATTTCTACTTACTTGTTATGTACTTACAATGAATAGACTGGCAAAAAAAAATAAATATTTTTTTTTCGTTTGATAAACAAATTTAAAAAAATAATTATATAATAATATCGTGCGATGAAATGTGAATAACATGATTATTTTTTTAAATGATGGTTTTAATACGTTTTTCGAGGGAATTGGGAGGAGGCAGTTATATTGACCCAGTTTTTACTGTAGAAATAATAATGTACACTCCATGACTCCATGTAAAGTAATCCAAACATAATTAACAAACAACGAATATTTCCGCAATGTTAAACTCAGTACGCGCCTACTTATTAACATAATAAAGAATTTTATTATACTTATATAAATATAATACACTACCCGTTGATTATTATTATTGCAGTGTTTGGTGGTGCGGACGTTTGTAATTCCGGAAAATCGGTAAATTCCGGTTTTGGCAAAGGATACGTATACTTGACAAAATCCAAAGACGAATTGAAACGAGAATTCCTGCACGTAAAAGTCAACTACAAATTGAACAAAATGAAAATAATGGTAATATACAGTGAAGGCAAAGTTCTTGGTAACTCGAGGTATCGTGATTTATAAATCGGACAAGTCTCATTCACTACCCATCTATTTAATATATTATGAAGTCTTTAAAATCGATTAAAACAATAAGAACAAATTAACCATCGCAAACTAAAAACAATTCTGAGCGAAGTTATATTAAGGTATTAGTGGTTTATTGATAGATCTAAATTAATTAAAAATTATATTTAACTACAAAATAAATTAAAATTATTTATGTTTTTAACTAGTTTTACCATAAATTTGAACTTAAAATACAGATAAAAATAAATTACGAAATCGATAACCACCAAAAAAAAACGAATATTTCAAATATCTTTTCTATTGATAACTAAAAATGCACCGGAATATTTTGAAAATTGTACCACGTCAACAACGTGGTATAATATAAATGTTCGAGAAAAATATCAAGTACCTACGATTAGTTTTCACTGAATCACAAAAGAAAAAAACAAAATCGAAATTATTAAATGACATTTTTTTAGTAAATGAGTATTCCTGTTTTTCTGAATTTTTAAGAAAAATACAATTTATTAAAATCAAAAAAATATTTTCCTCAATTGCACTAACTACACAAAATATTCTACCAAAACCCCCGCACCCTATTTTCGACAATAAAAGAAATATAATTTCTGGTCGTACATTTTTCAACAATAGATAAAATCAAATCATAGTATAACCAATGATACCTCGCATCTCTGGGAATCTAAAAATTTCGTTAACATTTGAAAATATTCCTATGTATAATATTCGCGTATATTATATTTCAAAAATCGCACGTATTGTCTCCTTATATACCGTATACACACTACAGTATTAGAATATTGAATTTTAAATTTGAATTTCATATCGGAAAAGAATTCATGCGAAGGCGGTAATAATAATGGATATTTACTCTCCGAATAGACAAGACAGTTTACGTTCTGAAAAAAAAACAGTCTCACGCATACTATCGGCTGCATACAAATCGCGTAGCAGTATTATAGTGATATACATAATATTTATATTATATATGTACAGGGTGATTTTTTTTTAACTCGACCCAGCAATTGTCTATATTACATACGAAGATTTCGAGAAAATGTTCAAATTTTGATTTGATATTTTTTTTTCTTTGTTTAGTACCTCGTAGAATACGATCTTATTTACAATATCTTAATAATGTTACCTTTATTGTTCGTGCATGTACCTACGATAAACTCAATGCCGAATATTGATTTGAAAATGTAGCAACCCAAGTTTAACTAAATTTGATCATTTAACGATTCTATAATCCTAAAGAATAAAACAAAATTCGCAAATTTACTCAAAAACTTCGTATAGATAATCGCAGATTCACGACAGGGGAATACCACCCTATACAACGATTCTGGTCTGAATGTATCGTTCGTATAGATATCTTTGATGATCGTAAACACGATATAAAAAATATGCACAACGAATGAAACGCAAAAACCTTTTCGACGATACGCCATTAATATGCTTACGGCGACAAACGCTACACAGACCGGGTGCGGTGCATTCGTCTTGAATCGATTCGCATCCAAAATAATACTACATCACATGCCCCGTTGTTGATGACATAATAATAATAATATGTATTATCTCATCGGACGGAATGCGGAAATATAATATTTTGTTTTTTTTGCGCCTTCTATATGCCATATGCCTAACGACAAAATCAGGCAACATTCGAGAAGCATATTGATTTTCGCTGCAGTTTTGTATATATTTAAAAATAAACACATCCATATAGATAAAGATAGATAACTAGCAACTTTTTTCTAGATACAAAAAAAATGGCTATTTCATTGCCTATCATTAAACTAATAGCTAAAAGTGTACAAATATTATGGTACACATCTAGGTTTCAAAAATGTGTTGTGTTTAATAAAACTTCATAATTAATTTACACACTGAATTAATATGAATTAATAATATTTCTATAATACATCAATATATTACACTTTGAATTGTCTAAAACAATTTATCTATAGACGATTTAATTATTTATCTCGTGGGACTTATTTTCAGTTTATCTAAATAAAAATTAAAAATACAATTATCCACTTTATCTAAATAATTTATTTGGAATTCAGAAAGAAAAAACATTTTTTATGTTAAAAAAGCATAAATACATTAGTTTATTACAAAAAATATTGTAAATAACGTATTGATTCGTATTATCATTTTCTGACTCTGAACTTTTGATCAAAGGCAGTCCACTAAAGTAAATAGGTTTATGCAATACAAGTATAACGTGATACGTTAAAAGTACACATTTTATTAAAATAAAAGTATATTTCTACTAAGCAGTAGAAATAGTAGTACTAAGTATATACTTCATATATTTAAAAATGAAAATAGACAGTTAAAATAAAGGGGGGTAGGTGCATTGTTATTTATTTAAAACGTTCGAATTTAATTTACTACCGTCTATTCACCGGGAATTTCCTTCAACGTGCAATGTCAACCTGACAAAACCCCGTTTCTGACGTTTCTGTTTGTAGTTGATTTTATTTATCTTAGCACTAATAATATGTCATGCTAACCCTAGTCGTGACGCACCTACTCGTATCCATTACGAGATTATAATGTAATAAATGAAAATGTAGTTTTCCGTCTAGACGCAATATAACACACTGCAGATACAAAAGTTGTTTAAATGTAACGTGAAAATTCACTGAATATATAGAAACACGTAGATATATGAAGTTTATCAGAAGTTATATTAGGGTAAAAAAAAAAAGTTAAGCATAATAAGTAGTGATTTTAGATTCGGAGAGAAGCGAGAAATATATGGATTTACAATGTTTTTTTTTTCATTTTTTATTATTATTTGTGAACAACTTTTCTACGAGAAATCTTGCTCTGATTTTCAAATATAGTAGGTTATTTTTTGATTTTCCAATCTTTTCTCATAAAATTTGAGAAAAATGTAGAAAAAACAGAAAATTTGCGAAAATAATACTTTTATTATTTCCAATTTTGTTTATTTGCCGTAATTCAATTTAAATGATTTATAAAGACTTTAAATTTGAAATTTGAACAGAAAATTTGTACGCACCTTTTCTATATTTAATTAAATTTTCAAACTATTTAAACTATTTTTAAGCTATTTATAAACATTTTTATTTTGCTCGTAATTTTTATTTGGTACTCTGTGGATGAAATAATTAGACAAAACAGAAACCTTGAAAATTGAACAAGAGGTTCATTATAATTTCTACTTGGTGGTCAACAAGAATAATTTGAGTTTAATGTAGTATTTTAGATTCTGAGTGAAGTAAAGGAAGCTTATAGTTTTACAAAGATGTTCAATTATTTTTTTCTGTGGACAACTTTTCTACCAGAAGACTTGCTCCGACTTAGAATGGTAGCAATTTTTTTTAAAAGAAATTTCACTGGGGAGGTATTTTATAGAGGTTGTTTTTCGATTTTCTCCGGAGTATTCTCAGCAAATCTGGAAAACTAAAAAAAAACATGGGCAAACCAGGACAAATTTAGGAAAACCGGGGAAATCGATAAAATATTAAACAAATAATATTAAAGAAAATATATAGAGCCTATTTAATTATTTTACTATAAAATGGTATATATATTGTTTACAAAACATCACTGTCAACTGAACTTCACTCAGAATCGTTTTTTCGTAAGCAATGGTTTATAGTTGCTTATAGATATACATTAAATTTCTTGGCAATGGCTGCACCCGTCCCCAATATCCTAGAATACCTTTTTTAAAATATTTGTTTTTTATAAAAAATGTAATATCAAATTTAGACAAAAATCATAAATATTACGGGTTTTTATATATATACCGACTTGTTGGTTCAAACCTACAAATAATAGTTCAATAAATTTAATATTCTATCAGTGTAAACCTAAAATAACTAGTTTATGAAAAACCACGACTTAAGACTATTTAATTGTGGGGTGAATGTAAAAACCACGTCATCAGTTGTTGATCACAAAAATTAAAAATCGGACGTTAATCAGGATGGTTCCACGACATTTAATCCGAGAAATAATGTCCAGTGACATATCGACATTTAATCCGATGAAATTATCGTAATATCGTATGGCTTATGATTTAAAATTCTGTAACTTCTATACAACTGTGTAAAGCAAATCAGATATTTCAAATTGTATCGGATCGCTTTTCGTCAAACGTGTTTTATAGCAGATATATTTGCACCAAGTCAATTGACTTGCCGCCGACAAGATAATACAACAGTACCAATTATAAAGGATATTCTGCACGTTCATCGGTAAAAATATTGTCGTGAATATCGTATTTTATTTACGTACCCAAACGTGTTCTGTATAATATACTTGACTACGTTATATACGACCTCAAAAACCCCAGGATGGTTCCCGTGCGTAGAAAAACGATTGGTGACCTAACCGTAAAATCATACCACGATATGATAATATAAGACCTATATTATAGGTGTGACGGAGGAAACCGGGTCAGGGATTAAAACACCACAATGGCTGCGAAATGATATCATTTCGCGTTATTTAACGGTAGTCGTCGTTACATTCAAATCCCACACGTCGTCGTCGTCGTCGTCTCATTTAGGAATTAAGTTTTGACGTGTTTTGATGGCGAGTATACATCTACCCCCGTCATACGATATTATAATATTATATATATACTCGGGATTAACGCCTATATATTTATTACACGTACAAACACATATCTCACGGTTAGATTATAATATCATAATAATATACGATCTGCCGATGTAATAATACGAGATGAGTAGGATTATCGTACCCCGCAGGATTAACGCGTTCATCGATCTTGTTTTGTTGCCGATGTAAATTACATTAAAATATTGTCTAGCCCGATCAATATCGTGACGCTTTCGACGCGACCCGGGATATGGTGATGGATTTTGGCGAAAAAAGACGGGCGGCCGAATTTGTGATCGTGTGTATAAGACGTCTGTTGGCCTTTTCGTTCCTCAAAATCCTATTAGAGTGAGTGTCATATGTGTGCGCAGTACAAATAATTCAATAATAATTTTACAAAATTTCTAACCGATAATATTAGTTATATTTATTAAAAGTAGGTAATTTGCGATGCTACGAACCGAACTTTAAAAATCAATTTCGTTGATAAACAACACGAATTTATTTTTGGGCTAGATTCTACGGCCATTATATTATCTGTTTGTACAATGCGTTCATAATAATATTAATATCAAATTTTTATTATCAAATTACAATTTTGGATACATAAATTCAATTTTAGATTCTGAGCGTAGCAAGGAAGCGCTATTGGTTTTAAAATGCTGTTTATTTTTTTTTCTTCTTTGTTCTAGACTTTGAACACGTTTTTTCCTAGTAAACGTGCTTAATAATTGTATGATTTTAGCACATTACATAAAGCTTAAGTTGTCTAGATTGTATTTTAAACAAATCATTTTTTTTGATTTTTGACGCCATTTATTAAATAAAAGTACTTAAATGAGAAAAAACGTAGGAAAACGTAAAATTTCACGATTTCTTTGTTTTATAAAAACACGGACGAAGTTTTTACCAGAAAAAATGATTTAATGGAAAAATCACAAGAAGAATTTTTTTTATTGTCTTTTTGATTTACTTTTTTGCGGTATCATCACTAAAACTTTTGAGTCACTTTTGAGCTTTTAAAGAATTTTAATTTTTGGAAGTTTTTTACTGTAATTCGGTTATAAATACACGTAGAGACTTGAAACTTACCAATAATATTTATATTAGACTTTTCTAAACGTGGTAAAATTTCCAAAACCATCGGACAACTTTTTTTTTTTTTTTTATTTTTTTACAATGGTACTTTTTATATACTGTAGACCAATTTTATCCTAGAAAGCTTACTCCGATGTATGAGAGTAGCACCTTTTCTAAAATTAAATTTTATCTATTTGGTAAATTTACAGGTCATTATTTGATTTTCGAATCGGTATTTAAAACACAAACATTGAACTGGGAAAAAAATACGATTTTTTCACGATTTCGTTATTTTAAATAAATACCTACCACGTTTTATAGCACAAATATGGCTTCATTTGAAAAACGACAAGAAACCTTTTTTTGTTGAATTATTAATCTTGTTTTTAATGATGCATTTCGTTTTTTTGATTTTCGAATTAGTTTTCATAAAAATCGGGAAAAAACGTAGGAAAGACGAACAATTTCACGATATCATTGTTTAACATTAATATGGAAAACGTTTATTATTAGGAAAATTGCTTTAAGAGAAAAATGACAAGAAACCTTTTTTGTTTCATTGTACATCTTGTTTCTCATGGTGCAAGTCGTTTTTTGATTACATACTGATTCAAAAAAACCAAAAGATGACGAAGTTGTTGTAATTCAGTTAAAAATATTTGTATAGGCTTGAAATTTTAACAGAATAAGTACTTATATTGACCTTTTCTAGACATGATCGAATGTTTTAAACATGATTCGATATTATTGAGCTATTTATAATGAAACATTTGACCCTTTCGAGTTTTTTTCGCACCTACAACTAAAGTGGCACACCTAAAAACCGTATCTGCTTTTTTTTTTTTAAAACAAAAAAAAAAAGATTGATTCAAGTTCGACATAAAGATTTGAACAATTCCGTTTGGGTCAATTAATCTTAATTAATATAATCGGCTTAACATTAAAAGTCAAAGTTCGTAACACCACTTTAATATTATAATTATTATACTCGTTTTATTTATTGAATCTCGTATAGACAATGTTATTATTGCATTCATACATTACCCAAATATATTAATTTTGGCATCATATTATTATCGTTCACAGTAGTCAGAATTATATGCACAAATATCTGACAGACATCGAACACGACAACAAGTACATAACCAAGTATTACTGTAAGATTGATAACCGGCGCAAAAAATCCGGTAAACACACGTTACTACCGCTTAAAAATACCGAAAAACACAAAATGGTCGACTTGAGAAGTTACAGACTTATGAAAAGCGAATGCGATAATCTGGTGGGCTTATGATTGTTATATTGTTCTATATATAGTCTTGGAATTGCTTGCTTTTAATTTCTGATAATTTGAAAACCGCTATCGTTTCAGTGGAAATCGGTAATAAAATTGGTGTTCGAAATAATTGCGGCCACGTCACTGGTATTGTTGGACATGATATTCTACGAGGCATTGGACGTGATCAGGAGACACGCAAAGATCGATTACTTTCAGACGGGTCATCATGATTTGCAAATCAAAGTAAAAGGCACCGGAATGATCGCCAACCTTCTCAGGAGTGTCTTGGACAGATTTAATTTCCAAAAGAACGTTACCGTTAACCTTAGCAACGAAAGTAAGTACTAACAGATATTTTTAAAAAAATATCTGTTTAGAAAATTGGTTTCTAGTACCTACGTCCTCCATACGAGTGTACGAAAAAGTGATAAACGAGAAAATTATTTTTAAAACATGCCTAGATAATAAGTTGATTTCACATTTATGTAGAAAATTATTAATCCAAGTAAATAATCAGGTGAAACTCCAGAAAGAGGTGCCGTAAGTGCACGTCCCCCACGTTTTTCTTCACGTCTTTTTAGTCTAAATCATCGATACAACTAATAGCCCAAGCCTGATGAATTTCTCCATTTCCGTAAAAAAGTATTTTTTATTACAGATGTATTCCCTTAGAAAAGTAACATAGAAAAAGGATAGATAATCGAATTTGTATTAACTACTTGCATATACTAATGTACTTATATTATTAATCGAGCCATCTGATTACCTCTGTAAATTCCAAAATACGAAATTAAACACTTTTACCACGTAGTACTTTTTCGGTAAACGGAATTTGTTTTCCACGCTATTCGCCCGTTAAAAATAATAATTACAATTAAATCCCATCAACTGCACTAGGTATAATACTTATCTACAGTTATTTCTAAGACACGCATCGAGAACACGTGTTTTTTTTTCTATCAAAGACAACATTGTGGGATGTTTAAACTTCAAACACTCCCTTCTATAATAACATAATTATAGTTCAACAAATAAATGCAACAATTTAGTCGATTTTTTTTTTATGAAAATAGCAAACTAAATAAACTTCCATTAATAGCATTCAACGCCCACTTTCCGGATCTTAAGTTGTCAATATTTAAAGAATAAAAATTGTTTTTTTTCAAACTGATTTAAGAAAAAGACATTTTTATAGAACTTTTTTTATTACTACTATTTGTAAAACAAAAAAAAACTGTTTAATATTAAAAATGCATATATATAATATTGGATACTAATGGAAAAAACACGTTTATGTAAAAATAAACGATAAGTCTTTTAAAAACTAATTTTTAGATTAAAAAACCATTATGAAATTTATAAAATACATTATTTCTGATATAAACTCATCGGTGTTTTTTCGAATATTAACTAACAAATAACTAGTTATTTAACAAATATATAGAATACGGTTTATTTGTATCCTTATTCACTAATGAATTTAATATTTTGAGAATATCGTAACAAACCGATAAGGTTGTCTGCAAAATGTAACTATCCGTAAATCATTTTTAAAAAAAATGTTTTTATCTAGAAAATCACAGTGAAGGAGTGAGCACTTTTTTCTATTTCGCGTGAATATGTATATTTTTTGAACATATTTCCCGATTGTACAATAAATTTACCACAATCTATTATATCATATTGTTGTAACACGAGACTATAGTTGTACATTTAAACAGATATATAGTGAATTCGAATATTCTCGAGTTTTCATTTTTTCAAAACTCTTGTTAAAATAATTTATACGAAATTCATTCAAATCTGAGCATGCTACGTGTTTTAAAAAAAATAACTGCACACAAAATGCAAATAAAAAAAAAAAAAATAAATGTCAAAAATGAGTCTCCGAATTACATGTCATATACCAATTGATTTGACCAAATTGCGTGCCGACCACGATGAAATTACAATCGACTATTGGGTAATTGTACGAAAAAATGTACAGCTAAGTGTATATTTTTAAAATCGTGTAAGCTGGACAGTAATTAAAAGTTAACATTTAAGTTGTAGGTCAATTTATTTAATACATTTTTACTTAACAAATTTAAAAAAAAAGAATTTTAAAAATAACTCGTGGATAATAACTTGGGTAATAAGTTATTTTAATAGATAATTGTAACTTAATCTAGTTATTTGTTATTTACGAATATTTTGTATAAATCAATTATATAATTATGTTTTTGTGTTTAATTCTCGACGAAAATTTTACGTCAGTGCATGTCAAATAATTTTGTCATGAGAGATGGGGGGATTAAGATAATTTTTTAAAACTATTATTATTTACATAATCTTTTTTATAACTATGAAGATATAATATACAGGGTGATTTTTTAAGTGTGCTTGTCCTATTTGTATAGTTAAATTATGCATAAATTCAAATTCAGCTGTTTTTGGAATTTTTAAATACAGTGACCGACGATACTTTTGTATACTTAGATTTTTCACAACATTTAAGGACTATCCTATGGTGATGAAAACTTTGGTTTTTTAAATGAGAACGTATATTTTGATGCAAATGAAGATTTTTTTAAAAAAAAAAAAATTGTTGACGTATTGTAATCGAAAGTTGAACAAATTGTTTCTGAGATATTCTGCTTGAAATACTAAGTATAATAGTGTTTTACGAGGATTAGATACCAGCTGTTTTATGTGTATAGGAAATGTCTTGTTTTCATTCGTACAGTTATTATCCTTTAGCAGGGGCGGGTTGGACCACCGGGAATTCGAGAATTTTCCCGGTGGGCCGTTTCTTCAATTAACTATTTTAAAAAGTATTTATATTAACAAATTATGCTGAAATACCTATACATTTCTTTCGAGGAAATATTTTTTTTACTAATGGTTACCTGAGTCGAAATAGTTATTGGTTTGTTTAGATATCTGGAAATTATCACGGTATTCAGCTATTTGGTTGTTTTATTTATCTGTGGTACATTCATTGGACTCTATATGACAAGGTTTACCTAACCTAATATATACATATATAGGGTATTTTTTTTTTTTTATCATGAACCAGCAATTATCTAGGAGGATTTTAAGTGAATTTGATTTCTGTTTTTTCTATTTATTATGGAATCGTTTAAGCTTTATTTTATTTTGGATTCTGAGTGAAGCGAAGAAATGTATAGTTGTACAAAGATGTTTATATTATATATTTTTTGCCTGTGTACACATTTTCTACCAGAATCTTGCTCCACCACTTTTAAGTGTAGCACCTTTTCTGAAAGAAAATCGGACCGAGGAGGTACTTTTGGAAGGTCAATTTTTTGGTTTTCTCAGGATAATCTTACCACATTTCAAAATATTATAGAAACAGCCTTAGATAGATCTTCATCAATAAAATGTATTAATTTAAAAGATAAAAGATTGAAAGAATAGATGTCAAAATACTTGCTATACTCAGCTCGTCGCAAGCAATTAATTTCTTTAAAATGTAAAAACATCCAAATAACATTAAACTAGCAGCCTTGCAGCCTTCTATAAAAAATATAAAAGTAACTTTACACAATTATTGACACTTGCGAAGATTATTTTTATAAGAATAAGTTTAAATCTGTGTTTTCTAACTATAAGTTAACCTAGAGATGGTTTATGAGGTATCAGGTACTAAAACTATAAATGTGGATAAAGTAAAACTAATATAAGCGAAAGACAAAACTTTAAATGTAAAAGATGATCTCTTAGAAGCCAATTTGTTCAATAATCATTTTATAAATGTAGGCAAAAATTTGGCTAAAAATTGTATCGGAATCAATAATAATACCATTAATATAGTATCTGATAATTTTAACATCGAATCTTTTGATACGATTTTTTAAAAAATATGAAGATTCTAGAAGTACAAACAGTTATAAATAACTTTAGAGATGATACGGCTACTGGGTATGTATGAGTAACAATGAACATTTTAAAATGTATTTCTGAGTTAATTTTAAATACACTTGTATATATATATAATTTGAGTATCAACAATAGTATATTTCCGGATAAATTTAAATTATCAATTATCAAACCATTATTTAAAGGAGGTGATCGTAAAAATATGAGTAACTATAAGCCGATTTCTATGCTAATAAATTTTTCAAAAATATTTGAAAAAATAATAAAATCAAGATTAATATCATACTTAGTATGATATTCAAATAAATAGTTATCTTAATATAAATATGTTTTTAGACCAGGTCTGGGTACTGAATTTGCCCTTTATAACGTAACACATTTTTTATATGAGGAACTATAAATGGAAAAAAATTAACAGGAATTTTCTTAGATTTAGCAAACGCATTTGACACAATAAACCACTTTATTATATCAAAGATCTTATTTAAATTTGGAATAAATAACAAAAGTCTTCTTTAGTTTAAAAACTACCTAAATGACAGAAAACAAGTAGTGAAAATAAACGACATAACAAGTAATGCAAATTCGATAATATATGGAGTACCGCAAGGTAGTGTCTTAGATAGTATTTTATTATAAATATTTAAGACAAATTACTTAATGGGTCTTAGTGTGTCTACCGAGTCCGCATAAATTAGACACGTACTACATTTACAAGATATACGGCACGTTCCTGTTGGTGTTCGTGATGACCGTGTTTGCCGGATACACGAACAGGGTGAAGCGACTGATCTGTGCCATCTACTTCCGGAAGCGCGAGAAACGTCGGGTGCTGTATTTGTACAACGAAACGCTTCGCAAACGGACCGCGTTCTTTAGATACATGAAGAAAAAGGTGATGAAATTAGCCCGGGAAAACAAATTGAAGGTCAGTAACTATCCTAACCTAACCGTCCTAATTTAATGCTAGGTTTCTAATGTGACGTGTGCGTATTGAACTTTATCAATAATCGGGATTATTACGAGTTCCCGTGAATATAAAAAGTAGGATTGAGTCCTACTTCATGATAACTCCGGTAGTAAAGTGGTGAAACATTTAAGTTAATCAATAGGTTACTAAACTAATCTAATCAACATTAACTAATCATAACGCAGAATTGAACGTGCACGTCACAATGTAAACCTAGTTTAACCTGCCTATCGAGTGACGTGCTGCAGAAGACATATTAAACAGTAATAGAAATATAATGAACCAAATCTCAAAAGTAACGCCACCGATCCTAGATAAGAAATGAACAAGTGAGTAGTTGTAGTGTTATCATGAGGGTAATAATTTATTTTGATAGTTACGTATAAATTCAGTGGTAACCAAAAATAATGTTCACACCACGATATTATTACTTAATTCAGTGTGCCACGGTAAATTTATACTTTCAACTGGTGTTTTGTACTTGTATAATATTCATAAGTATACATTTGAATTGAAATTTTCAAAAAAGGGTTCTCTACAATTTTTAATTATATAGGACACAAAAACTGATTTTCTGTTGAACCATGACTTATTTGATCAGTTTTCTTATTTTTTCAAAAATTACTCTATTATATATAACGTTGTTGCCAAGTAAAATAACTTCCTTGGAAGGAAATTTAATTGATAAAA
Source organism: Cinara cedri (assembly GCA_902439185.1). Classification (NCBI taxonomy): domain Eukaryota; kingdom Metazoa; phylum Arthropoda; class Insecta; order Hemiptera; family Aphididae; genus Cinara; species Cinara cedri. Next base: position 2,421,658 of record CABPRJ010000478.1, on the reverse strand, counting down.
TGATCGTTAAAGTTTTCCAAGATTTCAGAATTTCAAATTTTAATTATGTTATTGTTTAATGTCGAGTTTATCGTTTTAACCTGATCATTGTAGTGCAACTATAAAGAAGTTTGTGACCTATTCGAATATTTAATACTTAATTTAGTTCCTTTTATTTAATAGAATTTCATACCTTGTAACTCAAATTGCCTATAATAAATCAAAATGTATTAACGCTAGGTATTAGGTAAATTTCTAAAGAGCGGGATGTCCAATTTTTTTGTTTAAAAATCATTTATTGAATCTAGATTATTATTTTTTTTTTGCTAAATGTATTTGTTAGCATTTTGTACTTATGAAATCGACTTGGGAGGGAACACTTGTTTTGGGCGGATAATGGGTCCTATGAGTTGAAAACTTCTTGAGCCTAGATTCACTGAGTGCAATATGTAAATTAATAGATGTTATGTTATACGATATTTTAAAGAACCTCATTGGCTGTTTTGGGCTATTGACTGAAATTGGTTTCTGTATACCTAATAGAAACAATAGGAATTTAAATTTATTCGTTGTTTCAAGTTATTATACCAAAAGTGAAAATAATACATTTTTTTCAAGAGCTTTTGTTTTGGTTAATAAGATTTCCACCAAATCAAGATTTGTTTGTGCTCCCCCGCAATATGTTCAGATTTAAGGCTTTAAAATTAACAAAATTGTTATATTAATAATAATTTTGATAAAATTAATATTTATAATTAGACTTACTGTTTGAAATGTTACAACAGTTGTTTGATCTTGTAAAAATAACTTTAGCCCGTATATACACACACACACATATATATAAATATAAATATAATTTCGGAGCCGCCGAGTCGGTCTTTGAAGAACGCGTAACCTATTCAAACCACCCGCGATTTCGCCGCTGCATTCGTTATCGTATAACTTCACCGACGAGCCCGCGTCCCGTATGCCGCTGTTGCAGGAGGACTTGAACGTGTACCTGGTGCTCAGGCTCAGGTGTCCGCGGGTGTTCGGCTGGCTGGTGCGGTTCCCGTGCAGCCGTCGCAAGTGTCTCATTTGCGGCGAACCGGAAACGGCGGCGGGCAAACAGTACGGCTGCGACACCGCCGGGTGCGTTTACGTACACTGTCGACAGTGTTGGGAGGACGTGCAGGGCGAGTGTTACGGGTGCTCCGACACGTTCCGCGAACCGGACGACGGCCGCGACGTGGAGAGCGATTGTGGCCGCCGGGACGCCGCCGCGATCGACGGCGGTCACCCGGACACCGATATTTCATCGACCAAAAACCGTTAGAGCGACCGAAATAATGCGTCGTAAAGTACATTTCCGTTAGATAACAATAATTGTCCAGCGACATTACCATCGCCATAATTATTATTCTTATCATTATTCATATTATATCATTATGTATGTACTATGAAATACGATTCTCAATCGAAATCGCCGTTTAATAAATGTTGAAAACTAAACACTTTTGACTACCTACATTTTACTTTAGATCGAACTCAATGCGTTTATTGTCGTATATTTAAAACAACTAAATTAGTCAAAATACGGTTTAAACGATTGACATAAACAGCGCACAAAGAAAGCCGCTTCAAACAGAAAAAAATTCCACTTGAAAGTTAAATTTCACGATTTGTATGAATGACATTTAACTTTTATTTATTACAATTATAACAACTATATCATTTTTAATATTCTTGATTTTCCTATCGGGTCGTTTTTCATTATGTCATTTATAAAAATTATAGTGAAAATGAAAATTATTTACCTGGAAATACTTAGCCCCCTCAAACCTCAGCCGTTCTGCCCCCCGAATCAAGTCTTATCAAGTTATATACATAGTGTATAATAGTATTATTAAAAAGTATTCATAATCAATATTATATTATATTATGCGTTTTTAAGATCACTTTACCGAAAAAAATGTTGGGCTACAATTTGCGCGTGTATGCTATACTATTGTAAGTGAAAAGTTTAGAAATTACAGGATATAGGGTAATTTTTTGTGCGAACTTATAGCAACTTATATACCATTGAAATCGAAAAACTATTCTGGGCAGAGTTCGATAATGTTACATGTTTTGATAAATTTAAATTGAAAACTATATTAATTATTTGTAAGTATACAAAATAAATTACAATTGTTCGACATTTTAAACAAATGTTCACATTAATTTAAACGCAAAACATTTATAAAAATAAATTACATAATTTGTATCCACATAGAACAAAAAAATTTCGAAAATTTCAAATAAATAATTGGATAACCAAAAAAAAAAAAACCAAATAGAAAATTTCAGAAACCGTAATAGCGTAAATATGTATACTATATGCTCACTCTTAAAGCTCACATCGTAGAGTGAATTCACGTTGGATGCTTATACGTGCACATCCCTCTACGGTTTTTAGATTCTGAGTGGAGCGAAAATTTTACAAAGATTTTTATTTTTTTTTTTTTTTTTTCTACGATGTAAACCCTTTTCTAAAACCAACCACGAATTTTAAAAATTTACCTATTCAATGCACTTACTAGACAAACTAATGTTCTACCAGAAGTCACCCAGTGACATGCTCAAGGGAAGGCATAAGGAGACCTTAACCCCTCCCCCCCCCATTGGACTTGACAAATACAAAATAATAGTATAAACTATTCAGCATTGACAAATTATTACTAATAAAATAATTATCATTGTATTTGTATCATTACACTTCAGCTAAGTATAAATAATTTTACTGCACAGTTATGTACTTCACAGACAAATTGTTCGCGTATTTGTACATTATGTACGTGGATCCACCAACCTGGTGAAACGTCGAAAGCGGTTAATTCGTAAGAAATTATTTAGCCAACTATACAAGGTGTCTCACGAAGATACCCGTTGCAATATCCTTGGAGAAAATAATGAAATTCTCAAAACGCTCGTGTATGTACATATATATAAACGAAAATACTAAAATCGCGATTAAAAAACAGTGGACGAGAGTAGGAGGGCGAGAAATACTCTACGACCTACCATATGTACACGGAAAAATGTCACGCAAATCGGTCAAGCCGTTTCGGAGGGGTTCAATAACAAACACCGTGACCGGAGAATTTTACAATACGATAATAAGGCTGTAGGGTAAAATTCTTGTCATCCGCCCCCTTCGGAAAATCCTAAACACGCCACCGCGTGTGTCCCGCTAACAGCAACAGCCGGTGTGCAATAATTGTTGCGGCGGTGAAACGCGTCGGAACAAACGAGCAAGTTGCGCGGCCGTTACTATACGCCGTGGTGGTGTACCGTAGCGCAGCGGCCCGACGAACACTCGGAAACTATTTGTGTTTACACGAAATTAATTATCCGTCTCGGGCGACTATCGCAACGTTATGCTGCGCCGCGTACAAACGTATAAAACCGCGGCGCGCGATTTCGCTTTTTCAACGGCCGCGTCAACTGCAGTAACTGGAAATGCGAACTATTGTAGGTACGGGTACTCACCGATGCCGCGGACGTTGTCGAGACGGCGTTCGGCGGCCGTCGCCGTTCTTGAACGGGTCAGCCTGCACGCGCTGTGACGCGTTACGGTCGGACGGGGCGTAAAACGGATTCGGACGAACAATATTAACAACCGCGAAACGCACGCGAGATTCACGCGCGGCCGCGAACTTTCGCGCGACACCTCGGCGAAACGGACGAGGACGGACGAGAACCGAGCCAGTGGTACCCGGCGATAGAACCGCACAAGTCGCGTCCGGATCGGCTGAGGCCGTCCAGTCTGGCCAAACACATTCCCGGTGCGTTCGCGTCCATCGATACGATCCGTCACGGCGGCCGCCTGTGCGTTCCCGAGCTGGTCCGGTTTGTCGCGACTGTCCGAGCGTGTTGCGGCGCGGCTGTGCGCTGTAACCGCGTACTTGCGTAGTCTTTGGAGTGCGGGCCCGCGACATCGCGACCGCGGTCGAATTCGGAGAACTCGTTCGGCCGACGCGCAGCGATGACGCAACGGCGACACACGACCGGCCGACGGTTTTACCGCAGCAATACATATTCTGTTTTCGGTAATAATTCCAACCGTTCCGGTCCGCAAATCATTCACTCGCCAAACAAAGCACAAATCTTTAAACGTTAATAATTTACAAACATTGAAATTATTAATAACATCGCGAGACAAATTATTTATTTAATCGTAAGAAAATCGTATTTATACACAGTGATCGATCTGTCGTAAGACACTCGTATCTCGGAAAGTATTAACTTTTTCCGGAATTTGATTTTTTGAATATTATGGAAACAAGCTGTTCTACAATTTTATATTTATGTGTATTTTTTTTTAGTCGCCCTTATTTTTTGGGGGTAAAACCATTAACTACTTTTGATTTTCAAACGGCGACCTATATTTTCAAATTGACCATTTTGTTAAAAATATTATTCTAAAAATTTGAATGTGATATACATTCATATCCGATTAATAGTTTTTTTAATCAGGGTCGTTTAAATTTCTAGAAAATAGGCGTGAAAACAATTGATATTCAATAGAAGTTTAGAATTACAGTGCTGATTGTAATTCCTTATCGCATAACGTGTTATTTTATTGAGTATCAATTGTTTTCAACGCTTGATTAAAACGGCCGTAACTAAGAAATTATTAATCGGATATGAATGTGTGACACATCAAAATTGTTTGAATAATATTTTTTACAAAATGGCTATTTTGAAAATTGTCTAAAGTGAACAAATAAAAAGTTACTTCGTTTTTCGTTTTTAGGGGATGAAAATAAAAATTTAATTTTTCTCCAAATCGATTATAAAAAAAATCGAAAAAATTTATTATTAACAGCGCTAGAAAAATCTGTCGAACAAAGTGGTGTATATTATACTGTGTATTTAACAATAATGTGCCCGTAGTAGGTAAGTAATAATGCAATTTGATTTATCGACATAGAATTTAGATACCTAGTCGATTTAGATACATCGGAGTGCGTTGCCGCGTAGTCATCAAGTTAAAAGAATACAATTGTGAAACATTGACAAATTTAATTTAATAAAATAATAAAGTAAAACCAAAATTATTAAAATGGTTAATACTCGTAAATGAATATATAAATAAAAAATGTATACATAAAAATAAAATAAATGAATGAATGAATGCGCCGCCTGAAATATTATGATAAGTGTAATTATGGCGAATCCTGATTCAATTCGAGCATATTATTAAATATTTTTTAGTATTCCTATTATTTCGCTTATTTTTCGAGTTTTTTTTTTTTTTTAAACTAGCTGGTAGGAAAATCCCAACCGAGTCTTGATGTTAATAGCCGATTGTGAATCCTGCAGTAGCCTCGTGTGAACACTATTATGGAGTCGTTTTTCGAATGATCCCGCGGGGTTCCGGCGCCGTGAGGAAAGTGGCAAATAACAGCAAACGGTTTACCGCGGACCGCATCGCCAAAACACGCCGCCTCTAAAGAGTAACGAACGAGTAGACCGCGATGTCAACTACGGAAAAACGTATGCAAACGTGCCTGCATGGAAAAAAACGTATTTCTTACGGTCGCCCGCGATACGATTTTTGTTTTTGCGTGAAGCCACCCATGAACCGCGGAACCGGCCGCGGTTCATACCATACATTACCGGTGTGTTTACTCTGTTCCGCGGATGAACCGCGCGCGATTGGCCCTCGACCGTCGACGGGCCCTGTACCCATCGTTTCCTCTACCACAAGTTAACGGTGACGTTCCGCCGTTAATCGGTTGGTCTACGCTTTCGGGCTTTCCTCGATTCATTTTTATCGGGTACGCGATTGCGATTCGCCAAGCCGCCGTCGGGTTTTCGCGGTCGCGCGTGACAAAATAGTAATAACGCCTACGTATTTCCGCGTTTTTTTTTTTTTTTCTAATTATTACCGTTCGCTTCTTTTCTTTTCGTTTGCGATTGCAGTGCGAGAGCCGTCGCGATAATCGTTCGGCAATCATGGCGGCAGCGGCTGTACCGGACCGTAATTGGAACGTCGCCGACCACGGTGAGTACCTACTTATTAACCGGGAACCAATCTAATTTGAAACCTTTATTTTTTTTTTTCTATTTTCAAGTATTTACGTGTACATTAAGAATTTAAAAAAAGTCCAAACTACAATATAGTAGTCGCGATGGAAATACTTCCATAGGTACCTAAGTTGGGGTTTTCCATAGCATGTATTTATTTTTTTTTTTTTCAATAAAAATGGTAACTATATAAAATTTTAAAAAATATATTTTACCATATGTGTAATTTTTAACACTTAATCCATCGGTAAAATCAAAATTTACATACCTATCATATTATTTACTTTTAAAGTTTTACGGGTATGAGTGTGGAGACCATTCACTATACTTGCCAGCTTGATTGTTGCTGCATTGCATTATTCACTCAGTGATATAGACTTAAAATATGTGGGTTTAAAACTAATACTGATGTAAGAAATTTAGTACCTCAAGTATAAACCTAAACCTTGGTACGCTAGACCAGGTTTTCTGCAATATAACTTTCAAACAAAGAACTTTTTTTTTACATTATTACGGGGTAACGTACATTTAAAAAAATAAAATCAAAAATTAACTTTATAACTTAACTACTTAACTAGAGTAATAGAGTAAAAACTAGAATACCTACATTTAAAATTAGTCATTTATAAAATTATTTTTATTTTGTTTCAGATTTGGATTATGGACTGAGGTAAGTGGATGTGATTATAATAATACGTTTTTAGTTACTTATGGAAGCAATTAGTGATTCAACCTGAATATTAGTTATGTAAGTGCTAAAAGAAATCTACTCCGTCTATAAGTACAATATGTATGTTGGTTACTCTAATGTAAATTATTAAAATAGATATTATTAGGTAAAATATGAATCTTAGTTGTTATTAATATTGAGTATGGTTTTATATTGATTTTAATTTTAGTTTATTGTTTGAAATTACATTATTAAATATTAACTGTTCTTACTTATATCCAATAAAATACTGCAATTGATTTTTGATAGTAAATAAAGCTGGACTTGAAACCGAAAAAAAAAAATTTTTATTTTTTTTTTATCAATTTCGGTTTCAATCTTGGAAACTGGTTTTGGAAATCAATTTTGAATTTTTATGATTTTATATTGTTATCAAGTTTTAACAGTTCTAACCGGTATTTAATATTTATTACAAAATTGGTTTTAAGCTCTGAAATAAAGTATTATCTAGTTAGGTACTTATTTTATTCGATTATATGGATAAATCAAATTAATCAATGTTTAACAAAATACAAATTTTAAATGATGTTCATACTATATTGCTAATAAATAAAGTAACAATATTAAATCAATATTTTAAATTTAGAAACCTACAGAGTTAAAATAAACACATAGTTAATCTTGTTGAATTTTTCTACTAGTAAAATTTTACAATTCATTTACATACACAATTTCATAAAGAAGTTATATGGGATGTCCTGCAGTATTATCCATATGACCATATGCATATTACTCTGTTAATATTCATTTTTTTTTTTATAATTGGGTTTTGTCAAGGGTACACAAATGTAAAGAAAAATTAAATTTTTATTACTGAAAAAAAAATAACTTTATTTTTTCACTTTTTACAATTTTCAATTATTTTTCTGTTAATGTATCATATGATATCATATATTCATATCCATTTATACATTTAATATCTAAATTAAGGTGTGAAAAACAATACTATCATGTTCGTTGATAGCAAATCAACCTCAATATAAGATAAGAAATGTTGAAATTAAAATGGTCATTACTAAAAACTATTGATGAAATATGAATGTATGATATATTCAAATTTGTAGAATAATATATCTTACAAATTGGCTATTTTTAAAATTTAAAAAAAAACATTTTTCAGGGATCTAGGGTTGAGAATAAAAATTTAATTTTCTCTATATTTGTGTGCCCTATCACAAAACCTTATAAAATATATATATATATATATATTTACATAGTTATTGGCATATAGATAATACTGTAGAACCCTCGTTATTAAATATGACAGGATTTTTGTAAAATAAATTTACTTACAAATTGCAAATACAATTAATTTTACTAAATATTTAGAATTAAAGACATTTCTATTACATAATATTACAAGGTACCTATTAAGTTTTTATTCAATTTTTAACACTTAACCACATATTGTATCAAAAAAAATCAGCAATAAAAGTAGATAAAAGGTATAAAAAATATTAATTTGTAAATTTGGATATTAATTTTAAAACATATTTTACTTAATACCATTTAGAATATAGAAATTTACATTTTTAAAACGCAAATGTAAATATATTTATATTATATTATTTTATAAATACGTATAATATTTCATTATAAATCTCTTACATTTAATATTACTGTTTTAATTTGTTATATTATATCTAAATGTATTTGATAATACTCTCTATTGTTATTAAAATTAATATATGTCATTAAAACTAGACGTTATTATAAAATAATGTATGATTGAATACATTTGCATGAATGAAGTTTTTATAGTTGAGAAATAAATGCATTTTGGTGTTGTAATTTGTACTTATATATTATGTAGAGTATTGGAACAGAATTCCTATAATACATATTTTCGGAACTTTTAAATATAATATTTTCAAAATATTATAATTCTTCATCTGGATATGTGTATTGTTAGTTGAAGGCATAATATAGTCATCCTGCAAACAAAATAGAATCCTTTAGCTACATATGAAATTATAATATTAATAATTTCATATAACTTACATAAAGTATTGGTTAGGTAGGTATAAAAACGAAAAAATATAGAACTTATGTTTATAAAATAAACATTAACTTTTCAACTTTTTTAAATACGTAGATATAAAAAATTTAATTTTGAACCAAATATTAACGATCAACAGAATATACTATGTAGAGTTTAAATGCAGATAGTTTAATATTATTGTAATAGTAAATTACTAGGTTTCATGGATAAAACCAAAGATTTAGTGAAAAGTATGTGACAGATTACCCTCGGGTAATTAAAAATTATCATAAGTGACTCCAGTGCAAAATTTTGGAAGAGAAATGATTACAGACCAACTATTTAAAATAATAGTTTGCATGATGAGTTTAATGAAAATGTAATAAAATAAGTTGTGATTGCAGCAACAAGAAACATTGTCTTAACACTGAACTAAATTTATGGAATTTGTATTAATCAAAATATGATCCTGATAAGTCACCATATGCATTCCAAATCATGATATATATATATATGTAAGTATTTATATTTTAAAGTTTATATAACTAATGTTATCTCCAAAAAAGGTAATAATTTAATGAAGTTGATTATAAGTATAAAAAATCAAAACGGAATGTATAGTGGCTGCGTGTAGGTATATTTTACACATATGAGAATTATATAAATTCCATGTATTTAGTTCAGCTGATTTTAAGCAGTAAAATGGTTTTTTTTTTCTTGAGAATAATATTCATAAACAAACCTCAGTATCACCTTGCTGTGTGCATATCCAAAATAAATAAAATCCATCCAGATATCTGAAAAATATAATTAATATTCAACTTAATCTACAATTTACAGTTGATCATTATATCAATGGTTCTCAAACTTTTTAAAGGGTGGTGCTCTTTTTAAGGATCAAATTTAGTCAAAGTGCCCAGCTATATGAACACAAGTAAAAAATGACCACTATAGTTCCCATTGATAACCAATTGAAATAATCCAATAAAATATTACAAGGCAGAAAAATTGCCATAATAGTAAAAATTTATCTCATGTAATCTAAGTAGCAAATTGAAATCAATGAAAACAAATAATAATAAATTGTAATTTTTTTTTTTATAAGAATTATGCTGTCCCTGGAATGGGTGCCCTTTGGGCACAGTTTAGAAACCATTGTACAGTGTACTATATTATTTATAATAATGTACTTCTTATCAATACTGTTATTGCCCCTTCGTGTCCATGCATCTTTATGTAATTTAAATTGTTTTAATTTATCAATGTATACACATATGAATAATGTGAAATGTGATTTCTAAAATTCAATCATCATAGTATATAGTTTTTGACTCTTTTTGTGCTCTGAATTTGCACAGTCTATTTTAAATATCCAAATTACAGCCTGTTGACCTATAAATAAAAACAAATGTTATAAATTAAAAATAATGTATACCAAAAATGTACACCAAAAAGGTAATCTATAAGGTATGAATTACTATTTCCAATTGTATAGAAAAGATAAAAAATGTTTACTTGCTGAAGGTTAATAATATTATTAATACTGATAAAATTTGGTTACAAAGCATTTAACATCTATCTACATGAATTTTATTGATTCTTAAATCATTTTATACATATTGTAGTTTTGTTAATTATAATTAACTAGCTATTCTGCACCAGGCGTTGCTGGTGCCAATTTTTATTATTATTATCTTATCCATAGGTATTCATTCTTGGTTTTGGCCATGTCAGAATTGAATGAAAACAAATAGATGGAAAGTGAGTAATCCAACTTCGGCGGACTAAATGTGTTCTATTGTGAAATTTTAATAGTATAAATAATATTATCAATAATAATTTTAATAGTTTTCTTTTCTGAAATACCAAGGTAACCCTGAAATAATCAAAAATAAATAAATAGGCAATTAGATATTCATATTAAATATACTTAAAAATCCCCATTTTTTTTTTTTTTATGTGAATCTTTCTTATATTTTAATAATTATTCTGCTATTTGGGGCGAAGACGAATCCAACAAATCAGAGATCATCAAAATCGGTCTAGCTGTTCTTGAGTTATAAATTGTGTAACTAATCCAACTTTGTTTTATTTATATAGAAGATAGATAGTTCTATTATTACAAATTATGATATAAAAGATTTATCAAAAATAAAATTGCACACTAAAATATATAATATACCCTGCTAAATTTAATCATAGTACCATTATACTATAGTCTGTTCTTATAAACCAGTACTCTGCTAACATTTCACTTGCACAATTTTGGAGTAAAACAAACAACTCTTTACAAGATATTCCTATGCTGAATTTACAATCAACCCAGAATTCTAAAAATATAATTTAAAATTAGCATGATAAACTATACTATGTTTTAGAAATGTATTACTACTTACCAATGTTGTTGTAGCCAAACATAACTCTACACTAATACAAAGATTTCTTTGTTTATCTTAAGTTTCTTCCAACAATCAATATTATTTGTACTTGAACCAGTGTCTGCCACAATGTTAAATATCACTCAAAAATTTTTCTAAACAATAAATAAATCACTATTAGTAAATTTGTTGTAATCATTCCTACTCAGTTTTAAATCAAAATACTTAATAAATAATATAAAATAAATAATAGGTATCATATAATGTGTATATTTTAGTGCCCAATTTATAATAGATATTAGGGTTGATTATAAATACTATATTACTATATTTATAAGCAATAAAATTGCCAGATTAAAACTTAGTTAACTTCTTTTATAGAATATAATTATATAGTTAATTAAAATACAAATTTGCTAAATACTATTTAAATTTTCTAAAGATTTCAGCTTTTTAGTCAATTATTTAAATATATAAAAAACATATTATAGCTAACTTTAGTTCAAATACATTTTTCTTTTAAAATCAGTTAACTTTTATCAATAAAATTAAAAAATGACTGGGTCAAAAAGACATTTAAAGTAAAAAAGGATGATCACAAATGGTTGAAAAAAAATATAAAGAATATATTGCTGGTTGAATGAAAGGCTATTTGTTGCAACGACTATTTTTCAATAAGCAACACAGGATTATAAACCACATTATATTGTTGATTTATGGTCAAAATTTATTTAAACAATTATTTTATAATTAATTATTAATGTTTAAATATTGTATAATAAATGTCATTAATCAAAATATCTGCTTAGAAACTAAAATATTATAGCTACCTATATGTTTAATTAAAACAAAACAAAAGAATAATACACAAAAAATTCACTTATGTTCTCTTAACAATGTTGACATATAATCCAATAAAAATTGTTTTTCATAGAAATTTAAGTGAAAATCATAAATTAGGTGTACAATTAAATACAATTAAATAAACTGAATAATAATAAAATATCAGTTCATTTCAAAAATTAGTAACAACAGTAGGTAGGTGCAGTAAAATTACTTGATTTTTTTGTTTACACTTTTTCAATAGCTTCAATTTAGAGTTGATGTGCAAGTACAGTGTCTGTTTCAACCCATTATGTTTGCATTGAATTCGCACATTGATTGGTCTATGCTCGTTTTCCAAATTTCTTAAGGTTACAAAATTTAAAATAATAAAACAATTGGCCAATACAGGCAAATAACACTAATGTATACAAATGAACTAATAGATACTCACAAGTAGTCAAGCCAATGCATATGCCTATTGCAAGTGTTCAGAAATCTATATTTTTCTTTCGCCATTGCATATAAAATCAAGAAGATATGACTATGTGAGAATAAAAACTACTTACAAAAACTACAATTGTTTCTGTAAAAAATTTAAGATATTATCAATATTCTGACATAACCTCACCCATAGAAAAGTAAATTACGGGCTTACGACCCGTTTTTATTAATTACTTATTGTGATTGAATTTTAGTATTCTACCATCTGTCTTCGGATTCTGGGCTTTAGGATTTAGGGTAGTTGCTCAGTTGTATTTGATGAGAAAAACCTTAAGTTCATATCACTTTGTAGTAGTGTATGGAACAAGATATCACCACAGTCAGCCAGCAGTGTAACCAACATATGCAAAAAATATTGTACCTACTAAACTATATTCACAGCATAAATCATAATATTACCGACCATAAAATCTGTGTAAGTACACACCTACTAACCTATTTTAAAATGACGAAAAAAATGCATACTACCTATCAAAAAACACTATAAAGATTTTCCATTTGTATAACCCCTTAAAATACTTTCCCGTTAAAAATATTGGAAAAACGAGTAAGTATAAGGCAATAACGATTTAATTATTATCGATTTTGATTTTAGATTCTGAGTGAACCGAATAGTTGATTGAGTTTACTATGATATGTGCTTTTTTCTATTTATTTTTATTTTTTTTTTGCTTTGTATCTGTAAATAGCAGAAAGGAAAATGTATAATATAGTAACAAATATTATTAGGTATTCTGACTCATATTAAAAGATCGTTTTGGATTTTGAGTGTAACGAAGACGCTATTAGTTTTACTAAGATGTTTTATTTTTTCAAGAAAAACAACTTATCGATTAGTGAAAATGCTCTAAATTGTTCATACCGTACCTACTTCTAAAAATATGCAACATTTTTTGAAATTTTCAACAGTTTTTCTAAAAAATATAAATGCTGATTACAAAATGACACATATATTGTTTATTTTTGTTGATTTATTGGTCATTGTGGCTTTTAAGGGAAAAAACACGACTAATATTATAACTATTTTGATTTAAAAATTCTAATAATTTTCACGTAAATAGATTTGCAAAAAAAATTTTCGCAAATAAATTACTCAGCTTACTTATAAAATACTATAGTTAAATCTGAAGAATAACTGTATTTTATTGTACCTGTTTATAATCGTATTATCGCAATGGAATACAGAAACAGTTTTATTAAGCATTGTACGTTCTGCTATATGGTAATAAATTAATTTTACTACGTCGTTAAAAATTATTTTATATCGCAATTGATTGATTTATTCACCTGGAAGTTGGGGTCCACCACCACTCAGAAATATCTTCAGCCACGTGGCCCCGAACCGCACCATCACCACGCCATTGTTTCCATGTTAAAATTAAGGCGTAGTAAACAAATAAAAAACAACAACAACATTCGACTTATTGTTATTATAAAAATGTTACGGGGGCCGTTGATCTCCTGTATATACGTAGTACAGCCGAATATTATTATACAACAAAAACGGTTTCCTATTGAGATAGTGCCAAGTATACTCTACTATAGTATTGTACTATATATATGTATACCTCGAAAAATTACTCATTGCTCATAATACGCTACAATATTAATTATTTTACTGGTACACAATAATTAATCCATCACGAACCAGCGATTATTCTATATAGTTACGCAGACTTTCAGTAAAGTTGGTATATTTTTGTTCTAGCATTTTATGTCGTAACTGGCAGATATAAAATCAATATTTTCATAATTTGACCGTGCTTCTATAGTATACGATTATATATCTAATTTTCAGTTCGCTTATGTGATTACTCATATTATAGTCATATTATACATTTTAAGGGAAGTGATAATCCGCAGGGGAAACAGTTGCGTGTTACTCTGTTTATCAACTATGACAGTGATTTCCAATTGATTCATTCACACGTCGCCGATTTCCATTTCGCAGACTCCCATTTTGCCGACAACATTTTATTTTGTTAACACTTACCTATAACGTACGTAGCTTGAAGTATACTTACCCGTGACTCCAACCCATTATAGCTCATTTTAAAACAATTCGTTTTCGCTGTCGTTTTTGCAGGGATTACACTAGTTTTTTTAAATTGTCACTGTACTAAATTGCAAAACTGTAATAAACTTAAATTATGAAAATAATAACAAAAATTATTTTGAAAATCTATCTAATCATTGTTTACCTATTATTACTGTCAATAGGTTTTGTATTTTCGGTAATACTAAATTTATATATTTACTTACGTTCATGTCGCGATTGCGGCGCTGGAATTTCTTTAGTAATAATAATTTCGTTGTGATAATAATATTTCAATTCAAAATAGTAATACAACCGAATTATGTGTCGTCGAAATCGGAATATTTCAATATTTATAAAGCCGGTTTATTTGTCGGCAAAATAGGAGTTGTGGGCGATATGGGAAGACGAGTTTCAATCAGCTACCCATATTTTGATATGCTCCTATTCGAAAATAGATTAGGTAGGTACTAATGTTGATATTATATGCATAACTTGTCCAATCTTAATAAAACTGTAAATTGTTATAATATAACTGATTACTCGTCATAAATTCAATGAAGGCATTATAAAGGGATTATACTCTTATAAGCTGTTATGAAAGAGTATTGAACAGAATAAAGCAAAACTAGTACATTGGCATAATATAAAAAGTCAAAAGAGACTAAATGATAAAACATCTATTTCGTAACAATAACTTGACAAAATGCGTCATAGAAAGTCACATCGGAAGACTAAGAATAGAAAATGAAAATAAAACAAACCAGGCTAATTACGAATAATTGAATAATTACAAGGAGTTCAAATAATAATGAAAGGAAAGCATGGTGAACTGCAGCAAACTAATCAAACGATTGAAGACGAAAAGAAAACCGTTATGCATAAATCGAAATGTTTAGAAAATTGTATTCCTTAATTGTAAGAAAAAAAAAATATTATTTAGATATAATCGTTTATTTCAAAATGAAAATCTGTTATAAAATCAATGCTAATTTGTAAGTGCTTATACGATGGTCGATGGACGGAAGAAGGGAGTAATATTGGAAATATCGTGAATCAGAGTAAATTAGATGAAAACCGAGATTAAATTCACTTAAAATCTTTATAGATAATAACGTAGACAACGATTTTTACTAAATTCATGATAAAAAAAACTGATTTACTTCGGAAGATGGCTACGCCACTGTTATAGATGAGAAGGTGAGAAGGTAGGATATAGAGGAGAATTTAGTGTATATTTGTACGCAACGGTTAATTAATGCTAACGGAAAACGATTTTTTTTCGGTTATACATATTTTGAAAGGCTGTAATATTTACGATTTTCGTCAAAATTTGATATTGAAATACCCATAAAAAAAATTTATATTACACTCAATTTTTTTTTTCTACGAACTACGATTTACAATGAACTTCCAATTAAATTTTCAAGCATTTCTGTTTGCTAAAATTTGCTAATAAAATTTACCTCAAATCTCGCAAAATTAAAATGTCTATAAATAACTCAAAAATGGCTACGTTTTGAAAATTATATCTAGAATAGGCAAATATAAGTTTTCTGTCCAAATTGCATGTCTCTACAAACATTTTCAACCCGAATCACGACAAAAAATAAAATCGAAAATAATAAATTTCGTAAATTTTCCTATTATGAAAAGTGCTTGGAGAATCAAAAAATTACCTCTCTTTTGTACCAAGGAGAAAAACCAAGTGCTACACTTGATACTCCGGAGCGAGATTTCTGGATGAAGAGTTTTTTACAGATATATAAAAAAAAAAAAAAATCACTATATGACTATTGGTATCTAATAATTGAATTAATAATATTGTCGTCGGTGCAGTGTGAAACATTTCCTCGTCCACAAAGTGCATCTATGATAACAATACCAATACAATACAAAATATCGAATAACAATAATATAATAATAATAATAACATGTTATATCACGGAAAATATTATTATAATCATTATCGTTGCACACGACACCCACACGGCGAAAAACCCATTGAACGTTACACGCGAGACATTGACTGACTCACTATATTACATTATTATTTACTATAGTATTAGCCAATGAACCCTCCGAAATAATTCATTGTTATCAAAATATGACGCACATTGCTTACTACAAATGTATACATAAATAAACACTAGTTGATGGCGACGTCGTCGTTATTGCTATAAATGCATCCATAGAAAATGTGACTTTGCCGACGCGGCGAAACTGATACTGGCCTATCGTATAATATTCGGATTGAAGTCGGTTTTTAATCGATTCGCGGAGTAATTATTGAACATGATTTTTTTTTTTTTCGACATAATAATATTTAAATATCGATCAATCGAAACCGATTTGTGTTGCGCAGAAAAACGTGTACATTCAAAACGCGCAATTTATAAAATGTATACAATACAATAATAATATTGTCTATTATTATCTTCGAGTAAATGCGTGTCAATGTCACGTGTAATGGTCATTATCATCATCTAAAACCGTGAGTTTCGCAAGTATAGATTGTGATAAATTATATCGTGTTTAACAATGCGTCCGTTTAAGCAACCAATTTGTAAAGATGATAATATTAGGTATGTTTAATATGGTTTTTGAACAATATGGTTAGTTTCTACTAGGTCGTCTAGACAAACTTTCTCTTGGATTTTTTTTTTTAATTTTGACGATTTCGTAAATAATGAATTCCGTGCATTTCGAATGTTTCTAAACTACAGTACTCGTCACTTTTTAAAAGTCACCCTATACGTATCTTATTCGAATAATCGAACGTTCCGCTCTAGGTGTTCCTGTTCTATCTCGGGGTAGATGACTAAACTAAGCCGTTACATTATTAGGATTTAGAAAGCTGAGAGCTACTAAGATGAGTTTTGACGCGATTCTAAGGTATTTTTCATCCAACAGCTATAGCCATCATCATGTACCCCACAGTTCTTTTCCAAATCGGGCTTCCTGGTATTTAAACTTCTACAGGAAAACTATGGGATATTTGAACCAAGAATATAATTTTATAATTTCTCTTATTGGTATTACGTCGTTAATTGTAGGTATTAGGTAACTTGTTTTCATCGATTTCTATTGTCTAGTGTTGCGTTATTTATATTTGCTCGATTGTTTTTAATTTACTCGTATTAAATTTGTATTGAGACCATACATTTTGTGTATACTAATCTTTCGTACTTTAATTGATTAAATAATAATTCTTAAAAATTAAAAAAAAAAAAATTGGTTTTAAAAACGTGAATAATGATTATTATGTAATATTATGATATATCTTCTCGAACGTTCTACTACAGCCTTAAGCTACAGTGACCCATTCAAGGGGGACCAATTGTCCTGATATGTCCTCTTTTAACCTCTTCTCATTATGGACGTCAATTATTCCAATATACTTCAGAGGTACAGCAACTGAAGGTTTATCTCGATGAAAGTTTCATTATTTTTAAACACTACGGAGGTGTACTCGCGGTTAAACTACTAGTAAACGATACTATAATTTATTAATTAAATATAAGTAGGACCTATTAGAACTAATAATTTTCTCGTGTGCCTATCGACGTAATAAGCAGTTTACTGTGTATCGCTATTACCTATCACATATTCGCACAATCACCCAATAAAGGTTATTATAACAGGATAAATATATACGTTCGAGAAATTAAAAATGCTGAATCAATAAAAAATCGTGACTAATATAATAGTGATATTACTATAATTGCTAATAATTGACGTATAGTAGTAATAATATCGCCATTGATAAATAACTGATTCATTTTAGATTCCTATACTAGTGAACCGAGAAATATATTGGTGTTTATTGCTGTTTTTTTTTTTCTAAATCTGTAATCAACTTGTCTACCAGAGATCTTGCTCCATCAATCAAAACATTTATAGGAAATTTCTTGCACTATTTTTGATCTAGTGCATTGAGGAGATTACGTATTTGATTTTCATTTAGCAACAAGGGAAAAAAATGACTTTATAATACTCTACTCAGAATCGTTCTTCATTAGTAATGGTTTATCGTTGCGTACAATTGTAGAGAAATGTCAAGCCATTTGGCGCCCAGGGGCATCAATTTTTAAACGTCCCTTCTTAAGATCTCTTAAGATTCTCTTATAAGATAATTTGGAGGGTTAATCATCTTCTACCAATATTCTATACTCGATATTAGGATTGTAACGTAGTTATTATACTTCACTATGTTCCCTACGGGTTCGAAATTTCTGAATTGGTTACTACATAACTATTGTATTGAATTTTTTTAGGGAATTATCAATAAAATTGTAGGACGAGAATTAAATATGATTTATGCGATTTTTTAAAACATTTTTTTTTTCTGAGCAGTAAAACGTGGCGGGATCTTTTCAATTTTTAAATCGTTTAGAAATTATTGTTTTCGCGAATACATTTTCTAGGAATCTGGGTCATCGATTTGTCGACAATAGTCGGATTGCGACGCTCTCTGCCGGTGAACCAAACACGCGATTCGACCATATGATTGTAGTCGTGCAATACACTTATATATAAGTGCTTAATACAATAACGTGTTGCAATAAAACGATTTCGCGTTATCACCGAAATCACAATGAACGCCGCCTTGTCCGTGATAAATCCATATGATTGATAACCATGTGATAATATCGTGTGAAATGTGTTTGGTACGGCGGCAACGTGTTGGCTCGAATGATGGGATAACGGAGTGGCCCGGGACGATGACGCCGAGGATTTTCGAAAATTCGTTTTATCACAAACACGCAAACTTACCAGCTACCTGCCCGGTATAATACGTGTACTTATTGCAGTAAATTTGTTTCCGTTTCGTTCGTCTCGGTATTCGTTCACGCCGATCGCGACCACATCACATGTAATACCGTAGGTAGGCGCCGAACCGTTTCGCGCTGGACCGTGCGGTATACCGGACCTCTGACCCGGACCTTACCGCGGTAACCACCGCGGCGGACACACAATGCTACCGGTACACTGGGCCGGCACCGGCGAATCCGCTTCCGCGTCCGCTCGCACCACCGTAGACCGGCACGTCGAAACGTCGTAGATCCCATCGTTCGCCTTCTTCGCCGTTGATCCGTGTAAGTACACCGCCACAATACCGACACCCGACGTAACAATCACACACGTTTTGTATAGGTACTGTACGAATATTCCCGGTCCTGGGACGACCAGAGTGCAGACGTCGTCCGTCCGGGCCGATGTTATAATATAGACGTCGTTATAATATTATAGTCATTGTCGAAATGCATAGTGTCTGTTTTTCGTAACATTATAATACGTTATACGGATAATGTGTCCTCGAAAATCGCGGCGTTCGGCTCGTCTCGGCGGCTCGCATATACCCCGTTCCCCGGCCCTCGTCTCAAGCCGCCTCAAGCCCATCCGGTGTCTCGGTCGCCGTCGCCATCACCCTCCCAGCGACGACCTTGGCCCCGTTCCCGCGCTCGGACGTATCCGATAACATTGTGTCAGGCAATCGGTGACGTCACGGCCACAGTTTTATTGCACCATCTCGTCCGCACGTGTATTTCATATCATATTATAACTGATTCGCAGTCGACGTCGTACACACTGTATTTTAAACGCGCGCGTGCGCGCGAAACTCCGCGTGCGTTAACGGTCATTGGTTCAGTAAATAATAATAACAATAATAGTAAAATAATTGTCACCCATAAATAATTAACGTTGCGACATAAATCCGAAAAACCGGGATCGAGGATTTTAGACAACGAAATATGGACTTCAAAATACGAAAATTCTAATTACGGATTTCAAAATGTATCAAAATTGTCAGTAGTTTTTCAATTGTATGAAAAACGCCCAAAAGAATCCGAAATTGAAAATGTTTTGCCGGGAGTAATAAGTGTGTGTGTGTGTGTGTGTGTGTGTGTACTTTTAATACTCGCACGGGTCGGGTCGGTGGGACATACAGACAGAAGGCCAGTGAACAAGGATCGGGTCGCGGATACCGAAATTACCCGTGTATATCGAAACGAAATGCCGAGCGAAAACATCCGTGTAGCGCGTAAATTACGCGATTCCAATTGGGCGCGAACGTTATTTACGCGACCCGGCCCAGCGCAAAAGCCCATAAAATATATTATGGATAAGCTTTTCGACCCTCGCGCCATAGAATTCCGCCTCCATATTGTAGACGCTCTCTGCCATTCCGTATTTAGCCGTACCTATATACTTAGTAGGTTAGGTTACATATATATAAATATATACGCCTACTATAAACTTGTTACTCGTCGTATACAACCCCGAGATATTTCGGGATTAACCGATTACATTTTACACGTGAAATACGATTTGCAGACTGAGGTAGACAATATAATACGATTTCGTGTGAATTTGACGGTGTGTTTTTTCCCCGATCGCTGTTATGGAAGTGTTTGAGCTTAATTTCAAGGAAGTGGGTTTGAAACGGTTTTCCAAAATATCGTCAAATTTGAAAATGACCACTTTTTACCTTTTTATGGTCGCTATAAGACTTTTCCACTATAATCTACTGCGCGGTTCCCCTTTTAAGGTAAAGGAGTACGGCCGTTTTTACGGATGAATATGACGTTTTATGTATTATATCAGTGCTTCCCAGAGTTTTTCGACTTGTAGTTCCCGTTTTGAACTTATATTTTCTGGGAGCGCCCTTGCAATTCATTGCAATCAAAAAACCTATTCTGATCGGAATAGTATTAGTCGCGGTTTTATCACATTGCATAGCCAAGGTAATCCAGGTAAATAAAATCGATGATCAACAATCTAACAATTTTTGCCAGATTTTTTTTTAAATTTTTGAGAGGAAGTGTTGGGAATTTAAAATTGTTTTTTTTAAATAAACTATTACTGGACATTCGCGTATTTTAAGGTACAGTGCGAATAATTTGAAGCATTTTTTTTAAAAGAAAAAGTGTTCGAGAAAACCAAAAAAAAAAAAATAAAATAAAGACGCCACGCCGCTCTCACCGTTTACGCTGTCATTTGGGTTTTAAATTTGTGTTTAGACCACTAAATATTCAAAATGACGATGCGGCGCCCTTGTATATATAGGTCACCATGACGCATACTTAAGGAACCACTGCATTAGACCTATAAGCTGGAATAAATATCACCCACTACCATTTTTTTTTTTTAAAATTAAGTGAGTGCACTAATTTCTAAAATGTTACGTTTTATGCTGGATTGTTGATCAGTTTAATAAAAATATTGATTGCATTTCCATCATTTTACTTGGTTCAACATGGATTTAGTACAGTAACCAATCTACTTACAAATAAAGACAACAGTTGCAAATATGAAATAACCAAATATAGGTACTATGACTTCTCTTAAAAATCAAACGAAACATCTGTAAACTAATAGTATAACACCAAACACATCCATCTCAGTAAGGTATTATACTATCTATTTTATTTACACATTATTATACATACACAATAGATTAATGGTATCATTGCATACTTCTGTGTTGTACTTTGATCTTTTGGAGGGGTACTGTGAGGTTTTTTTTTGGGGGGGGGGGGTATCGGTAAAAAAAATGAGCTTGGGAACAACTGGACTAAGTATATATAAAAACGAATCGCTTTCAATAACCTTAACACCATTTTCGAATTTGTACTCCTACTCCTTTTTTTGCCTTAAATGAATATTAAATTTCCCCTAAATTTCAACACAAATACTAGGCTATTATTTCTCAAGTTTCAAACGGTTACAATTCATAAACAGGAAATTCAATATCAATATGTAATGCATATCAACATTTTAAAAAAAATATAGTCTCTTATCGATGCTTTATGAAAGAGATATGGGTTGAATAATGTTTGGTTAGGTAGGGTAGAGTTTTAAAAATATTTTAAATTGGATCATTAAATAATTCTGTATTAGGATGATTGAAAAAATCAAAATCTTCGAAAATGATTATTAGATAGTAATAATAAAAGAATGACCCTGTAGAGTTGAAGAAAGTTTAACCGCTGCAGCAGAGTTCAATTTATCGAATTGACTTATAGGTATAGCAACAATAAATAAATATTGCAATTTACAACGTTACGTTACGTTACTATAAAAATATAAATTATTATTTTGGTTAATTTTAATTTGTTTTTTTTTTTTTATTGACGTAATAAATGACATTTTTATATTTATTTTTTCACAATGTGTAGTGTAGAGACGGTATTTTTAAATTCAATCATTTGTTTATTTTTTTTTTTTAATATGTAAATTTATTGTCTTCTGGGCCGTATAGAAAACACGTAAAATATAATAATTATCATTCATTTTAGAAGTCATTGTATTTTACGATTATTATTATTATAGTTGAGTAATGTTCACATCTAATTACAATACTATTGACTATGCTGATTTATCGTTTAAAAATAAACGTATTGTCTGGAACGTATTATTATTCGAATGGCTCTTTTGTTAAACGTTGTCTACCCGCAAAACAAAAAAAAAAAAAATCATTTATTTTGACATTTTCCTTGTTGTTAGTTTTGTGTTTCACCGCCATTAATAACACGTTTCATAAGTGTCTTAGTTGCCACAATTTCGACTTAACGAAGGCGGTTGCATATTATATACTTCGTTAGTTGATTTTTTTTTCGTTTCGTTAGTTTGTCGTAAAGATTAGTAACTGTCTCGAGTTTAATTTGAAAAATAATGTCATTTAATTAACGCGTCGTAGCGGTAAGTGACAAGTGTAATCGTTTATAATATAACATTAAGACGGTTATTTTTTTTTTGTCAACGCAAATCCAAAAAAGATACGATCGAATATTATAAACAATTAAAATATTAAAATAGTGTTTTACATTGCTAATAATGCCATATGCTAATAAATCAGTCAATATTCATTTTTTTTTCCCGTGGCTTCTCAGCATAAATTCTAGACTTCAAATAGCCTCACAGAAAAATGTCTGGGGAGGTGTTAAATCGGGTGATCTCGGAGGCCAGTCGAAATCAAAATGTTTTGAAATTAATTGTTCGAGGAACCAAAAACGCAATGAAGCGATTATGGCTCGAGCTATATGAGTTATGACGCCGTCTTGTTAAAATCAATGGTCAGTTCATGCTGTTATCAGTCAGAAATGGAATCAAAATATCCGTTATCGTGGCCCGATAACGCTCTCTATTGATGGATACGACTGCTCCAGCATCTTTGAAAAAGAACGGTGCAATAATTGTTTTCGCGAAAATTCCGGCCCAAAAATCACGCGTTGATTATAAAGAGGTTGTTCGTGGATTAATTGAGAATTTTCACTGGCACAGAACCAACAATTTTGTTTATTTATGGCCCCATTCAACTTTAAATACTTCAAATTCCGAAAATCGAGAAATGGCATTCGCTCTGTA
Source organism: Cinara cedri (assembly GCA_902439185.1). Classification (NCBI taxonomy): domain Eukaryota; kingdom Metazoa; phylum Arthropoda; class Insecta; order Hemiptera; family Aphididae; genus Cinara; species Cinara cedri. The sequence continues at coordinate 2,397,803 of CABPRJ010000478.1, read as the reverse complement.
GGCGGCCATTTAGGTGATATTATTTTTAAAAAAATGATCAGAACAAATTTCCAAAATAAACGAAAAATTATTCAAAATAACAATTTGTGTTCTTTTAAAGATATCCCGAAGGTTTAAATGACCCACCATGTATAATAATAGTAATTATAATTTACAGTCTAAGATTAATTCTTCGAGTAAAGTGCAACATTAAGCACTGAATATCTAGTTTAACTTCAATGCAATGCTTGAATTGAGAGGGGATGCAGGGAGACGGAGTGCCTCAACTAATTTTTCAGAAATGTAAACGTACCTTTACTATTTGTTTGAAGTGGAACGTATGACAACGTTTTAAATCTGGAAAGAGCTGAATGTAATAAAAGACTATAAAAGTATTCAATAGAATTTCTGATCTCTACGATTATTTTTCATTGAATAAACGAAATAGAATAAAACAAAAGCAATAAATGTAACAGTTACAAGCTTTTCCGACGTTTTTTCTAGGCGTTCGTAATTAAGAATATAATAAAGAAAATTTAAAAAAAAACCCTTCTTATTACATTAACGAGACAACAATTTTTACTAGGAATCATCGCCTCTAAAGTTGATAATTGAAGCAAGATTTCTGGTAGAAAAGTTGTTCACATACAGAAAAAGAACAAACACATCATCCTAATAAAATCATAGTAGTAACTATCATATTAGAATCTAAAATAAATAATATCTATTATAGTAAGTGCTAGGAAATCAAAAATTAGCCTGCAGTAGGTAGTGTTTGTTTTTGGAAATTATGAATTACCTATTTATGTTAGACAATTGGTGTGGGAGGTGTGTAAGCTCCCCACGGGTTAGATTGAGTTCAATAATTGCAAGAGAAGCTAATTTTTTTTTATGACTTATAGTCCCTCTTCTTTTATTTTATCAACTCGAGCACTGCTTCAATGTCTGTATATGTGTTATAGGGATGATATTGATAAACTGTCGAATTACTATCAATTATTTTAATCGAATCTAAAAAAAAGTCACGGAGATTTAGATCTGGCTTGACTATATCTGTAAACTATTTGTAAACAAAAAAAGTATATGTGATAAAAAAAAAAACACATTTCTTTATTTTCTCCAGATTTTAAAACATTTGTAATATTGAACATATTATATAACTTATATAATAAATTATTTCTGTAGATGAGCAATGCTCCTTAGGTAGTGATGTAAATCGTAAATATTACTTTGATAAAGTAAAATAAAGCAAATATAATTTATCGAGAAGTAATGAATACAATTTTTACCATTTAAAGAGTACCAATTTTTTTTTTTTTTATCGTTTTATTCAAATAACCAATTCATTGTTACCAAATCCTACTTCTCGGCAAGTAATAATAAATTAATATGTACAATGTATTATTTAGTTTTGTTTAGTTTCGATAAAATTGATTTAATATTTGTCTACCTAAAAGATTACAAGTTACAAGTTACAGTACATTATAACATTATAAGAAGTGAAACAAAGTTTCCACAGCTATAGTTTGTATTTTAATATATCAATATGGGTATTTTATAATTTCAAAATAATACTGTATTACTCAATTCGGTATAAATTAATTATTTTTATAATATAGTTATGGAATATAAACTACCGGTAACTGTACATCACTACGACACTATTTACAATTCGTAGATTGCGATTCTGAATTGTTCTAAAAAAAAAAAAAAATGATATGATGTCCCGTTTTTTATTCGTCTCAATCGACGTGGTTCGGTATTCGTAAGGTGACCGTGTACCCCGTTTTGAACGGGACAGTCCCTTTCGTACCTCCGTCTCGTTGTTCCCCGTGGAATCTTCGAGACGCAAAAATGTCCAGTTTTCAGATGGTAAACAAATAAATAATGAAAATCAATTGCGTACACGACGGTTTGTAGTTAAACTTCTTGAACGTCGTCGCCGGTTATTGGACTTATTGAAGAAATTATGTTCCAACGACAAATATGCTAGTGTATAGTTTTCTTTATTTAATTATTAAATAGAAAAAAAAAATTGTGTAAAAATGAGTTACGCGTGGTAATAAGTGTGATTTTTTTTCGTTCCGTAAAAATATAATAATAAGTAATTATATAACTTTGTTCATAATTATTAGAAAAAAAAAACAGAAAAAAAAAGTTTTCTTTATACTCTACTATAAACCATTTTCAAATGGATGATGCGTTTATTTTTCTGTCCCGTTTTCACCAAACAAATATACGGTCATCTTATCACCCACCGTGAGCCCCTCATCGGGATAAATGACCGCGCGAAAGTTTTCCGAGAAGTAAACACCCATGGCTAAATCTATTTTCGGAAACCGTTATTTTATAATTTTATAATTATTACCGTTACGTAATACATTATTCCACGAACCGAAATCACGAAACACAAAATATATTCGGTTACGTGAAAACACCAAAACGTAGTGGAATCCGCGTGACGTTCGCCTTTCGGGTCTGAAGATCATCAGCCCCCCCCCCCCCAGTCTCCACCGAACACTTTTCCGGGAAGTCTATCTTTTTGACATTCGGCCACTATTATTATACTGTTTGCATTCAATAGGGTAAAAACGAAATTTCAAAACGCAAATAATAGTACGCCCTTTACCGGGTAATTCGTTTGTAATAACGAACCGCAGGAGCTTTCGAAGGATTCATTAATCTTAACCCGTCGTTGGTGTAAGCACGTGAGCGCGGTTGAAAATCAGCGGACAACTATTGCGTCAATACGCCGGGCTTTTATCGTGATTCCAATTACTATAATAATAATAAGTTTATTTTACTTTGGCAATATTAATGTTTACAATGTTGTTACATAATACATTAGTGTTGCACTGCAACGTCTATCACTATAAATAAAATCCTCGTATTTGATGGACGCGAGTCTCTAAAAAATAATTAAAGTCACATTAAATATAAAACAAGATAATAGAAAAAAAAAAAAAAATAATAATAATAATTTGAATAATACATAATTAAAATTCCAAAACGTGTGAGGACATGCGCAGCTTCTCCCTCAAATAAAATATAGATACAACTTTATGATTAACAAAAACAAATATTTAAATTCAATTTTTATTATTATTATTTAATAATCCCTCATGGAGAAAAATTTAATATCCAAATTTCAAATAAAAAAAATATTAAATTGCCTTAAAACATAATTGAAACCACGGTGTCTCAAAAACCCCGTCGAAATTAATTATATATTTTTTTAAATAAATTAACACAAATAGCCACAAAATACATCTAATTTGATATTTAATGATTTTTGGTAAATTGGCAACATAATGTACAATATATATTTACTGAAATTTAATCACATCTTGTTTTTTACTTTCAAGTTAGGGCTCGAAATGAACGGCAATGCAATTCTGGTTCATATTTTTATAAATCAATTAAGCATGCCATATATAACACTATATGTTTTTAATTATGTGTTACGTATGGTTCAGTACATTTTGTATTTTGAGCACTGGTGGAAGAGTAAAACATTTAAAAATATCTCAGAAAAATAAATGCTGATTGTTGTAGGCGAATAAGTTGAGAAGGTAGTATGCATAAAGTTATTTTATTTGTATCTGCAAGCAACGATAAACTATTGATAGCAAAATACGATTTCGAGCGAAGTTTGGTTATATTTGAATGGCCGTTACAAAATTTACGATTTTCTTCAAAATTTGATCTAAACCATTATATAAAGAAAATTACTACATTACTTTTATTTTTATTTTTTTTACCACTAAAGTAAAACATATAATTAACCTCCTGTTAAATTTCCAAGCATTTCTATTTAGTCTAAAAATTATATCCACATATAGTACCTACCAAATAAAAACTACGTAAGGAAATCGCAAATATAAAATGCCTTTAAATAGCTCAAAAATCACTGAAAATTCAACCACGACTAAAAATGGCAAATATAAGTTTTCTGAAAAAATTTTAAATCCTTACGAATTTTTTAACTGAATAATAACGAAAAAACAAAAGTAAAACCTTTCCCATTCTTTCTACTTTTTTTTTTGGTTTTGCTCAATGATTAAGACAACGATTTGAAAAATCAAAAGATAATTTACTTATTTACCATACAGATAGAAAATTTGACAAAACATGTCATTTTCATTCTTCGATTAACCATAAAGTGTATATATTTAAAACAATGAAATCATAATGCCGTGGATTTGTCAGTTTTTATTTTAGTATTTTTCCGGTTTTTTCTAACTATTTTTTAAACCCCTTGGAAAACCAAAAAATTACCTTTTAAACGCATCAAGTAAATCCAAAATTGAAGAGAAAAGTTCTCTTGTCTCCCTCATTCTCCCACCGTCCCCAAATGAAAAATATTTCCTGCACCTTTGATATTATAAACAAAATTTTCCTTTTGTTCCTTAATTCATCTGTGATGACGTCAGCGGTTTTATCTCCGATAGTAACCACGCCTAGTTCACAACAGTTCATCAACCGAATCGTAAACAAAGTGAGTGATAAGACCATCTAAGACGTTACCAATGTCACCACAGATGAATTAAGGAACATGAGAATAATATTGATTGTAAACCTTAATAATAATAATGCAAATATCATTAAGAAAAGTATCCCGAATTTGTAAATACATTTTTTATTTAATTTTGTTAACGACTTCGGGCCACATGGTCATTAGACACTGGGCAACCTGACAATTTCTCGGCGTTCCAGTGGTCCAGTTAGCCCCTGACAGTTTACAATTAGTGATTAACACAACTGAATAGGTACAATCAAACTACTCTATAGTTTATCGCATTCAAATTATTCTATGGGTTGAAAACTATGTATTCGAATAATAATTTATCTATTAGGTTTTGGGAAAAACTATTCGAACGTGTATAATTTGAATAGTTTTTCGATATATCCGAAGTTTTCTATAAAAAGTATTTAGTGATGGAAAAACTATTCGATAGTTCATCTAAAGTCTAAAACATCGAAAGTTCGATACCTAGTATAAATTATTCGGAAGTTCTCATCACTAGTTAAAACAAACTCACACAACCCCCTCAACCAGCTATATATTGTGCAATGGTTAGTTTTAGCAATTTGTTTAGTATTTCATATTTTTATTTTTTTTTTTTTTTTTTACATGCTAAACTTTTTTGATTTTTTTTCGTTTAAAACATCACAATATCGCATATATTGACGTTTGTTTGAATTATTTCTAGCTTGACACCAGATGTCGTATTATTATGCAAACTACGAACAGATTGTGTGTGTATATATAGGTAGGTACGTTTGAAGTCTGTTTAACTTGACACCGTTGCAGATGTCGTATTATTATGCAAACTGCAAACAAATTGTATAGGTATACATAAAACGTGAAATTGCATTCATATTCGGCGTGTTCATTTTGTTTTCTGCGTACCTATTTCGTGTTTACAACCGCCTTTTGCCGGAACACGACGATGAATGAATCGCATAATAACAATATCTTATAGGATAAGCTTAAAACTATACATAATAATAATAATAATGATAATACTACAGTAATGGGTCCAAGGTAATACGACGTGACGCAAAATTCTTGGTCTTGAAGGAATGATGTACATAAATAATACTCTTGAACGCATTTAATAATATACGAGTATAATACTTGAGAGTATAAATCAGCGATGGCATTATTTTTTTTTTTTTTTCATTTGAATTTTAGTGAAATCTATATGGATTTATATTACATTTGTTTGAACGACGATAATAAATTGTATTGAATTTTATTGAATTTTCAATTTTCGTCTTTAAGGACAAATCTCGGGAGAGCTATTTAACGAAAGCATTACATACACAATTTGTCTGTACGTACCTATATATTTTTTTTTATTTTTTGTCAAAAAGCAATTTCAACATTTAATAATAAAAAGATCCGGTTGTGCTCCTATTTACCTTATTCAGGATTATGTGCTTCAAAACACGTCTCTAAATCGCGTATAATATGTACAATTTATTACTGCTACGATATTACTGCGCATATTCATTTGATTGAATTACATTAAGCCGTAACCTCGTTAAATCCATCCAAAATTCAATTAATTTGGGTAAAAATAAATTTAAGCAAAATGTTTGGCCCTTCAGGTAAACTAATATATTTTTGAAAAAAAAAACACGATGTAGCATACAAGATGTCCTACAGTGTTATCCTTATACTATTAACTCTGTTAATAGGAATTACCGTGCCGATTGTGATTCTCTATCGCGTAACGTGTTATTGTATTGAAAGTTGTTCTCATAAAAATTTTATAGAAATTAAAATGGCTATAACTAAGAAACTATTGATCGGATATGAAAGTATGTTACATTCAAATTTTCAAAATAATATCTTTTATGAAATGGGTGTTTTGAAAATATTGAAAACTGATAAAATAAAAAGTTTTTTTTTTCTAATAATTAAGGGATGAAATAAAAATTTAAATTTTTTTTACATATGTGATCCCCTCACACAAAACCTAATTGAAAAAAAAATGAACGTTGACAGAATTATTAGCATTAGGCGATGACATTGTAGGACACTCTGTATTGGTGCTTACTAAAACCTTTGTTTTATATACGTTAAGTTTGAGTACAATCATTTCAATTTTGGCTTTAATGTAAAATTTTGGTATTTAAGGAAATATTTTCCTTCTAGTTTCGAAAGGACTTTTTCTGAATAACCTAACGTTGTCGTTTGGATTGAATTCAAAAACTTGTATATTTTATGTTACTATTACGGCACATTATTTCTGTGAAGTAGTTCCATTTGTTTTTAATAAAGAGCTTTAGATAGTTGTATTTTGTTCAATTTTTGAGATAGAAAACACAGATGTTTCCCTATAAGAAAATAAGAAAACGTACGTTTTATTGCGCATGTGTGTGGCGCAAACCTCAACTACAGTTAATGTTTTAAAAATATGCAGTCTCTAAATGTGTACTTTGGAATACTCGGTCTTCGTAAGAAAACCTAATCTTTGAATGCTTGTTATTCCCAAAATATGGGTTTCCTTTTTTTCATCTTAATAAATTCAACAAATTTTTTTTTTACTTGAAATAAAAAACGTTATAAATATAGTTGACGGATTTTAATAAATTATTTCAATTTTATTAAAATTTGCTGTTTTTGTATAAAAAAAAAAAAACCCGTAAAAAATTATTTTAAAATCGCATTTTGAAGTCAAATTTGTATTAATATATTCTACATATTTAAGTAGTTTATAATATAAATATATATATAAATATATAAATATAAATATATATATATATACATAATATGAAAAAAGTTGCATTACATGGTTGGGAATATTAATGAATTCAATTTATAATATTCAAACAAATATTATTGTATATTTATTATTGGTCGGTTATTGATTGTAATAAATTATTTTAATCTTGTTTATTTACTGTTGTTTCTTTCGAAATTTATTTTCATTGGTATAATATATTTATTTATATATGTTATGTTCAATTTTTTACTCGAAATATATTTAAAAATTAATATTAATTAGGTTAATCGTATGTGTGTATATATTATATTGAAATTCTTATTACTTATAATAATACACTATAATATACTTTTAATACTGTTACTGGTTTCATAAACAAATGTATAAAAAATAAAATTCCTGGCCATTTAAAATAAGTAATAAAAGCAGTTCCGGGAATATAGTAAATTCTCTTAAGAATAAAAAGTAATAAAAACCATAAATAAAATAAGTAGTTATGTGTACTTAATATTTGTCGGTAATTAATCTCGAAATATTTTCGCGTCATTTTTTACGACTTGTACACTTATACTATATAATTGTACGAAATTATGACAACTGTTAAATTGTATATTATTACTTAAACTATATGTGTATATTACACACAATAATCCACAAAATAATAAATATTATAAGTTGTCTTAAACGTCAAACGTCAGTAAACAAATTTTGTGTACCTATGAAAACAATTTATTTCAATCAATGCGATGATTTAAAAAAAAAAAAAAAACAAATATATATTATGGGTTTGTCTTAAATATATTGTGTATATTAGGATAGACCAAAACATTTTTTTTTATTTTTTCGTGGACCTATCATATTTTATTTGTACGGTTGTAGCAATACCATCGAATATTACTTCACAAAATCGTAAAATGTTGATAAATCATCAATCTGAAACTACCCTTAACAAAACACGAAGCATAACTTTACAAATGTCAAGTATAGACAAGTACAATTAGAATTTATAAAATAGATATTTTTTTTGCAATAATAGGAATATTTGTCGGTTATATTAATAATCGTACGGCTATCTGTATTTGGTTCGATCCTCTTTGATCACGACCATATTATTAGATTAATCAACGTCTATTAATTTCTAGATGCAGAAAGGGCACATAGTTTAAAATTGTTCAAAAAAAAAAAAAATAAAAACCTAATATTTCTGAAAAAAAAAAATAGAAAAACATCTGTACGTTTCTGCAGTTATTTTATGAATGAAATATTATAAAACTCTTGGAAGTTTTTTATCTTTCTTGAACATTTTGTAAATAAATATTTGCCGTTTTATCCATAATTTTTTTTTCGGTTTTTCCAATTATTATGCAATCCCCTCAAAAAATCAAAAAAATTACCTCCAAAATTAATTAATAGATCAAATTTCCTTTTAGAAAAGGATTGCTAGTGTTTAACCTAACCAAAGCAAGACTTTTGGTAGGAAAGTTGCTCACAGACATAAAAAAATTCAAAAAATATAAAAACACACATCGTAGTAAAACCAATAGATCCCTCACAAATCTAAAAAAATAAAAATAGAAATATTCGAATATTTTGCTAAACATAGATGTTTCCATTTAAGAAAATAAAAGTTTTGTTGCGCATACCCCAGTTACACTTAAGATTTTGAAAATATATATGCTCAAAATATGTATTTTAGAACCGAAAACTTCCAAAAAAAAAAAAAAAAACCATTCAATTGTAATATTCGCGTTGCCATTTTACTATTCGAATGAAATACGCTGTATACTGTAAAATATTATATTTTTTTTTAAATCATGATTATTGTTGTACGGTGGAATGTTGTGTGACGGTTGTATATTATTAACTCAGCTATATATGTCATTTTATTAAATATATATTATATAATATGTATACGTTTTAAAAATACGTAGATTGATTCCGTTGATACCAATTATTTATTAACTTCAATCAACAGCAGCTACTCTTTGACCATTATGTCGCGCTTCCGGTGTGCGTAGTACACATCGTCATCATCACTTCCCCTTCCCACGCCGAAAGCGGTCCGTCTAGTTTTCTAATCTGCATGGCACTCGACTTCCTGTGTGCGTATGTACACTCACAAGTCATTCATAAAAAAGGCAACAACAACACAGGCACACACACACACACACATATACTCATCTAGATAATAGAATTTATACGTATCGCTGACTATTAAAATCGTACATTTTTAATAAAATTCAGGGCAAAACCGTACACTTTTAGTAGGTTATAACCACACACTTTTTATAATGATTGTATCCAAAAACCGCACATTGATGTATAATTGTATAATCTATTATTTATTATTTATATATTATATATTAAAAAAAAAAACTGTGTAGGTACAATTTATGTGTTAAAAAATGTAAGGTATGAAACCACTAAAACATTAAAAACTACATCAGTCGATAACTGTACTGGAAAAATATTTAATATTGGTTTGGTACATTATCATCAATTTATTTCAGGTTTAGATGAAATACTTAACTAACAAATAATGGTTCGAGCATATCAACCTACGATAAGATATAACTATATTAGCAAATGCTTATATAGTTGGTTGTATGCTTACAAAAATATATATTTAACAGATTATTTTAAAATTATAAATACAACGGGCGTCTCTATACACAAGACCTAACGTGCGGTTTTTACCCACTATAAGTGTGCGGTTATAGGCTATATAATTACCTACCTGGCAACCGATAGTGTACGGTTTTTGTTTTTTCGACCATTTTGGAGTTGAAATTATATTTGTGCAGGTTTTGGATGCAACTATTCGTATGTATTATTGTTGAACTCGGTATGAATATAAAATGAATGGACTCTAACCGAGCACACTAGGTCATTCGTCAATGGAAACATTATATTCATTAATTTTTTTTCATTTTTTTTGTTGTAGTTTACATTATTAAAATTTGATTTTCAACGAGTTTATGTATAATATGTATAATATCTTACGCACATCATGCGCATTGTATACGATGATAATAACGTCAGCAATATTAATTATAATGGCATGCAATTTTTTTTGTTCGTCACCTAATTTCCATATTTACAGGGGATTCGGAAGTATTGTATGGTAAATGATAGTAGAATATGTAAAGTATAATGCGTAATAGTGTGATGAAGTGTGATGAAGTGTATCCAAGTATGGATATGTCATTAAGACATCCGGTCATGGTAAAAAGAGGGCGAAAGTTTCTCTACAGCGACTATTTCCGTTGGAACTGCAAAAATAATATTCACTGAAATCGAATTTAAAATTTAATAAAATAATGTACCTATGTCGTTTCATTGTAATTATACGTATAGCGAAAATATTTCGTATTTTAATACTATACCTAACTATATTATACATTGTTCATATTTTAAGTTTATTATAAATTAAAATATTAAAATTAGGTACATTGTCACTAAGTATATAATATTATTTTCAAAGTTATAATTTAAATACATCTGTTTTAATAAATTTAAAAAAAAACCCACTATAAATTAAAATACTAAATCTCATATACGAGTTATTTGTATATTATGTGAGTATTTAAATTAAACTAAATTTTTCGGGGTTTGTATTACATTTAATTTATATATTATTATTTAAATCTCGATATATTTTTGAGAAACATTAATGGGGAATTGCCTAATATTACGCAAGGCTGGGCATTAACAAGTTAATAAGTTAAAAGTTAATTTAAACTTTTTAACTTAACTGAACAGTTTGTTATTTTAATTAACTTAATTTTAATTTAACTTATTTGCCTCTTTATTAACTTAAAATCAACTTAAATTGTTTGTATTTGTATTCTTCCCAATTAAGTTGATTTTGAATGTTTACTATTATCTAGAAAAATATTTGATTTATTATCATTGTCCATTTAAAATATTATTAATTCTTAGATGTAAGTATGATTATAATTTGGAAAATCATTTAATATTATTTAAAAAAATAAATATAATAATAAGATAACTATGAAGATATTTACGAAGAATTTTATTTTTATTCACAGACAAAAACTAATTAATCATATTAATAAAATCAAATAAATAATAGTTTGTGTGAACTCCCCTATTTTGGTCCAGGCTAAGAGCCTCAGTTCGCGAAGCTTTTCGACCTTTCTGGGAGGCTCTTATTTGTCGTTTGAGTTAAATGTATGGCTATCTCAGACGGCTTTGCTTGTAAGTATTGAACCGAAAACATTAATTTTTTTAAAACATATTTCCCTATGATTATCTATTTCATCTCCAATCCTTAGCTGTTATAGTTAACCACTCTTTCCTATTATATACAAATACAGGGAAAATCAAAAAACGTTTTTCATAATTACCAACTAGAATAAAAATGAAAAAAAGGTTTCTTAAAATAATTTAAAATAAATGAATCCATAACACCATACATTTGTTTGTTTTTCATTTTTCGCGTCTTTCTGTTTTTCTCAATTATTATTAAAACTACTTAGAAAATTTAAAAACAACTCTTTTCGTAAACATTTTGATCCAAAATTCAACAAAACAGTTCTTCTGTCGTTAATCTATTGAACCAATATCTCTAGTAGAAAACATAGTTTGAAATAATTAAAAACAATGAAATTGATAACGGCTTGGAATGCCGTTTTAACTATAATTTTGTTTTTGAGTTTTTCCAATTTTTTTTAAAAACCTCTTTGAAAATTAAAAATAACACTCTGCAAAATTTCACCCATCAGATAAAATTTTCTTTTAGAAAAGGTGCTACACTCTATATAACGAAGTAAGATTTAAGTAAGAATCTAAAATGTGTTTATTATTGAGTGTTTTCTTGCCCATGACAAGCAAATTACCATCCATATCGCCAAAGTAATCTATATATAAACTAATAAAGTTCAAATTTTGTTCCATAAATATCAAAAACCCTGTGTCAGTTATCCTTTAGAAATGGAATTTTGAAAATTCCTCCCTTAGTGCTTACGGTATAAACGACATTTATTGTAAAAATTTTAAGTAACTTCAGTGGTTTAGGCTGTGAATAGTTTCTCTTTCAGTCAATCAAGACAAAGATACTTATTACTTATATAATTATTTTAATAGCAAATAAACTGTTGCACTATTGCGATAGTTTAGTGTGCATTTTAAAACCATGCGACGATACCTAGCTATTTTGTAGCATTAATATTGTAGTTTTAGAAGAAGCGAATGTAATTTGATTTTAGAAATTTTGTCGAAGACTTTAATAGTTGTAAATTATATAATATTTCATACATAAATTTCTATCTACTGATATAGTATTCAGATTACAAAATAATAATATTTGTTGTGCATATCGTTGCAACCTATATAACATCATGACGGTGAACAATAACAATGGATTATAATATACAATAACACTTATACACGGATAAGGCGAGTGGTCAGGGTCGATTACACGCAGTTCTCGGCCAATATCCGGAATATGAATTTTATGACCCTGTCGTAAAAAATCCTCCGGTTTCTATACATTATAAACGATAATCTTCGGTTTTACGACATTTAATAGCTGCAATCGTCTCGGTGTTTCAAGGGTCGTTTGCTGAAGTACCTACATATTTCTCGGGGCGTTCTTTATCCCCCGCAACGACGACAAGTCACTGGTTAGCGATATAATATCACCGTGTATAATAATATATTGAAAATAATGTGTTTGGAAAAAAAAAAGGAATTAGTTTTCCCGCTGCGTTTGAGAATACTTATAACGAATTGGTGGAGAGCTGCAAGGGACAAAAAAAAAAGACTCGTTTCCGGTTTGTTTACGTGTTGTATTTTGACGGTGCGTCTGGAAATCGTTTGCGTTAACCGGCAGATGGCAGTAAACGTATACTCGAATATTCTTCGTTTGCTCGTTTTATATAATATCAACCGCCCGGTATATATTAAGGGATTGCGTATAGGCAATTTAAACGAAATTTTTAATAAAATCAAATTATAAGTCTCGTGTCGTTATACAATTATTTATAATTAATCCATGCAATTTCTTCCAAATCGTAATCACATAAAACAGAAAAATTAGATAAACTATTCAAAGTGATATTAGAATTTTTACAAGTTATCCAAATTAAAAATAACAACATAATCTTGGATCCAACGTGTTGATTTTTAATTTACTGAAATGTGACGTTTCAAAATTAAACAGTGGTCATTTTTAAAAAATAAGCCGGAATTTTCCAAAATTAATATTTATTTAAATGGATTAATATGAAGGTAGTTGGATACGTCATATAGTTTTGTTTTCATTAATGTTCATCTCGGGCTGCTTTACATTAAACCATACATACTTGTAGATGTTTTCAAATCAACCGCAATGTTTTTGTGATCAAAAACGCTCGCACCGGCGTGACATGCTCTCAGCCCGCACCATGGGTATCCTATGGAGGGGAAAGATCTGAAAATTGTTCCAGTAGTAAAATATGTTTCGAAACACTTCCGGTTTTTTCTTTCATTATTTATAACTTGCTATTTGAAATAGTATTTTTTTATATGACGTGTTATGTAATTCTTGTTAATTTATATTAGTTTTTAAGTTCAAATTATGTTCCAATTCATCCAAAACACGAATAATTGCATTCTATTTTTTAGTAACAAATCAATACGATTTTCAATCTATAAATCTATCAAAACATGTCTAACCGAATTCCGCTCAGAATCGTGTTTTTCCCGCCAACGATTTATCGTGGGGTACATATATAAATTAAATTATATTTCCCATGTTCCTAATTTTCCATTCACAACTGTGGTCCGACCGCGACATGAAGCACGTCGACAATTTTGGGTTTGTTTACTTGTTGGTTTTACTGAGTGGTTTATTTAATTTAATTTGTTGATCTGTAAACAGTTTTTCTGTTAGAAATCTTACATCAATCAATAACTTTACAGAAACTTTCTTGTAGTATTTTTTATCTATAGTTAGTGTATTGAGGAGGTCATTTTTTGATTTTCTTTGTAGTTTTCTTAATAAATAAATGAGAAAAACAAGTAGTTTTTAAAAATACTTATAATATTTAATGCTCCGCTCAGAATCATTTTTTGTTTGCAATAATTTATTATTGCGTCTATATTGTACAAATTAAATTATTCACTATATAACCTCTCTTTCAAATTCTCTCCTAAATCAGTGGCATACCCATCAGCAGTATTAGTTTTTAAATCGCTTTTCCTTCTACATTGAAATAATATGCCGGTACACGTGAACCGCGCGTCGCGTATAAACAATTTCCCGCGCAAAACTGATCGTCAAATGAGCACATGAGTAAAACGAGTGATAAAAGCCAAAAATAAATTGCACCGTGTTGTGACGAGAGAAATGTTTTTTTTTTTTTTTTATGTTTGAAGTCCTCTGTACAGATCCCTTACTCTAAAACGGCCAAGTCTTGAAGTCTCGGGGGCGAATGTTCGTAAACGTCGTCAGTATCATTAATAAGGACAAACGTGTGCTTTTCGGGCGTTTCGCTCCGCCATCCCTACTGGCTTCACGATCAAATTTTACAATAAACGTTTGTTTTTATGTATTTATATTGATATACTGTAGCAGGTATAATTGTAGGTAATATCGTTATTATTGGTGAAAATTCGATTTTATAATAATAATACAGTGACGGCGCTCTGACGTTCACGGGTGTTAATTTCACGCCGTAACGGTGGTTATGCGGTGATAAATCACTGAGATGAATACTGATAACATTGATTCATAACAATATTTTGTAATAAAATATTATAATATTATTGTGATATTGTTATTATCGTAACGTCGACGCCGGGTTCCGGCCGTGACCCTAGTGTGAGACCGCCGTGGTCGCCGTCGCCGCCGCCGTCGCTTCATTGATTGCCTACGACCGCCGCCGCCGTTCCGTTTTCCGCGTACGAAGCGAGACCGTTGCATCGCCGCCGCCGAAGTCGTATAACGTGTGTAGTAGTAAAATCGTCGTAACGTCCGGCGGCAGCGGCTCCTCGAGTACAACGACCCCGACGGCCGTGTGCGCGCGCACCGCCGTCGGTAAGTAAACGCGCGCGTACGCGTTTCCCGCCACGGCGGCCGTCGCCCTCGCGAGCACGAGGCCTCGACAAGCGGCGCGGCAACGAAAATAAAAATATTTTTATTATTATTACGGCCGGCGCGCCTGGAAGGGCGGCGGCCCTCCTCTCCGTTCCCGACTAGACGTTTTTTCGTCGGAGCCAACGACCCGCGGCGGCGTCGACCGAGTGCCCGGAAGGGGAGGTGGGGGGGGAGGGGGTTTGTAGTGACGACTGAAGGCGGCGCGGCGTGGATAGAATATTATTTAGAGCAAGCGGCAGCGAGTGAGGGACGCCGCCGCTCTATTTATTATTATTATTATTTTTTTTTTTCACCATTTCGTTTTCGATATGCCGCGGTATAATATTAATGTGCCCATATTTTGTTCCCGACCGGTAAATTTACAGAGCTTTCACACCCCTTATGATGGTTCGCGTTTAATACAATTTGAACAGCATATATTCTCGTATAATAGCCGGCGATAACAATGTTATTGAATAACGTTAATATCCTAACGCCTACTAGGGCGTCGCTTAGTCATAGTGGTTAAAAATAAAATTTCTACTTCACCCCACAGGCGTAGCTAGAGGGTTTATAGGAGGTCTTTAGCATCCCCCCCGAGTTCAAAATTTGCACTCCACCCTCTAAAAAAAAAAAAAAAAACAATAAACAAAGTAATGATTACATATTTTATCCGTGACGTATTTTATAATTAATGAGCAGAACAAAATACTGATTTCCTACAGACAATTTATGTGTACATGAAAAATAATGTTAAAATAATTACGATAAATTTCAATACGTACAATTTTTAATGAAATATGTAGTTGTTTATTGTAAGAATTGTGCAAAGGATACTGTGGAGGCACAGCTCCCATGGGTTTTTGATGTGTCCATATTTTTAGCACCCCCAAAGTTGGTAGTCTAGTTGTGCCTATACCTAACCCCCTAAAAAGCGGTTAATATCAAATATTGATATGTACACATTTTTAGTACAATTGGACGAAGTTCTCAGGTGCCAAAATAAACTTCAACTATAATTAGATCAACTTAAATCGGTCATTTAAAAAAAAAAATTAAATTCCAATTTGAAACCCGATAACTTTGCCAAAGTTCACTAAAAATTTGTTCGTATTAATGATACCACTTTTAAAGGAGTAAGGCAGGAAAAATAAAATTCCTTCCTTTACTTCCTTTACAGTGGTGGCGTACATCAAAAATATTTTATTGGAGAACAAAGGTAAAGCAATGTTTAACAAGTTAGGATAGCCGACCCTGTGAAAGTTCAAAGTTTCCGGTTTCTAAACGTATTTTAAACAATCAACTATAATTCCGTATACAAATTCGAAACAATTTAGGTAACCTATATTAAATAGAAACATAAATAAATTATAAATCGTAATCTGTAAATATTTTTTGAAATTCTTTAAGTACTACTTATACTAGTACTACCTATTTTAGATTCTGTGCATAGATATTGTTTTTACTAAGATATGTGTTATTTTTATTTTTATTTTATCTGACCGTGAACTAATTTTCTACCAGATATCTAAAATCAAAAACTGACAAAATACCTGTGTGTTACATTTTCGAAATTTGTTTGATTTCCCAAGTGGTTTTTATAATAATAAAGGAAACCGGGAAAAACGTATAGTCTTAGAATTTTCAACGAGTACCTTGATATCTACACAGACGTGGTAAAATGTTTAAAACAATTTTTCAGTTATTTTTATGCATTTTACGTTTTCAAATTGTTTAAGGTATTTTTAACTTAGAGACCTAAAATGAGACCTAGTAACCTTTTTTTCGTTGGATTTAAGATAGTTTTTTTCAAGTTTTATCTTTCCCAGTTTTGATTTTCCACATTTTGATAGCCGTTCGATTTCAATACAAAAATTCGACAATAATGTTTATTTATTAAAATAAATTTTGATTAATCTGCTATTGCCAATCGCACATTGCACAGTTCACTGCAAGGGTATATAAACGATGTCTGACTCAACTTTTACTTGCATTGAGTTATATAATGTAAAAATGTAACATTTATGTTATACAGTGGACGCCGCTTATAATAAGACTCACGGATATAAGACTCAGTCACTTATTGAAATAAAAAACACTTGGAACAATCCGGACATATCCAAATACATTGTATCCTTTCGCCACTTCACCTATAAAGTTCATTCGGTTATAAGTCTCACTTTCTGATGGTCCCAAAGTGAGTATTATATTTCACTGTTTTATTATAAATACAAAATTGAAATATAAATTTAATACCCATTAAATTATACGTATTGTATCTTTTAATGTCTTCTTCTAAAACCTTAAAAAAATAAGTACATTTTCGATTTTTCAACTACATAATTGTAATTTCCAATTGGTTGATTATACAATAATCCGAAATCCGGGGTTCCAAAAAAATTAACTGAAATTAATTCCCTAAAAAAATAAAACTATGGTTAATCGTACATACATTATTTACATCAAAAACACTTTTTACACGTCAATAATAAATAAATAAAATGAAGACAATAATAATTATGTGTGTGGTTAAAAAAAAACCCACGATACGCGAGAATTAATAAAATGTTTTTATTTTTTTTAAATTTTGACCGAGAAAATGACGTACCTACCTATGTTATTGATAAAGATGTTCATATATTATGCAAACAAATATTACGTCATATGATATTTACCTATGTTATTGATAAAGATGTTTATGTATCATGCAAACAAATATTACGTCATATGATATTACGGTTTATGACGTATTTATTATTCCTTAACCAAAACGTTCAAAAAAACATACTGTGCCTGTTTTACTTTGAGAGGTGGTACTGAAGGTATCCTTTCAATGCATTCTTTTAACTAAAATATAATTGAATATAACCGTTATTCGTTAATTGTTATAAAGTATTTCCATTTTATAATTCGAGTATCTTTAGATATTAGTTTATTTACTAACGAGTTGTGATGTTTTTCTTAGAAATTACTTTTTAAATGAGTAAAATGCTCCGATTTTTTTCAAGCATTAGGTACATTAAAAGATGCAGAACTTCCGATCGGTATTACTTTATTTAAACATTACTAAGACTTTAAAGAAGAAAACATGACTATTATAATACTATATAATAATATAACTCTATCGGTTTATCCAGCTCTGTCCACAATCGTTTTAAGATATGTTTTATTGTTGCTTTTGATATTTTATAAATTAAATTACCCTATATAATACACATATATTTCGATTTAACGTTCCACCTACAGTAGACAAACAGTGACCTATTCATGTCTGGATTATCGTATAAGTGAGTTGAGTACGTCCGTAAGGCTATGCACTGGCAGGACTATTTTTCTCCAAATTATACACAATAGCAATTCAAAAGCATATTCAAATTTTGTATTTTGTAGTATAATTTGATATTAAAAAATTTAAACCACTTAAATAAAATACTTGTATTCCTAAATTTTCTGGTGTTGGTTATGATTAATAATAATAAGTTCATCCAATTCTAAATTTATTACAAATTTTAAAATAACTTACACATTATTCTACCTGAAAAAAAAATGTCTGCGATTCGCAGTGTGATTGAACGCCTTCTTAGGGCTATATACTTGGGCTTAATCCTGCCCTGGGCTACGTAAAGTATGAAGTTTATTCGGAATTTGTGTCTGTATAATTCATAGGGAGGGAAATTCCTGTAAAATGCATAATATTCGTAATAACACCATGAAGAAACGAAAATAAAGTATCGCGTACATGAATTTCAACGTGTTTAATATGTAAATCGTCAAACATTGACCTCTTAAAAAACGGGAACGATACTCTGCTACGTTATTACACAAGGATATAATAACTGCAACAGTAATATAATTCCAGAGTGTACCGCAGTATAAAGGTCAATGTGACTTGACCTATTTCGAAGTTTACGTATACCCTCGAGTTTTGCGAGCGTATTTTTTTATTTATATCGATTTTTATATTTAAATAAACACACATAATATATTATATTATTAAACGTTATACTATGATTTATGACGTATTCTAAGAATATTATTTATTTATATAACAAATCTATATATATATAGATCACATATTCTATAAAAAGCAAGTAATAAAATTGTATTTATACGCAATATTGCACAACGCTGGCCGAAAATTTTAACAAAATCGTAAAAAAAATGTAGAACATTGGTACCTACCCACCCATAAATATTATAATAATATTCTAAAAAAAAAACCCGCAATGTCAGTGTCCTGTAGTATCTAATACATACGTACGTTCCAGTTCCTAGAAAATGACGTCAATCGTAAATTTGACGTTATGCAAATCGAATTCAAACAATGTTTTATTGTTAACAGTCATGATCCGCGCTCGCGATATAGGTATACAAAGTTTAATTACGTTTTTTTTGTTAATTATTCAAAAAGGAAACAAGTAAATTTTATATGATATTATTTTTTCGTGACATTAACACTAAAACAGCAACACATGATATTGAATTCAATATTTATAGTATAGTTTATTTATTTATTTGTTTAATATGAAAGGCTTTCACCCGGGTAAAAAACAATAATATAATTGATAACCAAAAACTTAAAACTAGTTCACAAAGAAATCGTACGATTTAAACGAGAACAGGATGATTTATTTTTTCTATTAAAATCGTACGAGTTTCTCACATTTTTAATATAAATTTGATTTCCGTTTTGTTTCTTTTTTTCGATTGTTACAAAATCGTTTACGATTTATCCCAACATTATTTTAAAATATTACCCCTCGTTACTGTTTATGCCTTAAATGAGTATTAACTTTAGATTTACAAATGAAAAGTTGGTGAGTTAAAATGTGATCATTTTTTTAATTTTCCTTATAGTTTTCCTAATAATTGGGAAAAATGGGAAAAACGTAGGAAACATGGGGAAATGTACAGTTTCGTAATTTTAAACTTTCTATTTTTGTCGTAATTCAGTTAAAATTATCGTAAGGATCTGATATGTTCACAAAATACTTATACTGTCTTTTTATTGACGTAACGAAATGTTCAAAACATTTTTAGTTTTTATTTGATTTTATGTGGAAATAATTTTTTTGCCTTTTAACCATTCCAAGATGTTTGAAAATTATACACGAAGTCCATCATAAGTTATGCTTGATGGTAAAAACAAAAAAAAGTGAGAGTTATATAGTTTTTTAATATGATCTTTTAGGCCATATTTTGACGAAAATCGTTAAATTTAATTTACGGTATTCATACGGTGTATACATTCATAACATGTTTAACCGAATTTCGCTTATAATTGTACTTCATCAGCAATAATTTATCGTTGCGTACAAATATAAATTAATTAGTAACTTTATTCTATACTTTCTCAACATCTCGCCTACAACAATGACACACTCATCAGCATATCAGCTCCTTTTTAACAATATAAATAGATATTATAATTAAAACACTTAGAACACAAATAAATATTATTAATTATTTTATCATAGTATGACACATACTTATACTTCGCTCAGAATCGGTTTTTTGTTAATAATAGTTTACCGTTACTTACAGATATATATTAAATTACTGTTTGTATCCTACATTTCTTACTTCCCACCTACAACAATGGCTGCACCCACGTGCGAATTATGTCCGTCCTATTTTTCTTTTGCTTCCCGTGCAATTTAGGCGGTTTACAGCTTCTACAAGAGTCCTCCAAACTTCTCGATCCTCTGCATATTTGCTCCATTTCTTAATCTCTTTAAGTCAGTTTGAACTCGATCCATCCACCGCTATCTTGGTCTTCTCACAAGCTATTTTTCATTTGGCTTGTTAATGAGTACCTGTCTAATCAATTTCTGTATCCTCTATACGCCATACATGACCACTCTAAGGTTTTGATCTTAGAAAATCTTGTAAATTGGGTGCATTATATAGTCAGTTTAGGTCTGCGTTTTTTCTGTTCTCATATACACCAGTATTGGGATTTAACATAGGCCCACATATTTTCCTATGTATTTTTCTTTCGAAGGTCAATAGTTTATTCTCTTCTTGTGTCGTGGACCACGTTTCACAACCGTACATTACAATTAGGCGTAAGTAGGCAATGTATAGTTTTCTCTTTATGTCCTCTTGAAAGGAGTTTCGATGTGAATATTTTATTCATTGCTTAGTACCCACAGTTTGTTGCACTTATTCTGGACTTAATCTCATTATGCATATTATTTGTATGATTTTGATTTATATTAGCACTTAAATATTTAAGTTTTTATGAAGCAACACAAGTTCATTATTATTTAGTTTATAATTAAAAATAGGTATTTAAATTTTTAAAACTGGTGAATGAAATAATTTCGCATTTATTAATGTTTAATTGAAAACAATTTTTCACGCTCAAAGTATACAATTTGTTTAAATGATTTAATATCTCAGTATGGGAAAGTTAACAAATTGAATAAAATAATTTAGTATAATCTGCTAAAATTAATAATTTAGCATTATTATTAATGATAATAACAGAGGCAAATCATTAAAAAAAATTTTAAAAAAAACAAAAGCCCTAAGTGAGAACCTTATGGAATACCTGATAAAATTTGAAATCCATCGGAACTATAAATTGAAAGTTGAATTGCTTGAGAACGGTTATTTAAATAAGAACTAATTCTTAGTAAAAATATACCATTAAAACCAAAAGTCTGTAATTTAAGTAATAAAATACTATGGGTAACCTTATTAAAAGTTTTTTGGAAATCAGTGAAAATTATATCTACTTGACAATTTTAATCTTACGATTGTAATTAGACATACTTAATAGGTTCATTAGAACCGAATGTTTTAGTAAAAAAACATGTTGGAGAGAGCTTATGTACTTTCATCAGTAAGGCTGTCAATATTTTGGAAATAATTTGGGAATATCTGATAATTTTGAAATTGGGCGATAATTTCGTATATCACTTCTGTTACCAGATTTAAAAATTGGTGTAATAAATAATTTTTTCCAAATGGTAGGGAAATGTCCAGTATTAGGTGATATGTTAAATAAGTAAATATTTAATTAAGGTTGATTTACATGCTTTTCAAAACGATGGTGGAATAATTCCATCTGGTTCAGTACCAGACTGTACAATGAATGAAGTAAGCACATCAGTATTATTGGACTTCAAAATAGACCAAGAGCACAAGTTTAGATCATAATTTTTTAATAAAGAAACATAAATAAGTTGTAATTTTCCTACTTTGTCTGAATTACTTGTGCCACCAGAAGCATTCACGTGTCTGGTGTCAACCTAGTCCCAGCCTTATGCATAACAGCATTTTCAGAAAAATATCCTTTTTTTAAATCTGTTTCAAAAAGACGGATAGGATAAGTTGAAACAAAAAAATTAATGTGTATGGTGTACAGAATAAGAACATTATAATTTTGAAAATATTGCAAATATTCCATATGCAAGTACAATGAACGAAAAAAATCAATTATGCACAAAATCTTCAAGGATAATCGCTTGAAAAAAAATCACATTACATAGTTGTGTGGAGAGGGAAAATATACAAAAATAAAAAATATTGTATTAATGACGTAGATACGAATTTTAATATTATTCGTGCGTAAGCAAATTTAATGGCATACTGAAAATTAATTTCAAATGGAACGAAACTGATTAAATTATGGTATCACGAGATTTGACAACTTTTAGTAGGTACCTATCTAATTAATTCAACAAAACATATTACATGCAGTGTATTAAAAATAACATTATCATCGTGCGTAGAAATTATTATGCAGATTACATTGGCAGAAATGTTTTTATTACTTATGCATAAACATTATGAACAAAAATTTGATACAAACAAAATTAATTATGTAACGGCAAAACACGAAATCGTTATCGCAATTTATGGTGGAATGCGAGGTATCATTATATCAACACTTTTCAAAATTGGGCTAATCCCATTAAAAACTGAGGATTTTAATATTTACGACAGTCGTATTTTGGATATTTTACGGAAACTTGATCGGAATTTTTGAGACACAAAAAGCATTTAAAAATCACCTCTTGTTATACAGTGATGCGATCGTATTGGAATTAGAAAATGTCAACTATTTCAGCTATTTCAGTGCGCAGACAGTATAGCGGCAGGCTTTACAGGAGTGCCCGAGTAGTGTTCCTTTATTATACATCTTAATTGTCGCTTTAAAAAAAAAAAAAAACACTTTTCTGAATTGGTATTTTTACAGTTGACCTTTGACTACATAATACGGCCATCAATAATATAGGTAGCATGACCTACCGCAACCGGACATAAAATGCTGTTTGCAACAAATATTAAATTTCGTCTCGAACCGAGCTGGTGGGTGTGAAAACCGTTTTTCAGAGGATAAATAACTTACGAGTATTATAGACGGCGTAACATTAACGAACGAAACGTCGTTAATAAAATAAATATCAGCTGTACAAATACTTCAAATGGAGAACATAAAAATATTTTAAACTTGCTTTGAATCAATTTAATAAAATTTAGTGATTATTTAAAATGGGTAATGTCAAATGTGGTCATTATGAGGTATTTGTGTGATTCGATTCTTATAAATTAAATATACTTTTTATGATTGCCGACAACCGATTGTTTGTTCGGAACCGTTCATATTTGATAAGGATTGTTATCATATAATAATCGCGCGTATTATGGCTGTTCGGGGCGCACGATAGTAGTGTTATTACGACGGCGCGAAACGTTCGCAGTTTGATAACGCGCTTATCGCGCGGCTGCCGTGACGTTGGCCGCAGGTTCGTTGGCAGCAGTCTCCTCGTGCGGTAGGCGTAGTTAGGATCGTTGACCATTCCTTACAAGAACGACCTTGAGGACGTCACCGCCGCGGTTGTGTCGATTGTACGGGCAGGTAGGTATGTACGCGACACGCACGTGTGCAGCGGTACATTGCTGCAACAGCAGCAGCATCAGCAGCAGGTATAGAACGCGAAGACGTTGGAAAAATGCGCGCAGCCTCGGGGTGCTCCCCCTCCCCACGCGCGTAATAACAATATTATCCTCTTTGGAATTCACGCGTAATAATGCGCACATATTATTACAGAGCGTGCGGCAAAAGCGCGGTAAATACACTGCAACTGGCGACGGATTTCGAAGAAATGACCGCCGATGTCGATGAACTGTCGCCGCGCCGCGAGAAGAGCCGCGAAAACGCGCGTAAACACGCCGCGGCCGTTTTGCGTCGTAATTTTTTATTATTATTATTATTTTTTTCTTACTGTCGAGGAGGGAGATCCACGATGTAATATTAATAATAATAGTATAACTGCAGCGGTGGCGACGACCGTTGCCCCGGCACGTATAACGGGTCGTCGTATAATTTGTGTTCGTGTTGACGTTTCGTGCCGTCCTTGTTGTTGTCGTCGTTTTCGTTGTTGTTGTTTTCGTCCGGAGTCCGGGCTCCGTCCGAGTGAAAAGAGTTCAATGAGTGGATAGAAAATGAATCAATAACCGGGTGACCGGCCGACCAGTATTATTATTGTTGAATTGTTGTTGATTCGCAGTTTGCCATAGTATGCATCGGGTATTTCCCACGGTCGTGCTGCAGCAATAATATTCATCACGTCGTCGTCTTCGCGAATTTCTAAACAATATTCCATTGTAACGGTGTTCGAGAAATGTTATGGTCGTCATCGATGTCTTCGGAATTCTTAAATTTTGTTTTTGTTTTTTACCGAAAGAATGTGTTTATTTTTGTAATATATCGGCCCGGTGTCGTTTCCCCGGGGGACGGCTAATGGGTTTCGGACCCTCTCCCTCTTTAATCCGTAATCGTGTTAAAATAAAAAAAAATAAAAACTCAATTATTCAGAATTGAAAACGTATTAGGTACTAATAACAAATACACATTTGTACTACGGAGTACAAATAATTTTAATACACTGAAGTTATGCACAATATATAGATATTTATAGATAATAGATATATTAACATAATTTTCATTTAGTTGTTTAAATCCCTTCGTTAAAATATTCTGGATACACCACTGTATCGACCCCTCTTTAGTAATTTTGTTTTTTTGTTTTAGGGATAGAATTATAGGATTTGAGTGGTAGGGTGTGGCTAGCATTACATTTTTTTAATTCGTCCTACTTCTCTTGTTTACCTCATATCCTTAATTATGGTATCTTCCTTAAGGTTTTATTTCTTAAGGGGGCAATAAACATGTTATGAAATACTGGGGTCTTCCAAGTTAGGAACATTCAGTTTTTATTTTTACCTGGGTATGACGTACGTTGACTAGTTTGGTAACACAATAAGTATATTTCAAATGAATTTGATGATTATTAATTAGTTATTATTATGTTAAAAAGTAATCATAATTTCAATGGGCCTATAATTTATGTAATTTAAAAAAAAATATACTCCATTCTCGTTTGAATAATTCAAACACTATTGTGTCGATAGAGTATTATTATTAACACTAGTATTAGTATAGTTTTAAAGTGTTTAATTGGTGTACGTGTTTGTTTAAAGTTATCGAATTAATAATATTACACGTCGTATGCCATACTAATTCACACAATACACGTCTGACGTCAGTAATAATACATAATACATTCCGAACTTCTAATTTATATAGGTATCGATATTCTCTTGGCGATTTATTAAAGCTACAAATAATATCCTGACGGTGAAATATTACAAATTGGTTGCATATTCTATCAAGGCTGATCAGCGGTTTATAAGTGCTATGTTAAATGGATATTTGATGCAGGATGCCTCTCACCGGTCTCTTCGAATCTTCTAGAAAGAATCCCTTTTAGAATATTTCCTTGTCATTTTATTGCCAACACCTTACTTTTTCTATCACCATTCACATCACTTGTTACGTAACAAACTCTTTTACTGCGTGATCAGGACCTTTAATCCTTAATATCTCTTGTTCTGCACATATTTTTATTGCATTGTATTTTTGCTTTTCTAATAATGTATTCGTTATGACTTTTTTGTTTCATCTCCGCCTCTATTTACTATATTGTTATTCGTTTTATTTGTTATTTTCTCTCGACCATTGTTAACTACCGTCGGGCGTCTACATTCCAATAAATAAAATAATCTTATATTTTTTTCTGTTTATGCAACGAGGCTCAAAATATTATAGTAAGTTAAGGTCACCATATTATTATGACGTTAATACTTCATTGTAGTTAAATGCCGTTCATAGTTCCCCGTGAAATATTCGGGTTATTTACATATTATACTATTATGGTTTTCTGACACGGCGATAATAATTGATAAAATAAAATATTAATTCACCCGTATTTTATGTTTTGTATGTATAATAATAATATCTGCAGTATATGTACTCGATTAAGGATGACATCAAAATGTGTCTATCTGTAGATAAATCTGACTATATATACGTCATATTATATAGGTATAAAACGAATATTGATAGACTTTCAAAATCGAGAATTTTTTTGTGTGATACTTGCAGCGGCCGTAGGGGTCAAACTCGAAATAACGAAAACTGATGTTCGCGAATATTATTAACCAATAATTGATTATTATGATACATCACGACGATATTGAATGAATATTACTCTATAACTTTTTTGTTATTTCATTGAATTTCCCACGGTGTAATTTCCAATTCAACCATCGGTTTCTTTATGTCGGTATCTACAAAAGAAATTTCACATTTTTATACGTACGTTTGATGATAAACAAATAAAAATTATTCTGCCGAACAATATTAGATTGGTGAATGGCGCGTTCAAACGTCAATGCTGACCTCATATAATAATTTTTGATATA
The DNA here is from genome assembly GCA_902439185.1 of Cinara cedri. Taxonomy (NCBI): domain Eukaryota; kingdom Metazoa; phylum Arthropoda; class Insecta; order Hemiptera; family Aphididae; genus Cinara; species Cinara cedri. The sequence goes on along the minus strand of CABPRJ010000478.1, from coordinate 2,370,722 downwards.
CGCTCGTGAACATACAGTATTATTAAAAACAATTAATATTCAACTCACTCAAGTTTTTGAATATAAATGCCATCTCATACAATTAATTCGTTTCAAATTGTTATATAAGTACTAATTAATTAATTATATTTACTAAACGCGTTTAAATAGACTTGATTAAATATCGTAATATTAAAATAATACACAATTACAATAATTGAAGTCCCGAAAAAATCAACCATAGTTTCCCCTTAATTTTTTTTTATTTATTTATGTATAGACATAAATAGGTAAGCCATATATATATATATATATATATAAAATACAAATTAATAAATGTACTCGTATTATGTGCACATTACATAATACATAAAATAGGTGCAATAATAATTATTATTGTTGCTTATAGTTTTGCAATATAATAAGTCTTCCGAATTACTGACCACTCAAAGGATATTCACTAACAAAAATAACGACACATACGAATCGTTTTCAATCGTGCGGTCATTGTACCCATACCTTTTTCAGTCTATTGTTTTGCATATTGAAAAATGTCCTTTGTCGGCTTTAGTGAATCCACGGTTGAAAAACGTATTATAACATAATATATTGCTTTTTAAAAATCAAGCGGCTATTATATTATTTTATTGTCACAAACGTCATTTTTCTGCGAATACTCGCACAGGACAAGGTGCATCATCAAGGACTACACTGATATATTCTATTATTCTTATTACCACCCCCGTCATGTATTGTATTTGATCTTCCGCCACTGTCGGCTTTGTTGAGCATACGTATAGGTTAGGTATATGAAAATTGTTCATATTTTAGTTTACGAGTACACGTGTAATATAGAAATATAAAATGTAAAAAGATTTTGAAAAATCCATTTAAAAATCTTCGAAGATTTAATTTTGGTAACACACAAAATATATAATAAAAAAAAGAGCTGATACTGGTCACGGGTGCGGCCACTGTTGTGAATAGGTAGTTGGGAAGGTAGAATATATAAAGTTATTTAATTTATAACTGTAATCAACAATAAACCATTAATTACAAAATAACGATTCGGAGTGACGTACGGTTATATATGTTTTGAATATTACGATATTTACGATTTTCATCGAAATTGGATTTTAAAAATTATAAAAAAAATACAACAGTACACTCAATTATTTTTGGCCACTAAATATGACTTATGAATCTCCTGTCAAATTTTCAAGTATTTCTGTTAAGTCTAACAATTTTATTCACAGAGCACCGAATAAAAATACGTACAAAACTCTCAAAATTAAAATGTCTATAAATAGCTCAAATGTTTTGAAAATTTATTATGTCTAGAAAAAGTAAATATAAGTTATGTTATAATTTCACATATCATGTATTCGATTTTTTAGCTTTTTGTAACTTAGTAAGTATTTAACATTGTCTAGTTTTTTTTTTTTAGTTTTTATTTGGTTTTATTCAGGTAAGATTATTTGACCAAACATAGATGCTTCAAATTTTATACGAAATTCATTATAAATAAAACGATAAATAAATTTAACGAAGTTATAGATTATGTATCCTACCTTTCCAACTTACCGCCTACAATAGTGATGTGATAATTCACACCTATCAGCATTATCAGTTCTTAAAAAGAAAAAAATTGTTGTACATAATAGGTACTTAATATTAATTTATTTTTATTGGACTTAAGTCAAAAACAAAAGAGAAATTATTTAAAAGTTGGCTCGTTATTTATTATTATTATTCACTATAATAATACTTGGCAAATTTTAATTGTCATCAACCGTGAGACATTGAAACCTGCTGCAGCTAATACAATTTCCAAATGCATTTCGCATGCAGTTTGTATACCTGTAATATATTATATCTTTTTACTGACGTTTTCTACAGTTAACTACAGTAACAGTATTATAATATTTATATACATTAGACAAAAAAGATATATTTTCTGTGTATGTTTTATATTAAATTCATTATTTTCTATCAACCTCCCTGCCCCACCACCAATGAAGAAACTCCAAAGAATCAAACAAATTTGCATTTTGACATTGATGTTGTTTGGCCTGTGCCATTTTTTTACGATGTTCTAATTGTCCATTAGCACCGTTACAGTTATAACATCTGATGGTTTTCCGGTTGCATAAAACTTAATGAACCACAGTTATCTATGTGATTCAGTCACGCACAAGGCAAGTATCTCGCATTGCTCGATTCGGGAAAATTTCAAGATGGTTTTAGTTAAGTAAATTATACTAAAGCGCCACAAAGACTACTAAATTAATAACAACCCATTCAGAGGACTTGGCGTTCCACAAACACACACTCATTCCTTAACTATTTCAGATACAAGTTTAAACAAAATCTAAGTTCATTATTTATAATAGTTGTTCACGTTTTATTAAACTTGCACAAATTTAATGTAATCATTTACTTGGCTTCTTGTTAATGTATTATGCGATAAATATGAAAATTAGCATAGAGAGTTCTGTTTTCGCATGATGACTACAATATGTCTACGTTTACCCCGCGAGAATACGGATGTGTTCGATTTCGAATTTATGTTGTTTTTTTGTTGTTGCGGTAACTGCCAATTAGTGTTCGGTAGGTACAGTATCAGTAGGTAGTGATTAAACGATTCGCGACAATTTTGAAGTGTATCATCGTGACTATATATATACCTGTATATAATCGTCGTTGTTGGTGATTTCCTGAAATCCGTGTCCAAGTCCTCCGCAATAGGCCCGATATACGTATCTGTTTACATTGAAAAAAGTTGATGGTATTTATTATAGCTAAAGTCTGTAACACTTTTTTGAAATCCAAAATATTAGAAGTACATAAGAATAAAGTAACTTAAATTTGACGCTTGCCAGACTGGTATGAAACGTTATTTAAGCCTCTCTCTACTATATTTCCGCGGGCTATGGACTTAACTAAGAAAAATCGTTAATATAACTCAACGAGTATACATAATTATTATTAAATCTTTACCACTTCTTTATGTTTTCGTAAATCGCAATAAAAATATTTATATTCATTGGATTCACTTGAATATATTTTGATTGACGTTTCTGCTACAAGCTCGCAGTAAAATTTGGAAAATCTTGTTCGAGTCAAATCACTATATATACAGGGTAATTCATTAAGCATGCTCATCCCTTTTTTTGATTAAATTCATTAGTTAAACACATCGTAATTCTGATTTTTTAACTTATAAGTGTAGTTAAAGCTAACAGCTACTTAGATTTTTCACAGCATTTAAGGAGTTTTTCAAATGAGAACTTATATTAAAAATTAGAAGCTTATGGTTTTCCAAAGATGTTTATTTTGAAATTTAAACATAGATTAATATTTAGTAGTTTAAGGAATTTAAAAAAAAAATGAGCTCTTAAACAGTTTAAAAAGGGGAGGGTTTCAAAGTTTGCTTGTTTGTTACTCATTCACTTGCACATTATCAAAAATATAAGGTATTTCTCATATAAACAGAAAGAAAAGAAAATCTAATATGTAAAAAACCAAGACGACGCTTGATGCTGAAGCCAGCAAAAAGGAATGCTATTCCTAACAAAAACCTAATCGTGAAAAAATATGAAATGCAATGCAATACTCTATTTTTGGGGAAAATTATACAATAATGATGAATATTTTAATACCTAATCTATTATAATTTTAGTTTTCATTTACGTGCGTGCTCAAAGTATTCACGATGCGGTGATGTATACATAACGTGTAAATTTTGTGTATACCTTATTAGTTATTAGTTTCTAAAAATAATGTGAAAATTGTATATCTGAACATTTTCGGTTTGGCAATGCGTACCACGGCGACGACGGTGTTTAGCCAGAACGCTTCTGCATATACTTGACCTTGAAATGTTACACACAAATAATTGATCTGCAGGTCGTACAATCCACTAGTTAAGTTGGATAAATTTTTTCGATGCGAAATTATACAGACTTTTATTCTGCAATAATAAATTTAAAGTATTTTTCTAATGTGGTCGTATATATATATATGTTGTTATAGACTTTTAATAGTTATTTTTTAAGAATACGATAACTAAGCAGGTTAAGCAAGTGTTTGGGGGGCTATATTATAATATTTTAATAGGCAGTTGGTTTCCCCTAGAATGTGTTGAGATTAAAATAGTTTAATAATTACAAGTACAAGACAAAATATGTTTTAAACTCTCGACGATAGTAATTAATAGCTTAGTTAATTAATTAATTTTATATAGTCACAAACGCAACGGGATATTATAATAAATTATAAGCTATTTGGGATAATTGTTTTAATTGACGAACTGCAAAATATACACGTATGTTGTTTATTAATTATATTTAGTTTTGTTTGAATTATCGATTTCGGTATTATAAGAAAATTCGGTTCTCGGCATAGTTGTAGTAGAATTCGTGTGACCAATCTTTAGCGGGAAAAAAAGACAAAAAACGATTTAAGGTGTTACGGTTTGTTTCTTTCTTCCTGTTATATTAAATTCGCGGAATTATTTTTAGAACGGAAGAACGGTCGCATGGAATGTGCGGTCGTTGTAGGTAGACAGTTGTTGTGTGACCGTTAGTGTCGGTAGCACATAGTGGGGAGGGGGAGGCAAACCCGTGACCGCATTCGCGGTGTATTGGAAACCGATGGAAATAATAAGAATAATAATATGGTTATACGATCGGAGGAAAAAAAGAAAAAGTCAAGGAAAATGCAAAAAAAAAACTAATTCTGTTCACAAAAAATGGTACTATTGTTGCGTGTGTTTTACCTTCTGCGTAACGGTTATCGTTGTTACGTATAGTGATACCTATAGACGTAGTCAGATTTGTACAGTAGGTGTTGCTGAAATGTACCAAAAGTCGTAAATATATATATATATATAAAGATAGTTTTAAATTTAATACTAGATTTAATACTTAGATAATAAAATGTATAAAATATGTGTTCAATAATTTTACTTCCCATAATATTATTTTAGCGAATGATAGATGATAATGATAAATTAAAAAATAGTAAGTACAGGATAGTTACAAACGAACACCTCGACTTTGAAAATCTGTATTTATTAAAAATAAAAATATGATGAAACGTATAGACTAATTAATCAGTGTAATGAGTAAATGAGTTTTTTTTCAGTAGTTGGACATGTTTACAATTGTTCAATATGCCAACCTTCCTCCCAATGACTCACTCGATTGACATTAACTGCATTGAAAGTCGAATACATTCTACACTTGCTGGAGCATCTCTGATGTAACCGTTTGTATCTTTAACAGGGGCGAGATTAGAATATTGCGAAATGCACGTTTAACAACCATCGCCGATTGAGTTCGGGTTAATGTCGTTCCCGTGTTTCAGGGGGTAGAGAGGAATCACATGTGAACATGTTCAACTATTAGAAAAAAAAAAAAAATGTGAAATTTACTTTTTACATTGATTAATTGGCCTACGATCAATCGTGTTTCCTTTTAATAAATACAGGATTTCAAAATCATGAAAAAATCTTTTGTAATCCCCCTGTGTCATATTCATACATTTACTGCCTTTTCTGCCCTCCTCCCACCACGAGATTTTCTACTGACGTATTTAAAATATATTATTTTGATTTTTGGGGGCCCTTTAATAACTCTCCAAAAAACTCTCTCGAATCGATATACATAATCAATATTACGGGGGCTTACGAACCTCTCTCAAAAAAAAAAAAAAATAATATTTGGTCTAGTTGCGCCTATGATTGTTGCGTAAGGTATGGTTAATCCGAAGATCGTTGGCAATAGACCCGCCCGCGCTAATAATATGGTCGTATTGATCGTCTCTTTCTATTCGGCCTCATACCCTGCGGTCTTTTTTCGCGCGTGATTCGATTATTAATAATATTATATTCGGTCGCGACCATTTCGTCTTCATACGTCGCGCGTCGTCGTCGTGTTTATGTTATTATTATTATTATTGGCGGGAAAACGACGTCCGAGAAAACCAGCGGCGGCGCGCTGCTCTCTCCGGACGAGTCTGCGGCGGCGTCGCGTCGTCGGCTCGCTCGCACACTCGTAAATAATATTATTATTATAACGACAGCGTCGGCGGTGTAATACTTATATAAGGCGCGTACGTAAATAATAACAAGAATGAGAGAGAGAGAGTGCGAGGGAGGGAGCGAGTGTGAGGGGAAAAAGTGGAACGGCCTCCGTTTACGCGGAGTGCGGCGAGGGGCGAAAGGTGGTCCGTGTGTATACGCGGAGAAAAATATGCGAACGATTCCCACGGAGCGCCGCGCCGTCGCGGCTTATTCACCTGCGCGTGTCGCGTCCTCCCGCGTGTGATGTGCGCTATTGTCGTAGGAGGTTACCACCTCGTTTACAATAATAATTATACCGCCTGTATGCCGTGGCTATACCGGGCGCGACGGATAATAAAACACAATTATGTGTACAATAATATTGTGCGGTGTGCGCCTATATACGGTGTAACCCCGACCGGGTTCTAGTTTTTCTTTATCTCATTTACGGCGGCTCTTCGAAAACGACTCGATTATATTATTATTATTGTACGAACCGACGACGACGCCACCGAACACAAATCGCTCTTCCCGTTGCAGACATCACAATCCTCGGGAGGTTTTTTTTTTTTTTTTTTTTTTTTTATGTTCACAAGGCGGCGTCACCGTCGCCGCCCGTTTCGTGTTTGCTTCGTGTATTTCCATTGTGTCCGGTTTAAAAAGAAATATATACATATTGTACTGTATTTACGGTCGATACTTGGGATGCCCGACTACGGCGGTCCGTTTTATGTACGGTTTTTATAATGTGCAGAATATTATAGGCGAATCTGCAAGTGTTCAAAGCCAGTATCCAGTGAATGAGTAGGCCAAAGAAAATGATAGTACGGGGTGATATGAGGATATGTGAGGTAAATGGAGAAATCGTAGTAATGTGCATATAGAAAGACGTGTGATAGGGCGAGAATTGCGCGTATGGCAGGACACTTGACGAGAAATACTGAATACAACGATTTTTACTTTTAAACACAATATATGTATATTATATACATATCAACATGATATTAGATACTTTGTAATCTTTAGATACTAAATATTGTATCTATAAAAAATTCAAAATATAATAAAGATATCAATATTATTTATTTTTGAAAAATAAATATCAAACTTAGATTATTATTCTTAAGGGAGACTGGGACTGGTTGTCACAAAGCTCAGTTCACAGGCGCTGTTATCACTTAGCGATCGTAACGAATACTAATTCTTTACATTAACTATAAGAATAACACTCACTCGTATTAATGTAAACAATGGCTAGTATTTGTCACGGCCGCTATGTAATAACAGCACCTGTGAACTGACTAACTGAGCTTTGAAACAACTAGCTCCGATCTCTCTTCTTATTATTAAGAGGACGTTGTACTTGTGTCTGCTGTTATTCCGTTTTATAAACATAGCGAATTAGCGTTCAGCAGGAACAACTCTGGGCTGTTAGTATTTTAATTCTGCATAATCTATGCAACTATTATGGTTTTTTTTATATAAATATTTTGATTTTTAAGCAAGATAAATGCGTTTTTAAATTGTAATATTTCAAATATTCATATCTTGGATTATGGGTACTAGCGTACTTTACATTCCTATGCGAACATAATAGCGTTTTTGATTTGACGATTATTAACGTGTACACCAATATATAGAACTGCACGAATGCAACTTTCACGACACTATAAAAGGTTTTAATATCGAATAAGAACACAATAATATTATTATCAAATGGGGTTAACCATCGTGGAAAAGTTAATGTATTATCTAATTAAATTGTTTAGATTTTGTTGGTGCAGTGAGAAATGTATTGGTTTTACTATGATTTTTTAAGTTTTTCTGCATGTAAACGATTTGTCTACAATATAAATTAAACAACACTACCTTATCTTATCTTTTTAACTTTCCACCTAAAATACTGGCACATTCATCAGCAGTATTAGCTCTCTTTTAATATAATAATAGTATTAATGTTTGAAGTCACAGGACAGTGAAATATTTAATTATTTTTTGTTGTTGTGAATAATGAATCTTATGTTTCATGCACAATACAAACAGTAATTTCAAGTAACTGGGAATACATTTAAAATATAATAATATGTGAAGCTAAACATCTTCACTATCAATAATTTCAGTATCGAGTATTTCTTTTCTGATAAAAATCCTATGTAGTTGCTCTCAGTTTTTAAATACTTTTCGTTGTACAGGTTGTTGAACATGTCGTTTCAACATTATCTTCATGTAATGATTTTTATTTGTAGGGATGTTTTGTTGCATTTAAAAACACTTTTCTCTCCATTTATCCATTCACCATCCGGCTGTAAAGTAAAGCTACTGTTATTTAGTTGTCTAACGTTTTGAGTTTTTTTTTTAAATTAGTAAAGTGATTTTAAAAATTGTTAAAAATTGATGAAATTTTTGATTTTATCTAGTTTATTTCATCCGATACACACATATAGCCGCCACGTGAGTACCCTGGTGACTTCGAGAACATTCTCATCAAATTATTATTTATCTCTGTCTGTAGCCACATAAAATTAGTCTACGGGATTTATGCAACTGCAGTACATGATATTTAAATGCAAAAGAGTATAGCTAATAAATGTGAATAGGAAGAAAAATATTTCTCTTCGATTTCCGCACACTGAACGTCAAATGCAGTAAAGCCTTATTTTTTCTACTATATAGTGTGATAAAAGATAAATATGGTTTTTACATTATTTCCTTTCGGTTCGTTATAAATTCGAACGTTTTAAACCGAGTAATAGATTAAAAAAAAAAACCACCAATAGTTTTGATTGACGATAATAGGTGTGTAATACTGTATTAATATGGCGGGAGGTGGAAATGATTGTTTTATTTTTTAACGTACCTGCCTACACCTATATAGACGCATTTTCAAGGTCTCGTTAACTTCTGTACCTATACGTTTCTTTGTTTCTCAAAAATGCAGTATTTTATTTCAATTATTTCGTTAGTGTTAACCATAGCATAGCATAACATTGTTTTAATTAATTTTATGCCGTTTGTTTATCGTAATAATTTATGAGCTATGACGTCGAAAGAAAATGGGTATTTTTTCAGCATGTAACTAGCGTTTAACTGCAATATTTATATAAAAAAAAAAAAAAATTACATATGCATTTATACACCTAAGTATAATTATGATATTACTGTATTTTTATTTTTTGGCGTTGATTGCTGCGCTATATAATAGTAGTGTAAATATTATAAATCTGCTGTCGGACTTAACAATTATTTTACTACCCATTGCCACGCTGACCGTGATGATAATAATAATTAAGTAAAAATTTATCTAGACGCCACGAATTATAAAAAAAAATAAATAATAAAAATATTGGTATATTTACAAGATGAAATTTTCCAAAAACTACACGTTTTCTAAAGAAGTTGAAAAAAAAAACACTAGTTAATAATTATAATATTAATTTGTAGAATTAAGTCGTGTTTCCGTTGCGTAATATGGTGGCTCTTTAAAACATAACAATATTATAACCTGCAATTAATTTTAATATTACTGTATAATATAATATTATGCGTTAGTATTTACTTTTATACGTGCACCCCGTGTTATTTTTTAATCTTATTGTTTTTTTTTTTTTACTTCAATACCTACTTGTATACAGTAATTAAATAATTCAATACGTTAAATAATAATAAAAAAAAAAACAAGATACGATTCGACCGGTATGATTATATTGCTGTATAGTTTATTATTATTACGCCTTGTTGATTTGACTAAGTATATTATAAAAAAAAGAAACGTAACACTGCATATTTCCTCGAGACATTAAATTTGGTTTTTTTTTACAGCTTGTGATAATTATTATCCATACATAAATATATATTATTTACAAGTATAGTATTTACTATGCTCAAAATATAATGTTTCAACATATTGTCGGTCTCCAGGATGAAGAGCTTATCATTTTTTTTTCACAATTGTATGCAATTTTTCACACTTTATTTTTTGGTCTAAATCACGTGATCGTATGTATATTCTATATGTTTAAAAATGTATAAAAACAAAAAAAAAACATTTTACATATTACATCGTAAAAATAGATACGCACCTATATATGCATTTTACAAATTAATACGACTAACCACAATAATAATTAAATTAAAACTTTTTTTTTTATAATACCGTTGCAGACTCAATTTTTACCATTTGTAATTTAAAAGATTACCTTATTATTTCTATAATTATCGATTTTACGTAGATATAATAAGAGTTGAATTATATAAGTTTCAAACTCTTGAATGAAGGTATTTTTAATAATGGTGGTTGCATAAATATATATATATATTTTTTTTATATAAACTAAGTGTATTTTTTTTAATTATTTCATTTTTATTAAACGCGGATATTTGTCGAGCAAAGGCCTCTATTTAAAAAATAATAATGAAGTATATAGGACCTTCGAATAGGTATAGAATTTTTATTATTGGTGTTATAATTTCAATATACGCATCGATAAAAGACCTCTAAAAACGCAAAATACGCCCTTGAAAATTTAACGTCGTTGTCTGCACCGCCGCAACGGATGTAACTACTTCTGTTTTGTGAATGATAAAAATATTTTATTGATTTATACTATATTATTATATTACATTTATACAACGAAACGGAAATGTTTGAATAATAAACAAACCAAAAAAAGTGTTCGTCTTTCGTTCGACAAAATCATTTAATATTACCTAAAGTGTTTTTTTTTTCACAATAATCTTATAAAGGAATGTCCAAAGTAAACTATGCTATTAGATAGCTACAACTACGTATCAACAGAGCTGCATTAAGCTATACTACTACCCGTGGGCAAAATGCATTTTGGCTACACATCTTTTGGTACACAAACATTTTCCGCCCCTCCTAGTGCCATAAAGTTTACCTTCCCCGGGCAATTGCCCACATTTGCCACCCGTTAAACGCGACTATGTCTATCAATAATATTATTGCGATTATAGATTCTATTTATATCTCCTACATACCTACCTACTTTCCTATCTACCTACATATTTGAAATAGATAATATTCTTTCTTTTTTTTTTTCAACGATTGTACTGTTGTATTAATATACGATTATTCTATTTTTAGGTGTCGTTACTATGTTGGATTGTCGACTCGCCGCAGCTGACCGATAGAAAACAACACGAGTTCGGTAAGTCAACTATGTAGATAATAGTTAAATGTATTTATAATTTTTTTGTTATTTCGTTCTACTCGCACGCGAGTGTGCATTATGTATAATCGGTCATCTACCCAACACAATTACTGCTGTAGGTAGTAATAATAGCAACACGGGTAGCAGTATGTCAAAGATTATTATAACAGTAATAGTTGTAGTATCTTGAACATAGTCGTAGTAGTGTGATTTAGTTAGTTACTACTTTTAACTACTATAGTGTAGTATAATACAGTATCAACCGGTATATATTTTATCTTTAGTCAATTTTATAATTTTTAATTTTTTAGAATTTTGTCTAATGTAATTTGTTTCACTTTATTGTTTGATCTCAATTGTATAAGTGTATTTCCAAAATTAACGTTTTTAGTGTATTTGTTTTTGTACAAGTGAACCAATATATTTTCAAAATTAGATTTAGAACGTAGCGAGGTATCTATAGGTTTTACTATGATTTTTTTTATGTTTATATATAATTTTTCTACTAGAAATATTTCTCTGATGTACAGAATATAGCACTTTTTCTGAGAGTCAATTTATTTTAGTTTTCAAAGGGTTTTCAAAATAATCACAAAAAACCGGAAAAAAAATTACAGATAAAACAGAAAAAATGTATAGCGTACTATGGCGTTAAGGATTTCATTGTTTTTATTATTAACTAAATTTTCTACCAGAAATCTTATGTCAATTGAAAAATGACAAGATATCGATTTTGTTCCATTTGATATCCAGCCATTGACAGAGAAAGCCACTTTTTTTTATATTTAAAAATAGTTTTTATAATAATTGGGAAAAACTAAAAAAGATGAAAATAAGTTTTTTTTAAATTACTGCGCAACGATTTCATTATTTAAAATTGTTAAGATTATATTTTTCTATCAGAATTCTTTGTCTAAATTTCAAACACAGTCGTATGATAAAATGGGAACAACACCACTAAACTAGCTATATTAAAACCTAAATCTATACTACTCTTGTCAGTGGTAATGTGAAGTATTTTTACTTTGAATCACTGATTTAATTTTCCACCAACACACCTCAACCAAAATATACCCTCACCCTACCAAAAACGTAATGAAATTTGTTAAATTTCAATAAAATTTTTCAAATTTATCAAATATCCGCAGTCTAAAATTGTTGTAATGACTTTTGTTTTGTAAAAACAATATTGCTAAAATACTGAATACTCAGGAACCCGTTTTTTTTTTTTATGAATCACGTGATTCAAATACACGTTCTTCAAGCCACCACTGACTCTTGTAATAATACTTGTATACATTTATTATTAATACATGCAAAGCTTTAATATCATATATTTTTAACAAAATCATAGAATAAAATGTTAACTTCATTTTTTGGTGTTCCTGAAAATTTTTAAAAATTATAATAATATTAATATATTCATCGCTACGTTTAAAATCCAAAATTTAATTTATAACCGAATTAAAAAAAAAAGTTGACCGTAAGTCCCTAACGTAATAAATATATTTTTATACGCTTTGTTTTAAGATAAAATATTGCCAAAAATCGTAAGAATTGCGGCTTTTTAAAATATGTTTAATGGAACTTTGCTCAGAATCGTATTTCATCAATAATTATTTATCGTTACATACAGACATAAATTAAATAACCTTCCCAACTGCTATATCCTACAACAATGGTACACCCATCAGCAGTATCAACAATTTTTTTTCCGCAATGATTTATCGTTATCAGTTATCTACTATTATTATAAGTGTTCGGGTCCGTGTTTGACGACTGCAATTATTACGATGGGCGTCGTCACCGTGGCCGCCTCCGCCGATAAGCCAAATATGTCTGGTGTTTCCGGTTCGTACCAGTCCGTGCTTACAGTGGCGGTCGCGATATCAAAAACAGCACATGTGGACAGTAATATTATATAATATGAGTAACATGATATTTTTTTGATAACAAAGTTGATCGAACAATATTCCAGCAGGCCCTTGTTATCGCCTTTTATTATTATTATTATTTTTTCATTGGACTAGGGAAAACGAGTAAAACGACATTTGAGCAAAATAATACGGTCTCATTATTTTAGATTTTAATGTTATGTTGTAATTCAGTTTTAAAACATTCTATCCATTCTAAAATTCTTGAAAATTTAGTACCAACAACATTTTGACGCCCCCGACTTTGCTTATGATTAATTTTTATAACTACTTAAGTAGTTATATTAATTATACAGATTTGTAATATCTTATTTAGTATTTAGATAAAAAACAAAAACTTTAAAAATTTAAAAAATGATGGACATACTTTAACGTAGGTGCAGCCACTGTTGTAAGCGGGAAGGTGGGAATATAGGATATAGACGAGAATTTAATCTATATCTGTAAGGAACGATTAATCATTGCTAAGGAAAAACGATTTTGAGTTTCTTTAGTTGATAGTGATGCTTTGTCACTAATATATAAATCATATTATGGCAAAATAATTAAATACAGGTATTATTATATATTTTATTTAATAATATTTGTTTAATATTGTATCGATTTTCCCGTTTTTTCTGGTTTTTCACATTTGTTGAGAAAACTCCTCGGAAATTGGAAAAATGACCTCTCTAAAGTACCTTCTCAGTCAGATTTCCTTTTAGAAGTTTGGGTTGGAGCAGAGTGGTGGTGCATTATTCACACGCCGATCGTCGTACTGCTACAGAAATGATACTCCACTTCTCTTTTCTAAACCAAACTTAAAAGTGTAATATCTCGTCAACGGATTGACGGAAATCAAAAACTTAAACATCAAAATGTATTTGAACTAATACTCCATGTATGGTATTTATGCAATTTTTAATATAGGTTGTCATTTGAAAATCAAAAGTAGATAGTGTATTTACCTCTAAAAATAAGGATGACAAAAAATGTTCTAGAAAATAAATTACAAAAAAAATTAATATTTTCCAAAATAATGAGTTTCTTATGATAAATTGATCATCCTGTATATAAAATGTATGAATTATTTATATAATTTTTAATTTTTCCAAAAACATTTTTTATAGTCACCGTGCAAATTTAGCGCCTCCTAACATATACCAGGAGTGCTATTGCTCTTCCGAACCACTCCTTAAATACATCCCTGAATTCTACTATTCCTACCTTCCCAACTTCTAACGTACAACATTGGTACGTCCATTATTAACAATATGAGGTCTTTTTTTTTGGAATTTTATCTACGAATAAAACCAGATGAAATTCGCGAAAAATGATTTATAAACGTTTTATTGGAGAAAATATCTATATTGGTAGTCAATGTAAAATTAACATACTTTATATGGAATTTGTTTTCAGTATAGAAAAATATGACGAATTTATTATAATAAAATGATTTCTTTTTTGCGTTTATATATGTATTTTTTTTTTCATTCTATTGTTGTTATATTACAAATTTAGTAAATCCGTGTTATTTATCACAATGTTAAATTATATCAAATATAAATAATGACGTTTCGCACTAATTCAAATGTTTAGAATATTTGTGAAAACCCACAATTTCGAATCATTTATGCTAAAACATATAACATTTCAACCGGAAACTGAAAAAAAAATTTTATCGAAATGTTATTCAACTAGGCACATTGTGTAATCGCAATGTTAAAATATATTATTGCGTAACTTGTATTGATTGAACGAACGGTGTATTATATACTTATTAGTTATTACCTATATTTTTCTTAAACTTAATTTAAATTTTTTTTTATTATTATAGCAGACTAGGTAATTATAAAATTAAAAATTCGTTGACCTCCGTCGAATGATGCAATTTTTATGAATGATACGTGGTTATTAAAAATAAAAAAGTTTTGTTTTAACCAACTATAATGGATCTATATAGCTATTGTAATAAAATATTAAATAGGTAACTTTGAGACTGTAAACTTATTTAATCATTTTTCAATAACAAATTTACGTTAATATATTATAGGTTTATTATTCCGTTCTAATACCATAAAGTCATGCGATTTAAATATTTGCTGGGCTTCATGCAATCATGACTTTTGCACAGTAACTATTTGGACGCTACAATGTATTCACTAAATAAATATCGTAGATTTCATTTATTCAACATAATATAACAGTTTATGCGATTAAAACACCGAAAATAAATTTAATGTTAGTCGATTATTTCTGTATTATTTACGTTACTATAAAATAGAGTTGATGACGTACTGAAAAATAACGCGTTGTAATAAAATATTATAAATTAATGTCTGTGATTTTTTTTTAAGTTAACGATAGTTAGAAAGTTAAGTTAATTTTTAACTTTATAATCTATATAGCCTTTGATTATATACACCTTTGATTTTGTATCAACTTGATTTTTTTTTTCCTACATTCACATAACTAGTTTATTTTAAATTATGATGGTTAATTAAATGTCCAAACTAACTAAAGTTAACCTATATATGATTAAATTAATCGATAAAATAATAATTATGATGAACTTTAAATGCGTTAGCTAGTTAACCGTTAATTTTTTTCAAATTTCCTTATTTAACTGTCAGTCAATATTATGTTATTCATTAATTAACGTGCCCTGCCTGTGTGCAGCCCCTGGAGTACAATTAAATTACATACAAAATTAGAACTTTGTGATAATTCGTACACTCTTATAAAAAATTATAATATACTACAGATGATTAAATGTACTAATTCTAAAAATTAACTAATCGACTTAACTAGTAATTATTTTTTTTTATTAAAGAAAACAATAATATATCATATTATATTATGTATAGGTACCAACCTGTACCCAATTATTATATGTGCATTAGTAAGAGCAATTTCAGGTGTTTCAGCTATATATGGTTTATTCCAAGGCATAGTTTATAGTTTTGCCGTGGGTATGAAATACTCGTATACTCGTTATGGGTACATTTGGGTATACTCCGCTTTTATAACCAAATTTGATTAGCTATCTCGCAGTTTGTATTCTATATGCAAGTATAGAAGCGATAGAATATTTAATTTTGGCAATGATAATCTGTACTAATCGGAAATCTCGTTCTCACATGTTATAATAAAAGATATTAGGTATTATGCTTAAATAAAAACTATAGTCAGGAAAAAATAGGCTAATGGGTGGTAAACCAACAAAAATAGCCAATTTTTATCATTTATTAAGAAAACTACAAGGAAAATCATAAAAAGACATTCATAATACGCTAATTAAATAAATAAAAAAAAAAAAAATGATACAAGAAAGTTTCTATAAAGTTTGTGATTGTAAGCAAAATTTCAGGAAGAAAATTTGTTTACAGATTAAAAAGAACATATAGTAAAAAAAAATATAATATATTATATTATCCAATATATTATAATCAATTATATTAACCAATATAATATATTTGTTTTTCTCACTACACTCAGAGTCTAAAATACGACTTATAAAGCACTAATCTTTTATAAAGAGATATAATATATATACATTATACATATATATATTTAAAAAAAAAAACAGCGAAACTTTATAAGTTCTTTGAAGGGTGATTACCTTGGTACCTGTATAATACACTAGGTGTTTTTTGCATAAGGGCACTACAAACCTTGGCCTATTAAGAAGTACAGGTAATAATAATTGTACGTACCCACGAGAAAAAAATCCACCTGGATTTTACAGTCGAAATATAATTGTTCCGATTATATAGGTATTATATAAAGGGGGTCATTAGTTCGTACCTGCACATTTGAACGACACGCACTGGAAATTTTTTTTTACGAAGACACTATTGATGGTTAATTACACGGCGCGACGGTAAAAAAAAAACCATACATAAATACACTAATCAACATAAATTATAACAAGTCGGGCCCTTTGTAAAACTAGTGTTAGTGTACTTACTTAGCTACTCTAAACGTATATACAGTTTGAAAGTTGAAACCGAAAATTATATTCTTCGTACGAAATGAAATCGTTTTCGAAGCTGGTAACTGCGCAGTATTTTATTCTATATGGCGCAGTAGGTAGATAGGTATATATCGAAACTATATTATGTATGAACTGAACTAGGTATGTTGCATATAGGTGCATAGACCCCTCGAATGGAATGTGTTTTAGCGCCAGAATAAAATGTAAAAACCGGAACAATATTTTAATGTATTGTGTGTACGTATGCATAGTGTTCTCTAAAGAAATTAGGACAGACGGGACGGGGCGTAATTTGTTTAGTTTGTATACCGGATTAGTATAACAGATCTTTTTTATTCAACGATTATTATCTAATTGTGCTTCTTTTTAATATTCTGAGTGCTATAAGGAATTGGTTTTATTATGGTGTGTATTTTTATTTAATTTTTTGTGTTTCCGTAAACAACTTTTCTACCAGATATTTTCCTCTGATTTTCAAGTGTAGCATATTTTCTGAAAAAATTGTTATCTAATTGGGAGTTTTTTTTTTTTCGAATGGGAAAAATTTTGTAAAACATAGGCAATATTATTATTATGTGTACCATTATTGTAATTATAAGGTCATATGCCGTTAGATTCATCACCTATAACATTATGATGGTTTTTTCAACATCCTTACGAACCATCGCCGTCGTCCATTGCCATTTATTTTGTTATTGGCCGTTGATGTTTTTAAGGTTATAATACTTATATTGTTAGATTGTAATAGTTCGCTTTTATACCTATTATAAAATATAAATACATGTTGTTTGCAAAACGTATAGGTACCTACATGATAATAATATAATGTGGTTTCCATCCATTGTTTTTTTTTTCCATATGAATCGAAAGTTCCATTCCATTTCGAATATAGGTATCTATATACGTAACCTGCAGCAGCACGTTCACGGCGTTATTTATTTACTGCGTAAATTCGTTTGGCGGCCCGTGCCACAAAGACAATAATATAATAATATTCGTTTGGCAACCGCGCGCGAGACGGAGCTGAGACATTAATCACTCGAAAAAAATATATATATACATTATTTTTTTTTACGAAATAAGGACCTTCGTGCGGCAACGATTGCTATCAACTTATGTTTTTTTTCCCCGTTATCCTTCCCAAATCCGCGTATATGCGCGTCCCGTGTAAAGAGATGGACATTGGACAAATTCCAAACGTAGAAGCCTAGACATCGCAGACGCCCTATAATCGTCGTACTATATATAATATTCACAGTGGTTTCGTATACATTGTTTTCTTTTATTGAAATACAAAAATCGGTACTACACATAAATGACGGTACCTATATAAAGTAATAAAATCCAACAAAATATAATATTATAAAAGAACCTATATATAAACCATAGATTAAGGAAATATCAACTCATACCTGACCGAAATGGTTCAACTAGTTTAATAAAACATTTTCCGTTTGCTGTGCTGGTTGTGTTGTAAAATTGTTATTATTACAAAATGGATAAGCCGTCAGTTTTTCTGGTGGTTCCTAAATGATAAAATGCAAGGTATAATATTATCTATGAATAATATATTTGTTGTTTAAATAATTTTAAATTTATATGTTTAAACACTACGATTAGTGTTCAAATAAAAAATAGTTGTTGTTATTTAGTTAGTACCAATTATTAATACGAGTAGATAGTGATAAGTCGGAATGGTCGCTTACTGTTGACAGTGGTATCGTTGGGGCATATAACTAAACTTGGATATTTATTATAGAAATGGCCTGTCCATTCTGTATTATCTACGAACTAAGTTCATAACAAAGTGCTATAGTATCGCAGTTACTGTCATGATGCAATGAAGTTACAAATAATGTCTATAGGGTCTTTTTAAATGAACCATTTTATCTATGGCTAGTATAATCTGTTCGGATTTTACTGCGTCAGCGTCTGTAGCACTCATTTTGATGTATAGGTAACAAAATGGGTAGCGAAAAGAAACGCATCGAGATTTAAATTGTTTCGTTAAAATATTATAATTCTTGAATTTTAAGATACTATATGAACATGCAAGTATAATATAGATTCGAGATTTTCCAAGAGAGAATGAACTACTGAACTATATAATATTTTAATCAAATAATATTTAATCGCAACTACAAAATATTTTTTTAAATTCCATGTAATAACGTATTTTATATTATTCAATACATAATGCGGGAAAATGGAGTGTGGGCGTTAAAAAGTTAAAAGGACTTATTTATAACCTCTGATTTTTATTACTTAACTTGACTTATTTCTCTTAATATTTACTTAATACATAACTAGTTAATTTTTAATTACATCAAATAAAATTAATTTATATTTCTTTTTATTTGAACCCGATATTACATTTACGATTTACATAGAAGACTTTATTTTAAATAAATTATCATAGTATAGATAATAAAGTTTTATCTTGATTTTTTTAATATTTTGGGGAGAGGCATATATTAGTAGATATTATTTATTATAGATAACTGGATCTTGAGTAAATGACCTCCTGTGATTAAAATTGATCTTTTTTCTAAAATTCCAAAATATACATTAAGCATTTTCACTATGAATTGGCGATTTTATATAAAAAAAATAATAATAATAATAACAATAAACGGAATTTAAGTTAAGCAATTAATTAGGTATATTTTGAAATTCACTTTAAACTTATTTAATCGGTTAATTAATAATACAATCTGGTAACGTTGTCAACGTGTCGTTATTTTTTTAATCACGCCTTAAGTTTAAATCGATGAGTTGATGTTATTTCTTAATTTGTGCAGCCTTACTAGTATCTCTTCGTTATTCTTGATGTGGGTAGATTATTGATTTAAACAACATTATATTTTTATCGTTTAGAAAACATTTTATCGGCTGTAAGAAGAAGATTTAGTCTCTCGGGAAATTATACATAACAATTTGTTATACGACTTAATCCTTTATTTATTATGAAATATTTTATAATTAACAATAGTTATAGGTCATTATCGTCTGTAGAGTTCAAACAACTATAAATCTGTTTTATTAGTATATAGCTCCTTGAACCGGGAAGTCGCGTCCATTGACATTTGTAATCATCGATTTGCAGTATAGAACCGACTCCTATGGTGATGGAAAAATTAAAAGTCTTTGTTATGCAATTAATATTAATTTCATTTCTGTGAAACTACAATTAATATTATTTTCGTATTTGATTAGACGAGTAAATTATAATATTACGAACACGTGATTTGTTTTTATTGGTTTTCAAATAGGTTGTGTATTCAGTTGACAGTAGTATTTTTTGAGAGTATACTGTAATATCTATATCTATATCTTATGCTTTGCTTGGGATATTTTATATCTTTCGTATGAATTATTGGTACTGTTTGTTGAGAAAACGATATCAAATTATACGAACATTAAATTTAAATTACTAAAATAAAATATTCAAAATTTAAAAAAAATATTTTTTTTATTGAACCTAAAAAACAACAAAGATTATTAGTTTTTGATTAAGAAAAAAAAAAATGTTTTATTTAAATTATAATATAGGTTGAGCGAAAATTTTTAAAATTTATATTCCATAAAGTTGATGTATATTATCTTATAACTAAGTTAATTCGATTTGATTATATACGAGTCTGTTCTTCTTAAAAAGGTTATCTACGGTTATTATGAATCGTAATTTGCAAGAAAGTTGAGAATCTGTTTAGTTATAATTATTGAAATATATACAATTTGCTTTACTATTATGGTTTTAGAGACATGTGCATGATATGAACGGGTATTAATAATCATAGCGATTTAGTTTGTTTGAATAACTATTAGAGAGTAGTATACGTAGTATGCCTATGAATTTTCAACAAAATGTTGTGAGTATACAGTTGGTGTATAATATGTAGTATACCCTATGGGAACACCACTACGAACAGTGAGTACAATTTAATACTATTAAAATAATATTTTTGTCGATATAATTTTATTTCGAAACGTGATGAGAAAAAAGTAAGATACTGCAGCAGTTCGGACCACTTCGTGCCCCTAGGGTATTATGTATAGTGAATTTGAGCGAGTCGCACTGGGAAAATAATAACATGTCATTATTTTATTATTGTAAAATTGAAAGCAATATTTGCGAAAACGGCTGGAGCTCTTAAAATCATTATTATTTCCGGTTTTAAAAATTTAGTTATTTAAAAAATAACACATTTTTCAGATTTATTAAAGTTCAAAAACATTTTCAGGTGGGAAAAATGTACAGCATGGTTTTTTTTTCATCGCGATTTTACGATTTCCTTGAGGAAATTTCAGTAAATTTGATTTCGAATACAATTGTTTAGACTTTATTTTTAACTTAAAAGTTAGTCCGAACAATAAAGAAAAGAAGAGTAGAAAATTTCATATTAATTTTTTGGATAATAACACTTTCCTACTCGTTTAATTGACATTTTAAGTTGTTAAAACTCATTAATATGAGTATATGAGTATATGGTATATCTAATAGTGTTAGACATATCAACATTTTCAGAAAAATATATTCTCTTTTTTTTCCTTTTGAACCTAGTTTAAAAGGAAAATGAAGGTAACGGTTGCTATTTTAAAAACGAAATTTAATGGTTAACGCCATTTATAATTGTTTAAAAAAAGGAAAAAAAAGGTAGACTTTTGAAAATATTGTGTATACGAATGAGATGTATAAATGTTTCTATACAATGACTAAAAAAAAAGATTATTGCTAGAAAAAAAAACAGTCTGTTCTAGGCAAAACTAACAGTATAATATTTTGTATTTTATAATTAAAAACGAGAAAATACTGAATTTCAACTAATATTATATTATTTCAATTAAATTATAATAACATCGCGTTTCAATTTATAATTATGTTATTAAATTAATAAATCTTTGCGGTAAAAAAAAAAAAATTAAGTAAACCGGAACCATTGTTACTCGTATACGTATTTGTTTTATGATTGTACATTAGTACTTAGGTACCGTGAATTATAATTAAAAATTAAATTTAGTTAATCACTAAAATGATTTTATTTTAGAACCCGAGCAAGCGAACTACTGTATTAAATAGAACTTATTTATTTTTTTACATTTTACCTCCTATTTTCTCGGGTTTAGATAAATACAAATCTCGTGTTCTCGTGTGCCGTTTTTTGCAGAGGTGATTATTATTATATTGTTGTTGAACCGGAAGGAAATATTTATAGCGGGTATTTACACGTGTTTGCGAACGGTATCCGGTTGACTATATACACGGACAACTGTGGCTGTCTTTTTTTGCTGCTAATCGGATTTCAATTATTTATATAGAGGGTTCAACCTAGATAGACGATAACTGCGAATAGTATAATTGACCTTGACATATAAATATAAGTACACACTATAGAATATTACCTATATTTTATAATTTTAAAATTTTACCCTTACATATAATAATATAAGGATACTATAAACGTGTTTCAGGATTTAGTTTTGATTTCTAAAGATATAATAAGGAGAAAATTATTTTTTAATGATACAAACATCTAAGTTTCTCGTCCTTCTATACACCCCTTCCTCTGATGATTTTTTTATGGTCATGACGGTGCCGCGAAATAAAACATATCAATGGCGATCGACAGCAACAGCAGCAGCAGCCACGACATTCTTAAAATTACATCACGTCCGTCTCGGTCATGTTTTTTTTTTTTTATTCCCTTCGTCGACAAACCGTTTTCTCAGCGGCTAATGGCCGTCGATTATTATTATTTTAAAACCCACACACCGCAATGCATATAATAAATTACACACGCTGTGTAATATCATATTTCGTGTAGGTACTAATTTGTTATTTTTATTATTATTGGGTATTATCGATAGACGATTAGAAGATGTTATTTTATCATTATAATCAGGGTTGCAACAGTTTTTTTGTTGCTTAAAGCATGTTTTTAATTATAAACAATTGTACATGTTTAAACAATTTTTTTTAACAATTTAATCTCATATTATAATACTAACTATTTGTTAATTATAATTAGAACTTTATCATAATTATTTAAGAACTAATTGTAATTGAAAAAAACGTTACTTATTCTTTATCCAAAAATAATAGGAATTGTTTATTTTCTTTTATATTTTAAAACACTTCGAAGCCCCGATTATACGATTGCATTAGCTGCGGAGGAAATTTTGGGTAAGTATATAATTTCTGAGTAGGTATAATTCTACTGTTCGCAGCGTGCGTGTAGACTTGATAGAAAAACAAAAATAAATTAAAATCACGCTCACAACTGTAGAATGCCTACATAATATACTGAAAATACAATAATTGTTCATGAACCGGTGTAGGTTGCGTGTTTTGTTGTTTTGTTGCGCAGGATGGACTGCTGCACGAATCAAGGACGGTCATCCGGATATTGCTCCCGTACGCGTGTTTCTGTTTACAACTATTACTGTGTAGTAGCTGGTATAATAATTAGATATTATTATTATATTATATTCAAGCCCAAATTAAGATATTCAGAGACCCCAGGGCCCCTAACTTTTCATCGAAGCTCTCAAAATGAATAGTAATAATTTTAAAAATGGATGATACTGCGAATGAATGTGTTGCTGTTTTAGAAGGCAAAAGTCAAAAGGGAGAATAATATATAGAGTATTTAATCATTTATATTTATACGCAACCAATGGTTGCTAACGAAAAACGTATAATTAGTCGTATTTTGCCTCTTGTTTCCATCGATGTAGCGAAGCAGCATATTAAGTGTGAATGAATCGATACATACACTTTTTAATTTTCAAAAATTTGATTTAATAATGTATAAAAAAAACCTACAGTTAAATTGTAAAAAAATTGGTTTGACCTTTCTCGTGTTCACTTCGTGCTGAATTCAAATCTATTTTTGAATTAATATCACTTTACTACATTGAAAATATAAGAAATCTGTTCCATTGCTGTTAAAATTTGTTTAATTTTGAAATAAAATTCAGGATGAAGTTGGAGTTCGAACTTTGGACCCTCAGATACGGCCTTGTTAGCGAGTTCATTGAAATTATAACCAACCGATTAACTTTTAGGTTATTTGTGATAAAAGTTACTTTTTGATTTTTTAACAATATTGATATATATATATATAAGTATATCTAAAAAAATATAAATTAAGAATTATAATATATTTCATCAGAATTTTTGTATTTGAGATCATTTCCATTCGAGTTTTTAGTAGTAGTATGCCATCACAAAGAAAAATATTATAGTATAGCGAATTAGCTTTTCTATAAGTATGTGTCTCATGTGTATGTGTATTTTTTTACGATTATCCGAAATGATAATTGTCCAACATTACGCAATGTTATATTCAATGACGTTATATTTTATAATATTTTTCGAAAAAAAGTCCACTAAAAAAAAAAAAAAAACCTGTGCAAATTAAAATAATGGTCAACACGTTTTAATTTGAAATATTGAAAGTATATTGCCGGATAATAGTATAATAATATATCCGACGAACAA
This sequence comes from Cinara cedri, assembly GCA_902439185.1. NCBI lineage: Eukaryota > Metazoa > Arthropoda > Insecta > Hemiptera > Aphididae > Cinara > Cinara cedri. The sequence goes on along the minus strand of CABPRJ010000478.1, from coordinate 2,346,091 downwards.
TAATTATTCATGAATAATAAGTCGATGGATTTGTTAAAAGTCTAATTCGTGCATTATATAACAAAAACAATTAATTCTCGATAACATTATCATTATCATACTTAATAATACTGTATTATTGGCATTATCAAAAAAGTTATAATTTTATAATATCGTAATTACTAATTAATAATAAATGATTATCGAATTATATTATGACAAAAAATAAAAACCGTATTTAAATAGCTTTGTCTAACAAATGATAAAATTAAAATATTATTTAATCAACGCTATTACTTATTTTTTTAAACCATAATATTGTAGTGATGAAATAAACGCAAGTTATTTTAAGAAACCGTCATACGTATAGTAGTGACATTTGCGGTAAACGTCTTTCTGACGGGCTGAAATATATTATAGTAAAAACTTGTTTACGTAAAAAAAAAAAAAACTCAAAAGTCTTAAAACATGGTCGTAGAGAGGAAATGTGTGTTTCAAAATAAATTGTAAATTACGACATTTCGAAGACAAATACGTCGAGTTTTGTGAAATATTAAGTTATAGTTATTAAAAAAAAACAAACTAAAATGCGATTGTTTGTTTCTTTTATAATGATTCAAATATTTTAAAATATTGTAAAACGTCGAAGAGATTGAGACTAATCTACAAACAGGAAGGACAACTCATTCCCCCTTTAGATTTAGAATTTAAATTATAGAAAATTACAATTTTTCTTTAAAATGTAAATTATTAATAGTTACATAATTTAAACAGAAAAAAGAAATACACGAATACAGTTTATAATAATATTCAATTCAAAATCAATAGTTATTATTTTTATTTCTATTGGAAATTGGGGTTCTGCTTCCTCTCTCTCTTCTGAATTTATGTTTGTAGTATCCATTGGCCAATTATTTACAAATTGTATAATATAGCCTATAGTTTATCTCTAAAACAAATTTAATCCTGGTTTTTCGTTTGTTTAAAACCAGTCCCACACGACCAGTGTACTTGGCTATTATTGGTCACTGATAGCCAGTGATCAGTCGTGTGGAAGGTTAAGTTGATATAATAGAAAAACACCAGCTTTGTAGGAGATATGATATGGCCAATGATCAGCCCGTCTGACTAAACGTCTTGTTAGTTGTGACCAGTGACCAACATTGGCCGAGTATATCAATTATATTGAACCGATTTTATGCGAACCTGGTTTTCAGTTATATATTTTTAAGGCGGAAAATGTCCACTGCGGGGAGCAGCCTCTTAATGTCTGTATTTTTGCAATCGCTAATCACGTAAGAATATGAATATTGATACATCATCTTCCATAGATGATGTCTTACTCTTCTAATACGGTCGGGTATAATTTACAGTGTTGAATAATAATTAATAATAATATGATCATTATTATTGGTATTAATAATAATAATTATTGTTGGCTTTGTTTGATGTTGATTCACTTACTATGGAATGTAGGAAGTCTTTTTGAAGGTTTTAAATAAAGTTTTATTGTTATTATAAAAACGTAATTTTATCTGCAGTGGGACGTAGCACACTGGTAGGCGAGGAAAAGGGCAAACAGAAACATTCACTTCGCCCCGGAAATTTTAGTATAACTATATATAAATTATGATATACATATAGTGAATACGTTAACTTTATGTTTTCGATTTGTTCGTAAGTTAATTTTTACAGTGTATTATAATAATAATGTCCAATATATTGACAGATTCTAAAATATTATTGATAAAAAAAAAGACTTCACACGGTGGGTGGACCACTGTTGTATGTGAGAAGTTGGGAAGGTAGGATATATAGGGAAATAGTTTACGAGAATATCTGTACGCAACGATAAACGATTGCTAACGGTTTTGCTCCATTATTAAAAAAAATTCAGGGAAAATTAAAAAATGAGTTTCTAACTCATCAGCAAAATTTAAAAAACAAAGTAAGATGGGTACAGCCCTGGTTGTAGATGGTAAATTGGCAAGGTAGGATACAGACGGAATCTTAATATGTAAATGATAAACTATTGCTAACGAAAATGATTTTAAGCAGTTGATAGTGATGCTGTGTCAATAATATATTGTATGGCATATTATGGTAAAATAATTAAATAGGTTTTATGTAGTTTTTTTAATAATATTTGTTTAATGTTGTACCGATTTTTCTGTTTTTCCTGCGTTTTTCCCGGTTTGCCTATATTTTTTTCCCTGTTGAGAAAAATCCTAGGAAAATCGAAAAATGGCCTAATGACCCATAAGAAAATTTACATTCAGAAAAAGGTCTACATCGTATACAACGGAGTAAGCTTTCTGGTAAAAAAAAGTGTTCAAATAAGAAAAAGAAACGAACATCTTTGTAAAACCAATAAATTCTTCGGTTCGCTTAGAATCTATAATGTTACAATAATGATCTTTTATTGTTTTTTTTGTTTGGAGCAATATTTCTGATAGAAAACATATAGCGAACAAATTTCTAATAATGAAATAGTAACGCCACCACAATTTTACCAGTTTTCATTTTTCGTATTTTTAATTTTTCCCATTAATTATAAAACCGTTTGGAAATCAAAAAATGATCTCGTAAATGTATCAATTAGATAAAATTTCTTTTCAGAAAAAATGTTACACTTGATACATTAGAACAAGATTTCTAATAAAAATATTGTACAGAGTGTATACAAAATATATATTTGTAAAATCAGTACATTCTTTGATATGCTCCGAATCTAAAACTAGACAAAACCACTAATAGGAAGATATTATAGTAGATTAGAATATTTCAAATAATTTGTCAAATTTGCGTAAATTATTATTGAATTATCTTTAATATTTTCTAATACCTATGTATTACAAAAAGCTAAACAAAACGTCTTTGATTTTATTCCTCTGTCCAATCTTTAGTGGATTATATATTATTATATATTATCATTTTTAAAGAATGTTTTGTATGCCTGTAATAATGTATTATTTTTAAAAATAGAAAAACTGATCATAGGAGATTATATAATATTATAATTTAAATTTTAGATTCTGAGTGGATCGAAGAATGTATTCGTTTTATAAAGATGTTTATTTTTTTGGTATATTGTTGCTTACATATATAGATATATATTAAATTCCTTTCTGTTTCCTACTTTCCTAAGTTCCCCCCTACAACAGTGGCTGCACCTGCCTCTATCATACTAGAACAGATTTTTTTAATCGAATCACATTATAATAGTGTAAATAACAGTAGTAATAATAATATTTTTCTTGTCCGTTAAATCAAATTATCATCCGTATCACCACGGTAACCCTTGAATAGACAAAAACAAATAAATAAAAAATTAAATATTTGAACCAAAAATACCTGATAAAAAACCCTATTTTACCCTCTTAGGGATTGAATTTTCAAAAATTCTTTCTTAGCGGATGCTTACGTCTAATAGCTATCTGCATGACAAATTTCAGTCCGATCCGTTCAGTGGTTTGAGCTGTGCGATGAGGAATCAGTCAGTCAGTTAGTCAGGATATGTTATTTTATATAATATACATATGCATATATATATAGGTAGAATATATTGAACATTGGTTTGGTTCATTAGTATTATATTTAGCTTACGTTTTTCATCAGACTTTTTTTTTAAATTAAAAAATTCACTTGCTTATGTATGCATTTTTACTATAAATATGATCGTAAACAAATGATCATAATAATAATAACAATAACAACGATATCGTTATCAGTTATATTCGTGTGTATTTTATTCGGTCTTTAGTAATAATAACTGCAGTCGTATTTATATTATTATTATGGGTAATAAGTGCATAATAATATACACGCGTAGTATGTCAGTTACGTGAAATAGGTATGTTATGAAATAATTATTTCCTTTTATTAATAATTTTCCACGTACATAAACAAACGCGCGAGTTTCGTTATTTAGGTCACAGTCGCCGATAACTAGGCCATCGTCCTGGTACCGCACCCAGATACTAGGCAGCGCTGCGGTAGAAACCGTCGTCTTGCGTGTTCAACTCATATTTGTTCCATTATACCTATTATTATTACTATTATTGCAGTATACTCGCGAAAATCGATATAACAATAAACATTGAATAATAAGAAACGGTGCCGAACTGCGATTATCCACTGTTAACGAGCTGTTCCACAAAAAAAAAAGTAAGAATGATGTTGGATTAAGAATGATTATATATAACGAGAGGTGGATAATAATAAAGGCCCGTTTTACTATAGTGGTTTAAACCCGGTTCGGGTTCAACGATTTAGTTTAACTTCGGTTGTAATACCGGCAACAAGTTTTAGAATGACAGGATAGAATACCGGATATTGAAAATTTTAAAAATTGTTTAAGACATACTGGAATTATTGTATTTATCTATTTATTACAACTTGATTCTGCATTATAATCGAGCTATCCGTTGTATAAATTTAACTATGTTATTAACGCATAACTAGAGTAATAAATTAAATCTTTCCTACACGATGCAAACCGACTCGTAAAACAAAATAATTATACTGATTATTTCCAAGTTTCCAACCAACGAAAATGTCGTATTGAACGTATATAAATAGTAATAAATAAGTAAATAATTGTAAAATGTACCGTGGATACCGCGGTGACTCGTAATCCTAGACAAATTACCAGACATAAATATTATTATGTTACTACTTATCGTTATTTTCTTTGAACATCGGCCCCTATATATTTTGTAACCTATAATACTTGCCCGCACATTTTCCCAAAGACCCGATTCGATATTGTCAGTTTAAAAAAAAAAAAAAAAAAATCGTTTCTATAAAATACTCGCATATCGTGTATATAATATATTTGTGTGCTTACGCATACGGGCAACGGGATTCCCCGCACGAGTGGCGGTCGATTGCAAAACTCGGCCTAGTTATAATAATAACAATAATAAAAACTTGTATATTATTCACGTTTGTAAGCCCGTAAAAAACTCGAACGACCTATATATGACCCCCTCCCCTCGCTCTTCGTGAAATGTCACCAAATCGTTACATTTTAATACATATGACTGTCCGTCTGTTTCGTTAATATTTTATGATAATTTGGCAATTTTCCCAGGTATAGTCATTGTAATAATATTTTATATTATTGTTTTCGAATTATAAGTCCTATTGTTATTATTATTGTTGTTGTTATTATCGCGTTTGAATAGCGGGAGCAATATTAGTGTGTGGACTATATTGCAGTAATAATAATATATAGGTATACATACTATTACATAATATTGCACATATCGTATTTTAAAATGTTTGTATAAGTTTCTTCAGATTATACCGAGGTTAACACTAAACGTTGCAAATGTGCATATTATTTATAGAATTTAAGAAATCCTTATTTTTTAGGATTATAAAGCGACACGCGATGTTGAGGGGCCTGGAGGTTGAATAGTATTAGGAATGAATTTGATTTAAGTGGTAATTAAATTTTGGATTTAGGTTATAGGATTTGGTATTAAGATTTAGAAGTAGTGGATATAGAAGGAAATACAATCTAGAATAAATTAATGGGGGCATGGGGAGATGGCGACGATGAGACGATAGGTGAGTCAGGTTTAATGACGGAAGCCAGGGAAGAGACAGGCCGAAGTATGGACGATAGAATAGAACATTCGTTTAGGAGATGATAAATAGGGAAGAAAATGAAAAACAAAGATATATTGTAATCAACGAGAATAAGCTGAAGTAGCTTACCCCGAATACGCCTGATAAGAACCAAGAGGAATTTAACTGCGTTATCTGTTATTCGGTATTATTATTATTATTAAATTATAGACATTTTAGTTAGTAAATATCTTAGGAGAAGGTAGTAGAAATAATGTGGTTATTTAAAAATTATTTTTAAAATACAACTTGAATAAACTTTATATCCATTTTTAGATGATAAATTGATAACCTTTCTCAATTCCTCTGGCCAAACAATAAATTGTTTAAACTCATAAACGATCAATTCGATACCTATTAGACATATATTAGTTTTATTCATATCAAAATATTTAGAAGAATATTTTCTATTCGAAATTGTATTTAAAAGGATGAATGCCTATTATAAAAATCTAAAGTGTACACTCATTTAAGGTGAGAGATAAAAAATTGAAAATAATGTTAAAACAAAGCTTAGACGATTCCACGATGATTGAAAAAAACCATAAATCAAATTTACTTGAAATTCTCCAAGAAATTCGCTGGTTCTTGATAAATAGATCACTCGGTATAGTATATAGAACATAGGTACTTATTATAGTCTAGCGTTAGAAAAAACTGCAGATATTCCTAAATATCTAAATAATTGTTTAATACCTATACATCATATTTAAAAAAAACAGCTAAAGTATATTAAAAATAAGTGTTGTAAACTATATATTTTGTCTGTATTACAATCGTAATTTATATTTTGAATAATATATATGTTTCAATATAACATAGGATAATCTGGATTATAATTTAGATAATCAATTCGTTAGCAAATAATGCAACTCAAGAATATTATAATATTTAAACTACAAAACTAACACGTAAAATAATATAGGTTGCATAATTTATAATATTATGTATTTGTATACATTTCAGGAAAATTACTACTATAGACTTATACAGTATACTATTAATGACAATAATATTCAAAACGTTTGGAATATTTTATAAAATTGTAGCTTTATTCGTTTAAAACCAGAAATGGAAACACGAGCGTGTAAATTGTGTTTATTTTATTTCGCGTCGTTATTAGGTTGAGACAAAAAAAAAAAATGATTAGTGTACGGCCAGCGTATATCTACCGATTAAATATAATAAAGTAAATGTAAGTACACATAATATTGTGCTTAGAACATTTATTATTTTCTATATTATTTATTATTATATAAAATATAAGACTATTATTTATAATACAAGATGCGACACAAGTATGGACCCAAAAAACCGATTTTATGCATACTATAATT
>CABPRJ010000478.1:1634883-1739100 GCA_902439185.1 Cinara cedri | reverse complement strand
AAAACAAAAAAAAAAAAAAAAAAAAAAAAAAACACTGCTAATACGGCTGATGGGTGTGTCGTCGTTGTAGGTGGAAAGTTGAAACGGTAAGATACGTAAAGTTATTTAATTTATATCTGTATTACAATGATGAATCGTTTCCAACTATACATGATTCTAATGAACCAGATTCGGTTGAACGTGTTTGGAATTGTCGTGATTTTTACGAGAGACAAAAAAAATAAATCTTCTAAAATAAAAAAAAAAAAATTAATACATTACGCTCACATTTTGCTTTTACCGCCGAGTAAAATTTACGATGAACATCGCGTTAAATTTTTAAACATATTTTTATTTTATTATATATTTTATATTCGAGTAAATCGAAAAATAATACGTGAAAATGCCGAGTGACTTTTACGATTTTCCATTAAAATTTGAACTTTAATAAACGCATATAAAAAAAACTGCTGTATTCCGCTCAACTTTCCGTTTTTTTTTTTTACCACTTTAAGTACAACTTATGGTGAACATCGTGTAAAATGTACAAACATCTCTGCTCGACCAAAACAATTTTATTCGCGTAAAACCGAATAAATTAAAAAAAAATATATATATATATATTTATTCAAAATGATCATATCATTTGAAAACTATTGTATATATGGGAAGACGTAAATATAAATATTCTGTGAAAACGTCAAGTAATTTTTAGTTTTTATTTCGGTTTTAAACAATTAATTTAATTACATAATAATTATTTGTTGTTCAGTTTCCGTCGTATTACCTCGACATTTACACTTTTATTACTTTTCCTATACAAATTTCAGTCGAGTGTTACTGATGAACAGTGATAATGATGATCTGTTAGTTTTTTTTGAAACTCGAATTAATTACGCTTTTAAATTTACTTTAAAATTTCAAATATCAGAACTGTAACAAAATATCGAAAATTATTTAAAGGTCAGCCAGACCAAACAAAAACAATTTCACAATTTGTTTAAAACTTTTGTTTATCGATTAAACTTTTTTCCGTATTTTGAATTTTAATTCGACTAATTAAATGATTTTTTTTTTTTTTGCGATTTTTTAACGTAAGACACGTCCAAGTAAATATTATAGAAGTAACTTTTGTCGCTCTGTTTCTTCCGTTCACCCTCCTTAGGAGTAATTTTTCTCAAAATATATATTTTCCTAAAACTGTTAATTTTTTTTTTTGTTTCTGGTTTAGAACATGTAGGATTTAAAAAAAAGTGTAAAGTTGGACAAATTTTAGTACATCCGCGTTATTCTGTCATTAACTCAGATAATTAATAATAAAAAAATAAAAATGTATAATTTTGTTTTTTTCTCGTCAATCGCAACTTACCCGTGGTTCGCGATGACCGCACACGATCGCAGACGGTAAACCGGCAGCAGGGCCCGGACCTCGGCCGCCGACACGGTCCGGGTGACGGAGAGACGACGTGGCGCCGAGACGCGCGAGCTGACCCGCGGAGCCGGACGTGTTCGCGGGAGAAATGTTAACCGGGGGGCCGACGGAGACGGACAGACACGAAACGTAAACGGCCGGGACTATTGCGCGAGATGTCGAATGATGTTTACGGTTGTAAACATAACTAACGGGGGATGTATAAAAGTGTAAAAATTAAAAATGAAAAACAATAATAAACTTTAAATTTACGGCGGTGGCCACGGCGATCGGTGATAGATACGAGACGTACGAAACACTCGCGGAGACCGCATGCAACAGAGTCCGGTGCGGAATGTTTTAGCGGCGAGGCGTGAGAGCGGCTCGTGCGGGACGGGAACGCGACCGCGACGAACAGCGCGGCGGTGACGGCGGCCGTCCTAAAACCGTTTTTCCGCGCGCGCCCGAGTGTGCGCTTGCGGGGCCCGGTGTCGCGGGAGGTCCGCGAAGCCGCCGGCGGCGCAGTCGTGTAAATTTGACCGCATTCGCCGTCGCGAGAACGGCGCCGCGTACCCCGCCGCGGATCCATTAAAATCGTTTTCCGCGCCTTTCTCAGCAATAATTATCGTAATATTATTTACGGTAATTATATTTTGGTAATAATACGGGGCGAAGAACGCGCCGTTGCAAAGCCGGGGGCGAGTCGACCGACGATAATAACCGTTAATCCGGTCGAGTATTACATGTACATGAATATTATAAAGAGTTAATGCGTTGGAAAAAAAGTTAATTTTATTAACACTAGCGGTTATGAGTTATTTTTTTTTTGAACGTATAATTGACCCGTTAATCCCACTGTAGCTGTCCCGCTCCGCGTTGCCCGCGCCAAAAGAAATAATATTAGATTTTTGTTTTTTTTTTTTTTTTTTTTTTTTTCATATCTTCAATAAAACTCATAAATTAACAGAGTCAATTAGATTTTCGTACCGAAAACATCAATGTATCTAGAATAGAGAATACGAAAAGCTTTAATAACGCCGGGATTTTGGGATTTTTCGAAAACAATCCCGAAATCATGGGATTACATTTCAAATTGTTAAAGAAAAAAAAATGATGTATACAATTTGCAAATTAATTTTTATTTATTACGCATGCTTATATTTATACATACATTTTTTAATACAATTTTAACAATTTAATAGTGTAATTTAAAACTACATAAAAAAAAAATATGAATAATAAATAAAAAAAAAAAAAAGGTAATACTGGGAATAGGAGCGGCCATTGTTGTAGGTGAAAAGTTAAGAAAATAGGATACAAAAGGTTATTTCATTTATATCTATAAGCAACGATACACCATTGCTTGACGAGAAACAATTCCGAACACAGTTCGGTTAATACATAATTTGCAGTGCCATATTTTTTTTTTTTCGATTTTCATTTAAATTGGATTTCAAAAAGCTTATTTAAAAAAAAAGTTCGTTGCTTTTGAAAATTTCCCCACGTGTAGGTAGGTCTAATATAAGTATTATTACCAAGTTTCAAGTCCCTACGTGTATTTATAACCGAATGGTCTAGAATCACGTTTGATTTAATTCAATCCGTTTCATAGTTTTGGCGTGAAGGAGTGACAAACATCCATTTGGATTTATAATATTGAGTAGAATTTTTAGATTCTGAGTGTTTTGCTATTGTTTTTTTCTCGTAAGTAGTTTAACAATGTTTTAGTTTTAACAATGAGACGAAACCAATCAAAAAATAACTTCCAGAAAACGGTAGAATTTAATATTTATGCAAAATAATAATATCGAAATTTCATTTGAAGATGCTAGTATAAAATAACCCAATGAGCAAACATTAAGTTTTTGGAAAATTGTTACCCCTAATAACCAAATATAAAAAAACCGCGTGATCGATTGAAAGTTAAAAATAATCATAGAGATCCGAATTTAACACTGAATAATTAATAAATTACTATAATATGTTAACAATTTCTAGACGTAATGTTTTCAAAATATTCCAGAGAATTTCAAGTTATTTTTAGGTACCTATATTAATAAAGTTTTCTGGTTTTCCTCATACGCATATAAATGTTATAATTTTGTTTTAACCACGCTTTTAGTACATATTCGTTAAAAATACGAACCATACTGTAATTCATTCCCGTATTACAAATATATATAAATTATTTAATTTGAATCTTTAACAAAACACGTTTGACCGAACTTTGTTCAGAATCGATTTTAGTTTGTAAAGATTTATGATCACGTCTAGATATAAATAATTAATCACATTATATATTATAAACTACTATTGTAAGTACCTAATGTTATTCTATTAAATGATAATTAATGAAAATACATTTAGTAAAACACACACATTGTCGGCTAAATAATTAAGTGATGTTGTATAAGCAATTTTCATGAAATACCAGTATTTTAAATGATGAAAAATGATCGACTCTAAAGTAAAAAATTAAAAAATATTGGAACACAAAGGGGATAATTATATCTATACATGTCGTAGAGAAGTACAGATGTGTTTATTGTAGTTTTCATTGTGCTTCGCAATAATTAAAATAAAACAAATGAAATGCCCAAAAAAAAAAAAAAAAAACCCGAATGTTTACAAACGGATAACTTTAATTAGATATTTTTTTGTTGAGATAAAAAAAACACTTTACAAAACAGATAACCGCTTATAATTTATGTGTTATACAATTTCTGGTAATTTTACTATAAATATAATACAATATGGTGCGAGTAAAGTTGTCCCGCGCAAAACAGTTTTTATAATCGAATTACGGGTTGTATTAAATCTTAAACCTAGTAACCGTTTTTTTTTTGGAGAATTATCAATATGTTGAACTTTTTAGGGGGCTTTATTCGTCAAAAATGGTAAATTATGTTTATTTTTAACTCGAAACTCCCACACATAATTCAGTGAAAAAAAAAAAATATTACTTTTACGACAGTAATACCTGTTCTGCGGGTAGTGTATACAGATAATACAATTTCATATTGCATATAATTAAAATAAATCCACATGAACACGATATTACAGACGATATAATATAAGTATTCTGTAAAAACTTCAGGCATCTGCGGTTTTTTTATCCGAATAAAAATCAAAAACAAAATCGAAAATAATCAAACCGTTATTGCCGTAAACTTTAGCGGTTTCCCTAAATTTTTTGTCTAGTTGTTCCCATTTTAAAAATAGAAAACTACAAGGAAAATCAAAAAATGTTCTTCTTACGCGCCAACTAGATTCAATATCCTAACAAAAAAGCTCTCTTTTGTGTCGGAACAATATTTCTGGTTGTTTACAGACGGAACAAAAACACGCACTATTGTAAAACCAATAAATTACTCGCTTCGTCAGTATCTAAAATTGAATTGCTAAAACAAAAAAGTACCACGCGTCGAAGAGTTAAAACGTCAATCTTCAATGACCCTGTGTGCCTAAAATCATGGCGTACTACGTAACCAATATTATTATAATGCCCGTGATCCGCGTGTACATATAATAATTATGGCTAGACACTTTTCGTCTTTTGTCCGATCGTAAAATAAATCACGTACTTAACCCCATCATCATCATCGTCATCATCATCGTCGTCGTAATATTCCCGAAAATAATGATGCGGTCTGCAAAACCTTTAGTGTCGGACGATTCGCTCATTTATGTGAGAGATGGCGTATACGCTTTGACCTCACGACCAAAGGGGAGGGGGGACAGAAAGGACTATAGTCGTGTAAATTTCACCGCCGACACCACAAGCGACAACAAAAAAAAGTCGTGAATTTCGTTGCAACTCAAAATAATTAACCGAAGAGTTCCCGCGGGATAATCATAATATCTTCTCTTCCTCGTGGTTATAATATGTCTCTAAACCGATCGAAACTTGATATTATACAGGCACTTAGTATAACTGTAGCGAAATACTATCGTAATGCTACCGACAAAAACGTCGAAATCGAATTTTAGAAATCTCATAACTGTTAAGAGCAAATATGTGTTTTTCATTACATAATGTGATCCATTTAACTGTTTGGTACATGATGTCTTTGCGTCTTTTTTTTATCAAAACACAAACAGTTTGTTTATATCAAAATTTATATTTGTATAGGTATTTATATTTATTTGCACGAAACGGTGATTCTGTATATCATAGAATTTGTATATTTTATACGTTTTTGTTTGAAATTAATTATCTATTAAATTTCATAATTAGGCTTTTTTTTTTTTTAACATAATGTAACTCGGTAAATCGTAAAATACGAATATGTAATCGTCGGAGAACTACACATATAATATAAACAGACGATCTATTTATATTATATAGTATACCTAGGTAATAATAGATAATAGAATAAAAACCAACTCGATATTTTGATAAAGTGTTATCTGTTCCCAGTGACGCAGTAATGCCAAATCAGTTTTCAAATGGTCTGATCAATTAGTAGGTATGATAACCACACAACCACTACCTGTCTATATGGCTAAAAACGTGTAGTTGTTTTGACATCCGAAATCCGTCCCCACAACAAATTTTTATTTATATTTATCAACATTTCTCCGTATGGAAATTTCTGTGGGTAATCTTATTTCGTCATTTCTGTTGCGTGTTGTAGATTTTAGAACGTATTTATCAATTTTAGTATAGGTACTACCAAAACATATCCCTATCACACGAAAATAATGAATTTATTCTATTTTGTAAAAAAAAAAAGAAATATCAGAATATGACTAATACGAGTATTTATTAAATAAAATATTATCATACGCTAATAGTGCTAACATACTAGTCAAAGCCCAAACAACTAGTACAATTTGTACTACTATAATAATATAGAAATAAGTCATACTTTAATTAATAAAATTAATATGGGAGGAATATTCTATCACCACCACCATCATAACTCCAAATATTATATAGTCTGATCTTGATCCGACCTAAACTCCATGTGAGATACCACTGCACAAATTTTCTTAAGACAGGCATTCTTGGAAATTATGATTATGTCGGATTATTATCCACAGCCCGTCCGAACTGCTGGAAATAACATAATAACTCGATCGTGTAATGTAGTGGCGGTCACAGTGGAGAAAACTGCTTAATCATTTGACAAAAAATCGTGATATTGCTGATGAATGCACATCCATCCGTACCACTGTTTTAGGAGGGACGTTAGAAAGGAAGACACTACTATAAACGATGAAAAACGTTAAAATTCGTTATGAAAAACGATTTTGAGCAAAGTACTTTTAGTCGTATTAGTTTCTTCTTGCAAAGGTAACTTAGAAATCAACAAAAATTACAAAAGAAATTCAAACATCAAAAAATTACCCCTTTTATACACTAATACTAGATCAGAAACGCTACGAGAAAATATCCATAGCAAAATTTCTGGTAGAAAAGTTGTTGGCAGACACAAATAAAAAACGTCATTGAAAATTCAATACATTCCTCACTTTGCTCAGAATTTAACATATTATTGAAATCAACGCACGTAGATATCACAAAAACATCGAAATTCACCGATACTGTGGCACACCGATGACGACGGGCGTGGTCGCAGCGTTTTTTATATAGAGAAATCCGTCACTGACAAACCCCATCAATAAAGACGCTGTAACGATATAATTGTCGTAATGCGGTCGAACGTACGTCGCATTGTAGTCTTATAGAAAATGGAAACATTCTTTTTCCCGTCTTTCGTAGCCGTTGTCTTCGGTACGATTTTTTTTTATTTTGCTATATTTCGTCGAGTGACGATGATGGCTGAAAAATACGGTTTTTCGTTCGTAAGCGAAGGGAATATTTTTTTTATTTCATTTTGTTTTTACTACAGAAATTTTTTTATTGTAAGGATAGATAAACATCAAGATTTATATTTGGGGGGTGGGGAAGGATGAGAGATGAAACATTTAAAATAATTTACCTGGTTAATTATTTTGGAGTTAATAAACCACTATAATTATGTGAAGTGCACGGACGTGCGCGTATTCAAAAATAAGGAAAGACATATGAAATTTGAATACAATTACATATTAAATAGATTCGATAAACCTCGAAAGGAAGTTTAAACCGTTCCAGAGATGGGGTTCGTTGTTCAGCGCACAATAATATAAATATGTATTATTATTATTATTAGCGTCAGGCATTAACTAATTGTTAAAAGTTAGAATTTAGTTGAAAATTCACCCTTGATTATGAACTTGGAACATAATCATTAATATCAGTTTATAAATAAATTCAAAATAAGTTTTTCCAACTTAAAGCATTATTTTGAAAACCAGAAATATTATTTTAATAATCTTACCTATTCATAATGCAAAATTTGCAGTTTACCACGACGGTTACCTTCTCTCCAATATTTGTAAGAGATGAAAAAATATTATAGTACCACTTATGTAAATTAGAATATCAAACAATTTAAACATATGCGATAAACTTTAATTTTACGCAATAAAAAAAAAAAAAAAAGGTGTTATTAGTTACTACTGGAAAATGTGCCAATATTTTATGGGAAAAGTTGGAAGGAAGAATTAAATAGAGTAAATTAATTTATATCTATGCACAACGATAACTCTTTGCTAACAAAAAACCATTCTGAACAGAGTATGATCAACTCTATTTGTTAATACTAACGATAAAAATCGTCAGTTTTTTCATTTATTAAGAAAAATTGTATAGAAATCAAAAACCATTCATCAATAAGATCAAAAATTCTACAAGAAAGTTTCGATACAGTTTTTGATTTGAGTAAGATTTATGGTAGACAAATTGATTACAGGCAATACCAAAAAAAAAAAAAAAAAACA
Source organism: Cinara cedri (assembly GCA_902439185.1). Classification (NCBI taxonomy): domain Eukaryota; kingdom Metazoa; phylum Arthropoda; class Insecta; order Hemiptera; family Aphididae; genus Cinara; species Cinara cedri. The sequence continues at coordinate 1,730,879 of CABPRJ010000478.1, read as the reverse complement.
AACCGTAGTAAAATCAAAACGTTCCTAGCTTCGTTCAGAATCTAAAAACTAAAAAAATAATTACATGAGATTAGAAACACACGTAAATATAATATTAGGTACTCGTATGCCGTAGTTCGTACTTAAAAATCGTTATATCCAAATGATAATTTGATGTAAATGTACATTTAAAACATCTAAATAACAACGACGTTTCTTGTGAATAAATTCACTACAAAACCATTGAATTTTATTTATTTATTTACATTTTACCATTATTATAGTACTCGTATTTTTTAAATTTAATTTTTTTGTCGAAGGTTGGCAAGCGGAGTGTTAAAAATGTATTCTCCCGCACGAAGACGACCGTCACAATAAATCCATATCCAACGGCACTGCGGTATATACGAGTCGGTCGAACATGTATGATAAATTTACAGAAAAAAAAATACGTAGTTACGATCAAATTTAAAATTTCATTCGCATTCATAATAAAATAAATGGGGTTTAGTTCATGGTTGATGAATCGATACGCGACTCTGAAACGTGCGTTTACGCTATCTATATTTAAATCCGCTGTCGGAAATTAATAGGTATCGCCGTTTGTAGACAAAAAAAAAAAAATACTAGTTTTATACTATTATATGGATACACGAGTACGCGAACGATAAAAAATGTAACCGCTTTTATCCGATTTATATGTTTTGTTCTCCCTTGTACGCTCTGCGCAAAAACAAATCCGTTCGGTTTGATTGGCATAACCTGCCGCGGCTCGCAGCCGGTCATACCGTCGTCGTCCTCGTGAAATTATTCGCCGTTTCCAATCGGCTCGGCCACACCAAATGTTAATAAATTGCATACATACGGGTACGGATAACACCCCGGCCTAAATGTTAAATTTTACAATACAGGTAATAATATATGAATTGACAGTCCATGAATATAGATAACAGGTCGACCGATCAGAGTATACTATGCTGTTTGCTACTTTCTTACTAAATAATTTATAGACTGTTTACATTAAATTGATAAAAAATGCCTGATGTGAGGGTGTTCATTTTTAAATTTTCCCATTCACTTAAAAATAATGTAAATTTTGTATTTTATTATAAAATTATTAAAAAACTAAATCATAAATGTTTACCTATTTAAAAAGTAAAAAATTATATTTCATCGGCGAAATTATAGGTGAAGGCGGATAGGGTAAAAATTCTGACCATATGGCACTGACTGGAAAGAAACCTCAATCGAAATCTTCACCAAAATTATAACCGCTAGTTTACAATAAAAAAAAAAATAATAAATAAATATCACCCTGTATAATATACCGTTGCGCAATTTCCAATAACACACTGAGTCCGTAATAATTTTTTTTTTTTTCAAAAACACACGTTGCGAGTTTGCCGGTTATTGACGCGCGAAAAATAAAATACACGATATGTCCGAGCAGTCAACCTTCGCGCGCACTGCAGGTACGCATATAAATTATTATTACGACTTGACCTTTTTTTTAAAAAAAAACTTTTATTGTTGAATGTTTTTCTCTCTCGCTAAACCGAAAACTTAAATAGGTTTTTTTCCTTTCTGTACCCTGTATGTACCGACACGTTATTATTACGCGGTCGAAGTTTACAGCGGAAAATGAATTAAACGCGTACCAATAGGTACGCGTTTTCTTGCAATAAACGGCGAATCCGGATCCAAAGCTATGTGTCACCCCGAATAATTATTAAGGTTAATTTCCAGTTTTTTTTTTTTCTATAACTGTTAAGTTACGCGACCTAATTTGGTTAGTATATTATAAACGTATAATACAAGATGATCAGAATTTTTTAATACAGACATTTTCTCCTATAAATATAAAACAAATGGAGACAAATTTATAAGATAACACTTTTCCGATTTATAAAAATCTAAAATAATTTGTATATTTTTTTTTGTCTTTTTTGACCGCGTTTGGGGGTAAAATTTGAAATTAGAATGGAAACCTATATACAAAATTTCATAGATAGATTGAGTATGAGTTTAAATAAATTTTTGATTTCTGTCGAAGAAATATTCTAATTTTAGTTTAGATAGGAGGAGAATACTGGAACAATATCGAAATGCCGCTCACCGTGTCATAATTTCATAGTGTTCCACTACTATCTCCGTACTTAAAATATCTCTTCAACGAGTTGATAAAAATCAAAAATTTCAACACCGAAATTTGTTTAAACTAATACTCATTATATTTATGCAATTTTAAATATAGGTTCTCCTTTTGAGTTTCAAAAACTGATAGTACAGTTTCTACTCCTATTATTAGATAGATACTTGATAGTACAGTATTTATAAACTCAATAATAATGCGTATCAGTAAGAATATGTATTTGATTGAGGTATTTGTTTAGTTTGGAAATTATTGTAGATTTGTCACTATATCTTGTCGTGTAACAATAATAAATTATCAACGTCTAAAACAAATTAAACATTTAATACTCCATGACGCATTTTGCATTCCTTTTTTTTTTATATTAGATTTTGTTTTTAGATCCTGAGTGTTGCGAAGAATGTATTAGTTTTACTAAGATATTTATTTATTTTTTTAAAAGATGTACATTTTCAATTTTCTCAAGAGTTTTCACAATAAATGGGAAAATCGCAAAAAACGGGAAAATATACAAAATATATAAGTAAAATATAACGAATTTTTTTTCTGTAGGCAACTTTTCTTCCAGTAATTTTGCTCTGATTTACAATGATAGCACTTTTTCTAAAAGGAAATCTGATTAGGAAGGTACTTTAAGTTGATTATTTTTTGATTTTCCCAAGAGTATTCTCAACAAATGTGAAAAACCGGGAAAATCGGTACAATATAAACAAATATTATTAAAAAAAAGTATATAATGCCTATTTAACTATTTTATCCCAATATGACATATAAATTGTTGACAAAGTATTACTATCAACTGAACTGCGCTCAGAATCGTTTTTCGTTAGCAATGGTTTTTCGTTGCTTACAGATATACATTAAATTACCTATAATAGTGCATCCGTCCACATTATCCTAGAACTTTTTTTTTGTATGTATACACGATTTCGACTAAAAAAAAAACTAAATAAAACTAAAGTAAATTGAAATTGAAGTAACAATACTTGTAACTAAATAATGATCGATATTAAGCTATTTTCAAAAGTAAAATATTTCACTATCATTTCCATCCTTCTTAATTTACGAGTATACGTATTATATACACGTAAAAAATTCGACTCGACAAATTAAATTACTGAAAAGTCACGCTTGGTGTTACATGTTAAAAACTTACAAATGGGATAAAAGTAGGTCTAACGCCAAAGTTACAAAGTCATTAATTTTAGATTCTGAGTATAACGAAGAACCTATATTAGTTTTACAATTTTTTTACAGTTTTCTACCCTTGGAAAACACATCTAAGTTAATAAAAATACTCTGATTTGTTCGTGTCATGCCATAAAACATAGGAAATTTCTCTCCGAAACTTAATTAAACAATTTGTTTGACATTTTCTATAGTAGTTCCCACCCAGTCCTTTTTTTGTTGATATAGGGTTACCATTGCAATAATATAAAACACGATTACTTTGCTAAAAATTGTTTTTTCGTTTGTAATAAATTTTATTTTCTCATGTACCCACCTACAACAATAGCCTACCCAGCAGTATCAACTATTTAACATTGTCGCTTTATGTGATTTACCCTTTCCACTCATTTTTAAATTCGGAACAATCGGTATTAAATATTAATTATTGCACTTTTAATATAGCACAAGTTTTTAATTTTTCAAAGATTATTAATAATATATATCCAAATTTCCTAATATTTCCTAATAAATCCAAGCGTGAAATAATAATCAAATAGTTTTATATGACATAAAAATAACAGCAAAAGATTCCGCAAAAAAAAAAGTCTATGCAGATTAATTATTAAACAAAATTAATCAAATTATCATCAATTATTATTGATATAACGTATAACTTTTTCATTACGAATACTTCTTTTAAAGACAAATTTTATAGGATGCACTATCAAATTGTTGTAATTATTTTTTTTTCCTTGCTGCGTAGACATAATCGATTTTTCTACTCAGAAGCCGTGGCTCAGAATAAGATGGGACTTTAAGCTAGATAGAAAAAAACCGATAAAGACGAGACTCGCGGAAAGAGTGTTGATTGCAAATATAAGGGTGGTCTATGCGGATAATATATAAAGAGTGTGGGGGGGGGGGGGTAACCGATGACAGTGGCTAAAGGATAAGGAGGAAAGTTTCAACAAAGTCATTTTGTGCATTATACACGACATGATGGACAACTAAAAGCCCCTTGACCCTTTTTTTAAAACTAAAAATTAATATATACCTGTATATAACGGGTATTTTTATTTTAATAATATTAAATATTTATATATATATATATACATGTGTGTATAACGTTTTCTATGAATTTAAATCAGTTCACCGCCAAAATGTTGTGTGAGGTTTATGTCAATACCAAATTATTCCTATATTAGGTATTACGCCTATTCCACTTAATTTATATTGGATTTATAAACGTTAAATTAAACCTCCAAAAATATAATTATGTATACATTTAGATGTAATAATTAATATTATTATGTGATTTTCGGTGTTGCATAATACCTACTACGTAGATTTCGATCGAGCTATACTATAGAGATTTACACATCATAGACATAACAGTAAATTACTATAATAATAACAATAATAACAATATAGTCTGCACAAATGTTCAATAACATATTATAACTATAGATAATACTGGTCCGTTGATCCGGTCGAATAGTGCGATTTGATTATATAATATAATGATGAAAATATTTCTAGTGAATGATGTTATAACGTTATTTCAAAAATAGAGAAAAAAAAAATCTAATAAAACGAGACAATTCCAAAATGTCAGTATATGATATCATTTTCATGTTTTTATTGAACATTATAAATAATATACCGTGTACATATAACACAGGGTGGACATTTTATCACGATCCGGTGAATTTCTTAAACATATTTTCTGTTCGAATTTGGTGGTGTAAAAAGACGTATTATATTTGAAAATGTATTGTTGATATGTGTTTTTATGGTGTACAAAAAACACAACAAACTTTTAAAATATCATGTATAAATTTGCCATGTACGATTCTATAATTTAAATACAATTTTACTCGGCCCTTCGTAGATATTCACCGGACCATGATTACCATCACCCTGTAAATCTAATTTTTATAAAAACTTTTTTTATTCGTCACGTAGAATAATAATAACATAATTTGCATAATATTACAGCTTATTATCATTATTTGATGCACATACTTCTTTATATTATGCTATTAATTTTGAGATTCAGATTTTATTGATACAAATGTTTAGTTCTGCTTTAGCATTTGCATTTGCTATATAAATTTATATGAATATCGATTTTACCTATATACATAAATTTATAATTTGGCTAACTAAAATAAAATATTATAATGGATAACTATAGTATTATAATATCATATATGTGTTAAAACCTTTTGCCTATAAGTCAGTGGTTCCCAAACTTTTCTTACTTAAATAATCATAAAAATAAAATAGCGATAGCCAAAAATGTCTATATGAACTATTAAAAAAAAAAAATCAAAAATCTCTCAAGTCAAATCCAAATATTCATACCACGAATTTGATAAGATTTATTGATTATTAGATAATTATTATACATACAGAGTGATTTTTTTATAATGAACCATCAATTATCTCGGTGGATTTTAAATAAATTTGACATCAGTTTTTTTAATCACTGTAAAACCGTCAAAGCTTTATTTTAAAATCATTTTAAATTATTCACCCCTACTTCATATACCTTAAATAAGTACAAACTTTTGTTAGAAATACTTCTTTTTGAACATAAAGTCGAATAGAGAAAATTAAATTTAAAATTTAAAGGAAAGAGTTATCAATTTATCTTTTAAAAATAGATTTGCAATTTATAATCCTTACTTACTTCTCCTATCGAAACTTTAAACTTTAAATCATAAACGGTAAATTTGATATTACTGTTATGCATATCAAAATTTCTAGAAAAATATTTTCTATTCGAATCTGTGTTCAAAAAGTGAGAATTTATTTAAAAAAGTATATACCTATTTAAGGTAGGTATGTGAAGTAAGGGAATAAAGCTTAACCGGATTCCATAATAACTACAATTTAAAATCAAATGTATTTAAAATCCTCAGATAAAATTGTTGGCTCGTGATAAAAAAAAATCATCCAATATAACAATATTAGAGTATGTATACTTAAAATGATATATCGTGAGTGTATGTTAAAATGGAAACAAAAACCTTTATTTGTTCAGTCTTTTTGAGAAAATCGTGAAAACGTTTTATGTTCTTGACCGTCGTCGTGGATGGACCTCTAAACATGTATACTGACCAAGAGTGCATTGCTAATAATATAGAGCAAGTGAAGTGGAGCGAGCGTAGGTACCATTATCGGTATCACTTTCGCGTTTCTGTTTGTACACCACCAAAGGTCTTAAAAAGAAAAATACAGTTCAACCTAAAGCTTTAATGGATTTGTTCAGGATTATATAGACAATAAACTGCTATATAACTATGTAAGGACATTAGTTTTAAATAACAACAGCACATGGTGAAACAGTTAGTATAGGATTAAGGACAGGTGCATTTTCACATAGAAATAGGAAGAATTAAAGTATTAGTTGAAGTAGTAGGCACAAATCGAGCTAAAATGGATTTCCAACGAGTTATCGTTGTCACCGTAACCGTAAAACTGACTTTAATATAGTTAAAATAGCGTGTGATAACATGACACTAGTACTACAAGTGAGAGAACTTTAATCTTTAATCCATGTTGTAAAACATGACTTAAAGTATATATAAATATATTAAACAACATAATATTTTATACCAAACCGTGGACAGTAACTTTTATACCGCAATAAGAAATCAACCCACAATGTGTTTTAATGATAATATACGAAAAACAATGATAAGAGCATTTTCAATTTAGTGGTTCACTAAGCATCTATACACGGTCTTAGTTCCTATACCAAGTGATTCATTTAAGTGGGTACACTCATTATCTCAGAAAGTATTAACTTTTTCCGGAATTTGTTTTTGAGAACATTTAAAAAATAAGCTGCTCTACAATTTTATATTTATGTTATTTTTTGTCACCTTTATTTTAATGAGTAAAACTTTGGATTTTCAAATAGCAACCTATATTTAAAAAGTCAATAAATAGATGTAGTATTGGTTAAAATCAATTTTAGTATACGCATTTTTGATTTCCGTTGATCCATTGACGAGATATTCCACTTTTAATTTTAGGTTGGCGGAGAGTAGTGATGCATTATTAACACGCCGCGCGCCGTACCGCCATCCAAATAATACTCCACTACTCTCCTCCGACCAAAAATTAAAAATGGAATATCTCGTCAACTATTTGACATAAATAAAAAATTTCAATATATTAATATTTATAATATATTCTAGGAAACAAATTCCGGAAAAAGTTAATACTTTTCAAGATAATGAGTGTATCCACTTAAAATGAATTACCTAGTAGGTGGTTCGTAATTCAATTGGATCTTGTCGGTATAGGTACGTACGATGAGACGTGATTTTTGAATGCATAAATCCAGTTAAGTATACTATAAAGTGTGTAAGATTTTAAATCAAACTCGCGAAATACGACGCTTGACTTGGTAAGGTTAGGTTATGAGTAATTATTTCCATATCCATAAATACGTAACGTGTGTTCTTTTGATAGAAATACGCATGCATTTATGGTACGAATAATTTGATAATATAACAAATTTTAGCTGTAATAAAGAACTTGGTTTACATTACAAATTATCATTCTAGTTCTTTGTTAACCTCATTGATTGTATTCAATATTCTGTTTATTTTATGACCATTTATTCCATAATATATATTTCAAATCCAGTAACATAATTATGTAGGTAATAATGGTAATATATAAATATATAAGTACGTATCTTAAGCTAAAATTGATTACATCCGTACGTGCATTTGAAAACTACATGTTGTCAAATATTAAATAAAACAACCATAATATTCAGAATGCATAATCATACGGATTTCATATTTATAGTGGAATTCAAATTATACACGTTTGGTAAAATCTTCAAACTTTTCTGAAATTCTACAATATCTGCAGAGTTGATAAAACATCGCACTGAAACTGAGTATAACCAAACATTTTTAAACTTTTAATAATTACCGCTATACTTCGTCTGTTACAATATACAGAAACTATATAACACTCTAGAATGTTCGTTCCTGACGTTGAGACGTTTAAAAACAAGCTTCGAAAATACTATATGTACTCGACATTTGCTATGCCCGAAAGTCGTCTTAACATATGATTCAGGAATCCAGTTGAATATGATTGTTTATAACGATAAATCTATTCCATTTTAAGTAAAACTAAACAAAATTGTTCTACTTGGAATAACTACTACACATATATATTATATAAATAAATATATAATTACCGATAAAATAAATTTTAAATTTAACATTTGTTGAGAGTTGCCACTTATACAAGTTACCAAAAGCAATATTTTCCTAATATGTTCGTATTGTACTAAAACATGATCCTTTATTTGAACACAATAACGTCCATGGATCCGTTTTATAATAATTAATGTTCAAATATTTTTTGAGGACAAATTAGTATAGCTTTATGTCACATAATATATTGTACAAATAATGTATAGTTTATTAGTCAGAATGGTTTAAAGTTTAGAAAGACGGATTATAGTGCTTGGAACATGTGCATAAGGAAAGATTATCTTCTTCTACTAAACTATATGTAAACTTTAAATGATTATAACTAATAAACTATATTATATTATTTCGGTTTTCGCTATTAAATAGATTAAATAGTTTAGGGAAATATTTGAAATATTTCCATATTCGAATATGAAATGTTATTTTACTTGTTCAAGTTCGACAAATTGTAAATTCAAAATTAACACAGTGTTTTAAAACTTGTTTAAATAATATTGTAAACGTAAATAAATACATACACTTACATTTTGCCTGTATTATGAAATATTTTAGTACAAATTTGTCGGTCATGTGAATATATACTTGATCAAATAAAAATTTGAAACCACCAAAAAGTTGATCTATTTATACAAATAACAACAATAGTAATATTAGGTAAATTAGGTACATTTGTTATCAACATAAAATTAATTGAGAAAATATGTGTTTTTAGATTTTTTTATTTATTTAAATTTAATAACAAAGCAAATTCGGGCAATTTTATTTCATTTACGTATCGGATTTCTATGCAGGTACATTTGCACTTTGCACATTATAATTTTGAATTAATGCTGTATACAGTTTACTGAATATAAGTATTATATGTGTATGCAATTTGAATCTTTTGATAGTTTTCAACAAATGATATTAACTACATAATATTGATTAAACAGTAAAAATATTCAGCTTGCTTGAATAAAAAATTCAATAATTTTTGTTACAATGTATGTTCTGAGTATTTTAAGACGATGTCGGTATTAAAAATAAAGAAACAATAAAAAATTCTACAGAAGTTTTTTGTTTGTGAACTAGGTATAATTATGCGTTTAACAAAAACAAAAAAGTTATGGTTGATCATTGTGTAATCATAATAATAATAATTTCCCTAAAAAATTTACAAATAGCAAGGTGACTATAACAAGGTGAAATAAATGAATTGTTCAACATTAAAATAATTGTCACATTATTATATTAATACATATTAATAATTACTTTTAACCTTTATGGTTTCTTTAAAAAAATAAATTTCAATTGTTTTATACTTATTTATGCGCTGTAATTATTACATTTTGATTTAATTTTGAAACAAAATGTTATAAAATACCTAAAAATAAACTATAGAAACTTAAACATTGATTTCTTAATATATAATTAACATTAATGTGCAAAATAGTTAAAATATATTTATACTACTATTAATACTATAATACTTAAGACCAAAAAACAAATAAAATCCAATTGTAGGATAACGAGTATAAAAGTCGATCTTTGGAAAAATTATAAATTATGATTAATTCCAATGGTAAAATAAAAATATATTTCAAGATATTATAAATATGGTAAGCTATTGCCGTCAAAAAGTACGTTGATCAAACAAAACCCGAACATAAAAAGTTTATGTTGGCCCGATGGTCATGCAATTTAAAAGTCTACTGTTACTCTTTAGTTATCGTTGAAAGTAATTAATAATAACAGTATAAATTTTCGTCAGTCATTGTTAGTATAATTTATTTGAGAAATCAACCAGATCTAATGAAAAAAAAAAGTTCGGATTATTCAGTATTCGGTCAAAAACTTTTAAATATTTTTTGACGTATAACGTATAGGAATAATTATAATTATTGAAATTGAGAATACTGTTTTATGCTTCGCAAGTTTTATTTGTATTCAATCGATATATTATTTTGATGAAAATCGAACTAAAGTTCTTTCCCTATCGAATTTGCTAAGTATAATATACTGAATTCTTAGATATTAATACCGTTTTGTCTTTTCGGCTGTGACGTCAATGCTCATATAAAACTCACGTTTAAAAAACACGTCTGTGTACCACGGTATATATTTTTCTGTAACTTCGTAAACCAGTGATTTGGTTAGTGATAAAATAATAACCCAGTATTTTTAGATTTCAGATAAACATTCTGACAAAGCGTAGATAGTAATAATTTAAATAAATAATTTAATAGAGCTAAAAGAGTTGTATCCACATACATCGGAGAACAGCACCCAAAATGCCGTCATTTTTTTTTACGGTTTTCAACAAGATTAGATACTATTAAACGCTTATACAAACAAAAATTTCAGACAATAAATTGTCAATATTTTTTTTGAAAGTACTAATAAAAGTACGGTGAAATTAAAAAGTGTCTATTTTTTTTTTATTTTTTTTTTTTTTTTATAAATGAATAACAACAATAAAAAATTGAAATTGACATAGACCATTTTTGACAATTGTCCAACAGTTTTCTGAACTATCACATATAAAGAAATAAAGAAATGATCTGTTCAATACATAAACTGGACAACATTTTTTTATCAGAATCAGTTTTGAAGTTAATGATTTAAATATAACTTTTGAATGAAAAGTTATTTATTGGTGGATAAATAAAACAAACATCATAGTGAAACCAATAAATTCTTCGAAATCACTCAAAATCTAAAAAAAAACGCAATAAAAACAAAATTAAAGATCACTGTTATATATTTTTGTAGGTACCTATATAAATATATCTAAGGGAAATTTCTCTAAGAGGATATTAAACGGTTTCGGTATAAAAAGAATTCATAATAATATACCCAATGATTTTCATAAAACGTCGGTATACTGCTTACGCATAATTAATGAACATTTTTTACTTTTTAACGAAATATAATACCCTTGTTAAAACTTGAGCTTAAAATTATATTTGTTTAGTGAAATAATTTTTAAACAACGGAAACATCCTGCAAAGGTATAATAATGCAAACATATAATCATCATCGCTTTAATTAAATAACTCCCGAAAACTTTTCAACATCAAAGTGTTCGAGAATAAGATAGGTATACATATACTTATGTCGAAATAAAAATACATTTCTTTAGGATTTCATTGTTTAACTACTAAAGTGCTAACCGATGCAATCTCGAAAGAATTTATCCTTACAATAATTATTCTAAAAATTTTCCTCTTTTGATTTTAGCTTGACTGCAATTATCACGCCATTATATGTAGTTAATTTTTACCTAGATACACGATTTAGTAAAAAATTTAGTTTCATAATTTCAAGTATTAATCTATAATGTCCACCTTACACTCACTTCCAATCTACAATCCTGGTGTATCTTTTACTTTTTCTTTTTCAGTTTCGGACCACCACCAAGTATTAACCACTTAGTATCAATATCAAGATCTACGCCAGAAAAAAATAAACATGAAACACTTAAACATTTATATAAAATATGTATTACAAATTATTAAATTGTCCTAATATGATCCATATTTTAAAATGTTTACTATTATACCAAATAAAACAAAAATGTTATGTTTACAATATTATAAGAGAAGACAAAATATATCATTAGCAATCCTTGAAACTAGTAATTGCTCCATAAGTTGTAAAAATTTCGTACAAATCTTTATGATGGACATTTGTCTTTGTGTTCTTTAAATAAATATTTATGTAAAGTTTAAGTTTATCATCTTCTCCCTGGCAATCTTGCTTACTATTAAACCGACTGACGATTACTTTTTTAATATTAAGGCACTAGGCATATACCATTTACTTTATTAGTACATTAAACAGCATTGCTGAATATTGCTTTAAACATGACTAATACTGTAATCTTACCATTTACTGAACTCCATTTAGAAGCATTTTTTGATAACAATGATTTATCATTGCTTTCACGAACTGAACTATACTCTAACTATTACTCATATCTATCAAATTGTACACCAACTCTAGTGGCTTGCCCGTAATACGAATAATGTCCAGCTTTTAACTCTATGGCCGTATGATTATTTTAACAAAACGCTTTTATAGGATACTATAGAGAACCACTAGCTTTTATAACACGTTATTTATTAATAATGTATACAGTTAAAATACTATTCGACACGTTACTTTCGTCAACATAATATATTTAAATATAATATTATGCTATGTTATATAGTGCTATAATAATGTATAGGCAGGTATAGTAATTTCGAAACATTTTGTTTCGAGGCATTCTGCGGTCGCATTTCTTGAATATTAAAACCTGCAAAAGTTCTAAAATGTCATCAACTAACTATACAACTAGAGTCGAAACTTTTCAAAAAGTTACTTATATTAAAGAATGCCGTGTGCGCAACAGCAGTTCGACAGTAATTTTCCATGGCGCTGCAGTGTAAAACTTTTAAACATTTTACGTTTTATTTTTATTTCACAAAATCATTGATTAACAAATTCTGTCTTATAATGGCCCCAAACGATGGAATTAATTAATATTTGTTTTTATAACTCGACTCTTAGATTTCTATTACAATGAAACACTGTTGAATACTAATAGTATTAGTAAGGTTGTACTAATATTTCTATTTTTCTTCGTCTCTGTTCTACCGTTAAAACCGTACCTCCAAGTACCTTCCATTTTATACGCCTACCCTATAACTTTTTGTTATCTGCAGCTTTCCTGTATTTGATTTCCAGCTTTACTCACTTAGTATATTTCTGAACACAATCATCCCACTTTAACTTTCGTTTCCCTGAAGTCTTTTTCCCTTTATGATCTTCCAAAATTACTCTCGTAAATATCTGGTAGAAAAATTGTCCACAGAAAAAAAATAATAATCATAAAAATGTTTGTAAAACCATAAGCTTCTTCGCTCCACTAAGAATCTAAAAATAAAAATCGTGAATACAAATAGTATAGTGGATTTATCGTATTGGTTTTCTTCGCGGAGTAATAATGTTTTCAAACTGTTCTTTGGCTGATATCATCGCAATGATAATGTAGAATCGGCAAAGCAATTCACATTGAACATGTTGGAAACGAATCGTTGGAAAAAATCTGGAATTTTTTTTCCCGTTTTTTTTTTAACGATTTATTATAACTTAAGTTACAATACATATATAATATACCTACGCGTCGGCCATACGCGAGAGTGCTAAGAGAGAAATTTCACCGCTCTTTAGAGAGAAGAAATACGTTAATAACGGGATGGCAACCGGAAGCGCAAGGAGTAACGGTGGAAATGGATTGTCGGGAAATCGTACCATTACGAACGCCACAATGGAAATAAGGCACAATGAAATGGCAATGTATTTCCTTGAAGTACGATATTATTTTAAATCCGGTGAACCGTACAAAACTGGATTTAATCGACGAACCTTTATTGATTATACATGAATATAGTGAAATTTTAACTATCATATAATGTTAATTTATCAATTTAAATAATAAACTATAATGTATAAAAAATACTGTAGTTTTAAGCTAAAACTAAAGACTAAGAGCAGCTGAGGAAAGTTTTGTACCGGTCTCGTCGGCAGGTATCTTCATATCTATTTAATTATTTACGAACTAATTGTATATTAAATCACTCCCTTTCTGGTTTCTATCGAATTTATATTACAATTGTTATCAATAAGAATTACGGATTCTTCACCTTTACTGGGTTTCGGACTTCTATTGTTTAAGGCATAAATATAATAGCCGTATCTCTTACGAACTCCTGAAAAAAAAAAAAAAATGTACTATTATATTGTACCAACATTAATTATATACCTGCACAAATACAGCTAACTACCTAAATTATATTAATTGTACAGTGTTACAAAATGCGAGTGTCGTAATAAAATAATTTATCTACGAACATTTTTGTTTCAAATTATCACACAAAAGACCATAAACAATATTACATAGATAATAATATACAAAAATACAAAAAAGCGATAAAAATGCGCCATATCGATGCATTTAGAATATCATTGTCCACAATAAAATTGTATAAAATAATTTCGAAAGCAACTAAATGTTTAATTTTAATTTTAATTAAAATGTGCACCTGAGTGATTTTTCAATAAAAGTATTAGTTTATTTTAAAAATTTATAAATTATAACAAACCATGTATACAGCAACCACGTAGATCGCCGAGTATTGTTATAATATAACTATGAGTTATGACATTTTCCGTTGGACTAAAAAGCAACCATAAAAAACAATTATTTTCCATGAGTTGGTCGTATTCCGTACACATACCTATTGCAAAATATATAATAGTATTATCCATATTCTCTAGTAATGCATTTCCATTTGTAACTTTGGCAAGCGGAACCGGTAAGGGTACCTATCTATATCGTGTGAGTTCTATTTGAAGAGCACAAAGTACCCACAAACTATTATATTATACGTTTGTAACAAGACTACGTTGACGAAGATAGATATATAAATCAAAGTTTCAGCCACGAAATCATGCGTGTCTTAGGATTGACAAACAAATTTCATTTCGTGTGAACATATACACATTACACATCTTATAGCAGAGATCATCCCCGGGGAAAATGCCAATGAAACAACCGAAAACGACAATCGTATAGGTACAAAATTAATTATTGCGGTTTGATATAAACTAATACGAATACCGCGTTTTATATGTAGAAACGTACTATAATAGTTTTGTTTAAGCGATTATTCGTTAATAATAATAAATTTGAAAAAAAAAATATATATATAACTGATGGTTATGCGTGGTTATTTAATTTATGTCCGCAATGATAAATTAATGCAAAATAAATACGATTCTGAACATAGACATGCGTACAGCGCGTGTCGGGTATGCCTGGACACTACCTGAAAATTGTCTATACAATATTTTTCTGCTATTATGTTAATATATGACAACAATAGGTACACATTTTATATTTTGCAAAATTTCTATCACTTTTTTTTCTTTAGTTTAAAATTTAATTCAGACATTTCGACCTCTTTGCCAATTTTGTTTTTATCTTTTGCGACTGTATTACCAAATATACTGGCTTGATAGTAATTATACAAATAATTTATAGACTATGATTATCGATTCAAGGCTACAAAGAAACTTTTACTTTTACTTTTTTGGAGTGTATGATATTTAACTAGGTAATATATATAATTATGAAAACTAATTTAAAGACAGTGCATAAAATTAATTATTATTTTGTATCATCTAGTATTGAAAGGTAACAAAAGTTGATTAAAGGGAGAGAGGTTCACCTAATAAATTAATAATTGTTCTCGGACACGACCCGAACTTAAAGTCTGCATACGTCTATGATTCTAAATGAAGTTCGGTTGTAAATGTTTCAAAATTCCTTTATTATTAAAATTTTCGTCAGAATTTGAACTTAAAACGCTAATTAAAAAAAACTTCTACACTGTGCCATTCTTTTTTTTAACCACATGTAAAAATAAGTTAAACTTCGTGTTCAAAATATTAATCATTTTTACTGGATCAAACTAATTGTATTCATTTAAATGTAAAATATAAATCGTCTATCAATAGCGCGAAAATCACGAAAATTCGAAAATAATGAAACCATTATAGGTTGACGGTTAGTTATCAATTTTTCCTTGGTTTTATTCTGGTTTTTCTCAATTATTAAAAAACTACAAATAAAATACATATTCTTTCAGAAAAGTTGCTACCACTGAAATTTGGAGCATGGTTAATGATAAAAAATCGAAAAACTTGAACGATAAAATCATTATCGTCATATATTTGACAATTTTCTCTATAAGGTTTTTTCTAGTATCCTCCAATTATTGTGAAAATTGCTTGAAAAATAAAAAAAATTACCTCTTCTGTATTTTTTTAATTGAAGCGTGATTTATGGTAAAAAAAATATTTACAGATACAAAAGCATACATCTGTAGTAGAATTCATACATTCTTCGCTGCAATCAGAATCTAAAAAAGGAAGTACGTATTTTGGCGATCGCGCGGGATTTATGAAAATACGTGTTTTGTTTTTCTTATAGATAAAAATATTCAACATTATAATTATTTATGTCCTGAAATAGATATACATTTTAATTTTCTAAACACTCTACGAACTGTTGACTATACAAAATATAAACTGTTCGGTTTTAATGTTTTTATATAGAATACAAAGGAAGTTGTATTTTGTTGTTTCGATTGTGCCCTACAGTATCTAATAATGTAATAGTATGTCAAATAACCACGATGAACGTGTAAACTTTTTTTTCGAGAAAAAGCGGTAGAAGTCCATAAAGCGTTTTAAGCCTCATAAATTTAGCGACAATATCAGCTTGTAGATAGTATTGTATAGATAAATTCATGAAGATCTATATTCGGAAAGCTTTATAAAACGTCTTCTAAATCGTTATGAATGGCTTTTTTACTACACTGCAATATTAACTGTTCACCTGACACGGAAATTTAACTTCAGAATTTGTTCATAGCTACTGTATTGTAAGAGAAAACAATCGATATTTGAGTACCTAACCGGGCATAATATAATATCATTAAATAAATATTTTTGTGCATGCAAATTGTGTGTAATAATATGTAATTAATTTGCAAAATAGATACTTATTACATACTCGTTTTGCAATTAAAATTCCAAAGAATTTTTTTGCCGTTTTAAACGTATGTGTTTTAAATGTGTATAAATTATTATATTCTATACAAGCGAAATCATTTTAGAACACAATCTGGTCCCTAAGATAAATAGAAACTTCGATAGGTAACCCTTTGTGTTTCCATTATCGTTATTCCCCTGTATTCGCCCCTTATCGGGAATTCATTCCGAAATGTTGATATCGACGAAAGTTTTTTTTTCATCGCACGAAGCAAAATGTAAACCAGGACTCTGATTTGTATTTGATGGCATACGAGCGCCGAGCGCACAGGAAACGGAAATATCGATGTTAAATGACAATAGAAACACCGCATTTTGACTAGAGTTCAATATACGAAAGTTCGGTGCAAAAACGAGAATTGGATGCGTTTATATTATGTAAATTTGTTCAGACAAATTTTAAATCGTACACGAAATCGAATTTTTAACGATATTATTTTATAACATTTTGAATTCTCATCGAAATAACTGTTACAATAATAGACGAACAGTGATTTATTATTTAATATCGAAAGCCCTTTTTTATGTGAAATATGGACTTTTTCGATTATCTTTTTATTCTCTTTAACCTGAAAATGTTCATCCGAAACCGAAATCTATACTAGTGAAGTAAGTCTAATTTAATAAATTTATATTATAAAATGATTTCATAAATTCTGAACCTCGATACAATATTTGAAAGCACAGTGTTCAAACGTCGCTGTTTCGTATAGCGTCGTATTATAACTTTCAACATGATAATGTTGTTTCGATGTAAATGCGAGTTTAATATTTAAACAAAATATACCTAATCAATTTAGTTTAAATTAAACACGTAAGTTTGTTGGTCCAAAAGTTTATGTATTGGCACAAACTCATTTACTTTTAAATCAGTTAAATAGGAAGCTGACAACACGTCTCAGAAGCTTGATGAAGATTGCGTTCAGCTCGGTTTAAATGATTAATGGAGGGTATTTTAATAGAAATTCTCACAAGTGGCAGGAGAATACAAGCAGAGGAGTTTTGTTATTCAAATATTATAATATTATCGACATTGGTTCATTTTGATAAATTAATTTTAACGAATTAATCAGAAAAATAATTATAATTATTCTATAGTAGTAAAAAAAACAAACATATGTACTTAAAGAGAAAACACTTTGGACTTATAAAGTTCAGTTTTCTAACCTACCGCCAAAATGAGTTCAGTCTACATGCCATGACTAGCGAAATTGACTAAATTGGTAAAATCAAATACACTTTATTAAATTATAATCACATAAATAAAAAAAAGTGCACGTAATGTCACGAAAAACCACTGCATTACACACAACCTTTTTTTTTCAGCATAAATATTTTAAACAAAATTACAATAAAAACAATCGAAAAAAAGAAATATGATAATGCCGTAAATTTCCCCATAAACAAGTTTTCGTAAATATTTAGAAAACTAAAAAAAAAAATCAAAAAAAATCTCAACTAATACACCAACAAGACGAAATTTTATATCAGAAATTATCCCTGAAGTTGATAATCAAAGCAGAAGTTTTGATAGAAAAGTTATTTATCTGACAGACAAAAAACCCATCAGTTCAGAAATCAGTTTTATCTTAGCTTTTAGTTTACACCAAAAATTTAAAAACAAAACAAAAATGATGATAACAATTAAATCAATAATAATATGTTATAAATAATTTCGAATGTATGTAAATTCAACTATTGTCTAACGCTGGAGCTGTATTATATAAATATAGGTTTACATTTAGATGTAAATTATTTTATAATTTTTTTTAATGATTTTACTACAATATATTGATTTTTTTTTTCTGTGAATTGTTATACCAGAAAGTTTGCTTTAATTTTCAACTACAGCGCTTTTACTGAAAGAAGATCGTAGAAAAAACGGGAAAATGTACTAAGTGTATTATTTTTAAATCCTAAATACGAGGACGACCTTTTAAAACACAAATAACCGAAATTCGCTCAATTAGCAATGATTAATCGTTGCATTTATATCTACATTAAATTCCCCTCTAAATCCTACCATTTCAGCTTCTCACCTACCCTAGTGGCCCACCCACAGTGCAAAGTATATTTTATGTTTTATTAAAAAGATTTTATAATTATAAAATATAAAACACAAAAACCAACAACGCCTTGAAAAATCCACCGTTGTTTTTAAGAAACTGATAAAGTCGTATACACGCGCATGTTAGACAAAAAAAAATCGTATAAAAGCTCAAATGCGCATAACCCTCATTTTACCCTGTGTACATTTGTCGGTAATGTAATGAACTCCAATTTTAATTGGTCTGATAAGACCTACAGCTAAAATATTACGCGAGGGATTTTCGGTTTTTGTTTATCCTCACAAAAAAAAATATATATGTTATCGACTTTAAATCCTTTACGACTGAACAGGGCATTTAAAAACAAAAGGCAAAAACAAAATTTTAAAAAAAAAACCTACAATATATCTAACACGGTATGGGAGGCAAAGATAAAATTATCTTTGACGGACGCGCGTAACTGACCTTTTTTTCGGCCCGAAAAACGAGGTATAGACATCCTCTTTGTGCGAGGGGAGTCGAAACTCAAACTGAAACGGCCAAAACAGTCAGTTGCAAAGACAAGTCCGTGATCTCCGATACCCTGCGAACCTATTGTCTTGCCCATTGTTGTGCGAACTCCGTCGATGACCATTGGGCGGGCCATAACAGCGCTCTCCAAATCCCGAATCCAAAGTATTAATTCATTGCAGCATACCGTTGTACCGTCTACCGGCTCTTTTCCGGTACGTGTCAACCCTCAAAATTAATTACATTTTAAACGCCGGATGACGGGACGTGAGCTAGCTAGCCGAATGAGTCTCCGCAACACACGCATCGCACCGGCTGCGGACCTGTTAATGAACACCCAGCCGCCCACCGAAATAATATTGTTCTTTTTTTTCCGGCTAATATTAATCACGGTTCACCAACAAACAACGAACTGTAAAATACAAATTTAAAAAAATAAAACACTTAATTTTAATTTCAACTTCAACGTGAGTCTTCTCTCTAGATATACATTTTTATCTTTTATTGTATCCAGATAAATGGTAAATAATTCATTTGGGGCAGTTGAAATTAATTACGGGAACATTATTGGAAGTTTGTTGGACAGTTGAGAATTATGAGAGTTTATGCGGAGAGAATTTAAGATTTGTATTAAATTGAATCTGTTTTAAACAAAAACCAGGAGAACCAAGCGAGGTAGAACATGAAAAACCTAATTTTTTATTATACATATAGATACAAATTCGCTTATTATTATTCGAGTTCGGAAGTTGTAGGTATTTTTTTTTCAATTTCTATCGATCTAAACAATATGAATAACTACATCTGATATGAATTTCTTTCATACTATGTAGGATTACCTAGTATATGAAATAGATTTTGCTTTCATTAGCTTTTTAACCGCATATTTAATGATTTTTTAGCATTTATTCACTTTCAAATTACTTTTTCAATATGTCAATTCCAAATAAATTAATAATTGTTAGTACTTATTTTTTTTTTAATGGAATTTAATGTTTTATAGCTTTATTTTAATTATTTTATTATTTTTTTTTTTTATTATTTACCTATTAGCTAGATACGTTTAAATTTATCTTTTTATAACACTGTTAATACTAAATAGATCGTTATAATGTCTCTGCATTATATGCTAAGTCAATGTAAGTATAATGATATAATGTTCTAGTGGTTTTACGCTATAATTTTGGTCCCAATAACTATGTATATCATTTAAAATATTTAGAGCCTACATTAGTCCTACACGAAAATTATATACAATGAAACAAATTATGTATATACTGTATATAGGTATCCCTTCTGTAAATTCCTAAGTCCATTATTCCGAACGTTGTCCCGAGAAAGTTTGAAAAAAAATATAAGAACTTCTCGAACATCAATTTGTTGTTTAACAGTATATTTTATTTACGATTTTTTCGCGTCAAAACATTTTTTTAAATACGTCAGCGCGATAAAGTTTAATAATTACTAAATTAATAAATTTACTATTTATTTTGTTATTGTTGTTACACAAGAAAATTTCTTTAACTCATTATCCAACTAGCGATTAAATTTTACAAAGATTAAACAAACCCGTAATAATACAGTTTTATCAAACTTTTTTTTATTTTTCAAAAAAAAAAAAAAAAAGAAATTATACGCATAAAAGAAAACTTTGGATTACAAATATGACATAGTATGAAAAAAATCAACTCTAATAATAATATTGAATTGAATGTCCGAATGATATATACTCAGAGAAAAACTCGTTTACAAAAAGTAATTTAGTGAGTTATGAAAAAAAGACATAAAAAAACCTATGTTATTATGTAAATAGATTTTATATATAAAATACACAGCATTCATTCGATATAAATTTGATTCACTTCACATACATATACACGTTCATGTTTTCGGTAATGAAATTTGAGTAAAAGTAAATTTTATTGAACACAATGCAGTGAATTCACATAATTTATATTATTTTTTTATATTATGCTACTTTATGCAGCCTCCCAAACATGGCTGATAGCTATGGGTATTGATCTGAAATATGTCACTAAGTGACTGAGAATCGGGGTCTACTTATATACTTTTTTTCCAAGTGAAATGCGTTTTACGTCGTGTATTTCAAAAATAAACGCAAAATCCAACTGAATATTTGAACACCTAACCCGTAAGTCATAACAATCACTTTTACACGCTTTTAAAAATGTTGTTTAGCTCGTCTCAAATACATATTTTCGGTTTGGTATAATTTCATTAGAAATATCGTATATAATAAAGAAATAAAAACTTGATAAATCTATATACAGTTCAAGCTTTTAAAACTTTGCCTGCAGTCCTTCCCTATACACTTCCCCATTCTTCTTAACGTCTATTGTGAAGTGCTCCAAAAACTCTTTAATGAAAAAACTTTAAAAGTCGACACACAGTTAAATCATTGTTGCACGATTGAGCAGACTGCAGCGTGTAATAATAAGTGCACTGTTAGGAAAATACCCCACAAAATACGTTGGTACCTATAATTAGAAACTAGTCAAATTCATAATTGTATGTTTCTATTAGATACCTTCTCTCCCGTGGGAAATTATACTTCGATTGGTTTTGACCGGAAAATTGTTTTATAATAATAAATAAAATTAGCAGTTTTCTAGTTATTCAAAGGGAAATGACTCCGGTTTTATTACGGAAAACAAACGTACATTTATATTTTAATAATATATTGACCAGTGACCTTTTGTCAATGAATTAATAAAAGTAAAGCGTCTAAAAAAATTCAAATATGCAGAATTTATAAACTTACCGCACACCGTGGTAATTCGATTCATTGACGAGACATTTGGTGAAACGGTATAGGAATATCCACGGACTCGTATAGTGGTTCAATCTTTCATGCGTGCAAGTAATTCATTCGAATCCTAAATCGAGTTGAGTTTTTGAACGCGTATAATGCAAAATAAAATATAAATTTTATGAAAAATATCTGTTACGTCTCAGCTCGATGAGAAAATCCTATTGAGAACAAAACAAATTTCACTTTACATGGAAATAGGGACCCACCTGACGGACCAATCTGTCTTCCGTATTCGTCCCAATTATTACCATGTTCTTGAGTGTTTGTTTTTTTTTTTTAATTTTCTGCTGAGGGAAAAAAGTATTTTTCACTATTGTATTTTTTTTTGGTTTTATTTTGTAAACAATTTTTTTTTGTGATAAAGTTTGATAGATAAATATATACTTGTGCATATATATGTATTTTTAATAGGATTTTACAGTTCGAGTCATTGGACCAAACGGAATTAGTTCCACTGATGACGACTACGACGACGACGATAATATTGTTTATAAAATGTTTTGTATTTTTCTTTCGAAACTCTGGGCATTATGATTTATTAAAGTTTTGAATAAAGATTAGGTACTCAACAATTATTTATAACTGTATTCAATGAGTTTCGATTATTTTTTCTTGGATTTTATATTTTTAATTTTTCAGGCACTTCGACTTTTGAAAAAAATAAATATAATCGTATTATTACAGTAAATATTAACTCTGTCCGGAAAGTTGGCCAGAAACAGTTCAACGAGTTTTAAATATTCCGATTCAATATTAGATTACCAATAAATATTATCATTGATTATTTATCATTTATGATTGAGAGTTTTACACTATTTTAACTTCTATACGATCAGTCAATTTTATAATGGTTTTTGTATCGAAATTATGATCAAGAGCAATATCATAGACAGCATTGAGTTCATGCTGACAATAATATTAGCATTAAAAAATGATACTTTAAAAAATATATTGTGGTCAGGTAGTCGAAGTCATGAAAAATTATTACGTCAGATACGGTAGGCTTCCTGTATTTGTTATACTTGAATTTATTGTTGACTATGTTCACTGTTAGATCTAGGAAATTATATGTATTACTAATATTCGTCTCAAGTATTAATTGTGTTTGCTTATTTATGTTGTTTGAACATGTTACCATATTCTCAGCAGCATGCCTAATCGATTCTTGGAATGTATATGAATGTTTCATCAACTTATCTAAAACAAGCACTTTATATTGAATGGCCACAACGTGTTGTATCTGAAAACTTCAAGAAACATCCAACAAAATACAAAAAAAAAAAAAAAGACAACGTATTCCGAGTGAAGAAAGAAAACTTTTAAAACGCAACCATAATATAGGTAAGTACATTTTTATGATGTGCTAATGCGTGTTTTTTTTCGAATGATGAAGACATCTATTACGAAATAAATGTAAGGGAACCGTGGAAGGAAAATTAAACTTCGGGCTTTGTATTACATTACGTTTCGGTTAAAGTGATATGTTAACATATTTGTCACGGTCGCGTACACAAATGGTTTTTGGCCATCTCGCCGCGCAGGCTTAACCGAAGCTATATACGTATGTATGTATATAAATAAAACAAAAAAACAAACTATTTCCATAACCGCTGACGTTCAAGAGAAAAACACCCGTCATTCGCGGGTAATTGCCGGGAATACTTATACCGAGGCGGTGGTGTGATAAATATAATATGTTTTTGTTGATTTTAACCTATAAATCATCTCGCGGAGGGGTTTTGTTTCGAAATAATAATATAATATTATATTGTTTTATTTTACGCATATGACGACTTTGAACCGTCGTACTAGTGTAGGTCGTCTCCGGATTGTGTGTTATAGTGATTGCGGAATTTTTTTTTTTTTTTTTTACGCCTTTTTTTTAAGTGGGAAAATAACATATAAAACAAATATACGAAATAAAATTTTTAAAAACGTCAGTCACCGAAACTTTTTAATAAAATAATATAAACGAATAAAAAAAAATAATGATGACGCGCGTATAAATTACCAATATAATATTGGTCCTTTTTATCCCCGCACAAAACTGTTGTCAGATTATTTTAATGGCACGTACCGACGTCAAAAACTAATGGAAATCAAAAATACTATTCCGGCGTAAGTAGGAAAAATAGTTTCCAATATGTTTTGTATTTCAAAATCACGTAGATACTAAATTGTTTTGCTCGTTAAAAATAAAAACCATCGCTATGCGATGTGCTCATGGCCTCCTTCGATGTTTATATTAAATCAGATACAAACTCTAGATGTGGTTTCATATGGCTTTGTAAAAATTTAAACTAACATTTTTTTTTTTTTTTTTGGTTTTCTTTACAATCTCTGACTTCGTATTTTTGTACCTTTTTATTATTTTTCTACAAAACTCAGAACAAAATTGTTTTAGATACATAATAATTATGTATTTTAAACTTTTAGATTTTAAATGAAATATATTGGTTATAATATGTTTTATTTTTTTTTTTTGTCTGTAAACAACTTTTCTACCTGAAATCTTGCTTCAGTCAAAAAACGACGGAATGGCTTTTTTTAGAATTTTAGATCTAATTCGTGAGGTGAGGATATCATTTTAATTTTCCTTTCATTTTTCATCATAATTGGGAAAACAAAAAAAAAATGTACAGACAACGGGAAAAGTTGCGAAAATAATAATTTCACGATTTTCGATTTTTTTTTTTTTAACTTTTGCAATGTTACTGAGTTAAATAAATAAATGAATAAATAAAAATAATTTAATATCTAATTCTGGTGATTTTGAGTTATTTATACTCATTTGATCATTTCAACATTTTTTTTTATTTTCTATCTAGATTTAGGTTAGGTTAGGTTAAGAATGGAAGGTTAGAAATGCATGGAAATTTTACACTAGGTTCATTATACATTTTTCACTTAGTAATAAATATAAATAGCGTGATTTATTATTTTTTTTATAATCATTTTAAGTTCAAATTTTTACGTTAATCATAAAAATTATGGCATTTAAAAACATATGGTACAAGTACAATCGAATTTTGCTCAGAATTTTTGTAGTTCATTAACAATGATATATCGTTGCATACAGATTTAAATTGAATAACTCTATGTAACTATCTTATCTTTACAATTTCTCACCTGTCACCTACAACAGTGACACATCCATTAGCGGTATCAGCACTTTAATTTTTATCTGAGTAAGTCATGTTTGAACAATATCAATTGACTCACAAGATTATATTACTCGATAGTATTGCATAATTGAAATTTCTATTTTACAATGTTTTCCAGAATTATATATAATGTTATACAGAATGTCCTACAATATTACCCGAATGCTTATAATTCCGCTAATATTTTATTTTTATTTTTTTTTTTGTTTTATAGATGGAAATTAAATTTTTGTTTTTCCCTCGATCACTAAAAAAAAAAACGAACATTGACAGAGTTATTAGCATTCCGGAAAACACTGTAAGACATCTTGTATGTAGATAATATGTTTTGAATAACCGCGAGAATAATATATGATTTAAATTATAACAAATAAAATGTAAATAGTTTAAGAATAAAATATTAAATTTGAAATTTGTGGTGTACGTTTTAATAAAACTAATTTTTGTTTAAATGTTCCATTAAAAAAAAAAAAAAACAAAACAATAATAACCGTCGTTTAAAACAAATTATTATACATTTTTACTCAAATATAGATATTTTATATTCAATTATTATATTTTAAATTCTAAGCTGAGCGTGGGCAATTTTTTTGACGTCTGCAAACAATTTTTCTACCGGAAATTTTGTTCCAACAATCAATCGATTTAGAGTATTTTGCCTTTATTTTTTTTCGAAATTAAGTATAATTGTACTTATATTCTCTAAGTGTTTTTAAATGTTCTTATTGAATAACATTGATTAATATTACTCTCTAATTATCTATTGAAAGTACATAATCATAAATTATAGTCAAACAAAATTTAAAAATACTAATATTCTTATTGATTCTCGTAAAATATGTTTATACATTTAGTTTTTGAAATACTTTATTATTTGTTAATAAGTATTTATACTTAATAGTAATAATATACAATAATAACAATAATGTTAAAGATGGGTGACTAATATTTAGAATTCGATTCTCAACACTCCGTATAGTCAATTCTCGATATCACAAATATTGTTGAAAAAAATATTACATATACCTATATTAACAATTTATTTTCTTTTTGAAAACACTATTTCGAATTTAGATGTAAAAACACATTATAAAATTAAAAATACAAATTTGTTCAATCTGAGACACCTTGAACTAATCTGTAATATTATTTCGAAAATGATACCTACTAAAAAAACACCTTGATTTCAACAATTGATAATGTAGTTTAAGTACTAATTTATCGAGGTATTGAATCACCCATCTCTAATGAATAATATAGTGAATTCACACTACACGTGGAAATATTTATTTTTTTTTCGTACACATAGCACGCCCACATATTATCACGAGTATATTATTATAATTGTAACGTTGACAACAACAAACGCTACAGCCTATAGCGTGCCGTATAACCACACGCTATCCGGTGACAGTTTTATAATAATATATTTCACAGGCGTCCTATATAAATCCTTAAAATATTATCCTTTAAAAATTTGATTATTTACGACGGCAGCGGAGAATCGGGCAGGCCCCGGGGGCGCGAATCTAACAAGCGTATCATAAATGCTAAAACGCTGTGTGGCAACCGCACTCGTATATTATAATCGCAATAAACTGAAAATTGAACCGGCTAGCCGCGGGAAGACCGCTGGGGTGTGCGCTCAGAGGGTTGCGGTTATTTCGCCTGGAGCGTTTTCCGCAAGAGAAAATTAATCGTTTCCCTTATCTACCTACTACGCGGTAATTGAAAATAAAAATATTTGTCTAGAGCAATAAATATAAAATCTTATTCGAGTTATCAATCTCTCGTATGGTTATATAGCGCAGAATAGACGAAATAGTTACACAGCACAACTGCAGTGCCTCCATTGCGTCTTAATAACGATGTAATATGCTGCAAATAGATATTGATGCTACTACAATAAAAAAATAAGCAAACAAAAACTTTTATCTACACGAAATATCTTTTACGTGGTTAATAAATCGAAAAAATTAGAATCAGGACAGTTTACTTTATTATTATTATTGTTATATATTTCTTTTTAACGTCTACGTTTTAGTACTCTGAACAAACTGCAACGGTTAATATAATAAAAAAATATTTGAATTTTTTACAAAATTATCGATTGCACGTAGATAACGAAAAAAACACAAATTAAAACTAATTGTTAAAACTTTCAGTTAATAAAAATGTCTTGTTACTATTCAACTGTTAAACAATCAACATTTATATTAATTTTGTAATTTTTTCGTCAGCAGTTAATTTCCAGTTGCGGTTACAGGGCATGGAAGAACATTGCGTTGATTATCATTCATTTTCATCAATTTATGACCTAACTATTTTGATGCATTTTTTTTTTAACCTTTAAATATTACTTCGCATTAAGAAAAAAGTTTGTTTTTGTAATACTCTTGAAATTTTAAGGGATTCAGCGGTTCGTGTATAAATTAAAATATATTTCGATAAAATAATCGAAATACCGATCAAAAGGGTAACAAAATTGGGAGCGTTTTGTTTCTGTCATTAAGTAGACCACTGTTATAAGTAGGAAGTGGCGAGCGTAGAATAATATGTAATTCTATTAATTTAGATTTTATTTTCTATGCATCGACGAATCGTCATGAACGAAATACGATTCTGGCAGTTCGGTTAACATTTGTTTGCAGTTTTCTGAAAGAATACATTCAATGAATTTAATTCCTTTTAATAAAAATACATTCTTGAAGGTAATAACTTTTATTTTTAAGAATTTCGATTGCGAATTCATTCATTTTTTGTCAAAATATGAATGCAAATAATATAATTCAAAAAAAAAAAAAATAATACGAATATGACATATTTGTTTTACGATTCCTATCAATCTTTATACAATCTATATTTTTTTTTTATTTCAATATTTATAAAGACAAATTTATTTAGAATGCAGTACAAATTTTGATAAATGTATTCAGAAAAGCACGCATTATAAAAACAAGAAACGATGAATAGGAATGAATTATTTTTAAAAAGAATTCTCCGAATTCTGATTTTTTCATAAATTAAAATAAAATATTTTAATAACCAGTTAATAATAAGTCTCACGGGACGAGAAATAATAAGTCGTCTGCAATATCGGAGAAAAAATAATATAAATCTCTTACACAACATAACGACGTCTTACCCGAATTCGACTCGCGTTTTGGCTGCCATTATATTGTAAACAATAATAGGTACCTATCGCAACGTGGTGGTTTTCCGGCAGTAGGTGTAATACTATGCAGATGACAAAAAATAATGGAAATGTATCATTTTAGTGCTGCTTGTTTCTTGTATTCTCCAAAAAACGAATTCACAAAATGGTTTTTATCATCTCCCGGATAATGAGTGTCATGCGTTGTATCCTATCACTCTGTGTATATTTTCAAATGTTAGCAATATTTCGCACATATTTTATTATAATATGTTTTTACATTAAAAAAACAGCATTGAACAGGAATATAGTCTACTATAACGGATATAATAATATTATACGTGCTACATATTTGTTTTCGAATGATTATAAAAATTCGAAATGTCTGCCACGTACAAAGCAAAATACAATAGAAATAACGTCGATAACCATCTGCTGTTATACTAGTTATGAACTATAATATATGTATACATATTTCTGGTTGAACATCTTTCGCAAACAACATCGGCGGCAAATTCAGCGGTGCCGGTGTGTAATCATCTGCCCGATAACGGACGAAAATCCGAAACGTTTACCGAAATATACTGATATTGTAGCTGAAATCGTGTAAAACGATAACGGTTTTTTTTATCTATTCCCTCGAGAAACATAATATAACTAATGTACGAGTATTAATAGTATTTAAACAAAATTATTTTAACAAATGGAGATTTCGGTGAGTATGGGTATGACATGTCATGTTTGAGTAAAACCATTTTATTTTGATGATGTAAAATAACAAAAGATGGTCGTAGAATAAAGTCGACTTAGTAACCTAGTCAACAGGATAACATAGGCAAAGGGAGCTTTTCACTTTTCACAAAGACAAATTTTCGAGAGGTATATGTGTAGACTGTAGCTATTTATATGTCTGCGAAATTTGGGAAATTGTTACAGGAAATAAAATAAAATTAGAAGATTTTAAAATATAGTGCTATTGAAAAATTCATAAGATTGAATGGATAAAAAAAGTAAAAAACCAGAAGTATAGGACAAAATTGTAGGGAAATAAATTACCAAATATAAAATAATAAAATGAAAATCTGAAGAAAATCAATCGCTTAACTGAAGAATAATTGAGTAGAATACGTGAATCTTTTCACAAAACCATAGTTCGAAAATTAAAAACACTGAATTGGTTCGCCGTGGTTTATCATGTAGTTTGTGGGTAGAAACTCTAAAAAACTTAATAATACCTTTTATAAGACGTTACAAAATATCTGCAAACTAGCCAATAACTATAAATGCAATAGCAGCGATAAATAAAATAATTTGATCAATTATTAGTGTGCAAAAATTAGGTTAGGTTGGTGACAACTATAGTATAAGTTTTTTTTTTAACTCTGATGAGTATTAAAACAAAACCTAAGTTAAAACTTAAAGATAGTGGATTAGTTTTTTCGTAATTAACTTAACTATTTTATAGTTTAGTTTTCATTATATTAAACTCAACTTTTAACGATTAATTGTTTTATAAAAAACAAAAATTAAACAGCTTTTACCCAAATTAATCATTTGCTCGTATTTTTAATTTTCAACTAAACACGTTAAATGTAAATTGAGTTGATTACTTTCATAGCTTTCGGTATTTTGACTAGTGTGACTTACTAATATTCACCGCGTACATAATTTCATGCGGAAGATTTTGTATTTTGTATTTTTTTTTTTTTATTTTTCAATCACATCAATCCAATACCTCCACTACTTATCAATACACAATGGTTAGTATGTATTTTTAAGAACCAACGAATTATGTGCAATGGTCATTAATTACGTTGATGTAACAAATGACCGAAACCGCAGCCGAAAAAAATAAACGAATTACTTTAACTACCCGAAATAACGGCAGGTAATGAACCCGAAAACCAAGTATCTGTATGTATAATTAAATTGTTTAGTTAGACAGATTGTAGTGTATGTAATAAATTTAATGATCATTATATATAATAGAACATATTTTATTCGTAATTGTACTAAAATATATATATAAATGTATATTTTTAGATTCGTAACGTAGCGAGAGATCTATTGGTTTTACTATCATGTGTGGTTTTTTTTTTGTGTATTTTTTGTATCACTAAACATTTTTTCTACTTGAAATCTTGCTCCGATGTATCTAGTGTAAACCCATTTCTGAAAATAGATTGTACATAGATTATATTAGTGATTCAGTAATTAATATTTTTTTTTTTTTAATTAAATCACTAGAAAAATCAACGAAAATCATATTTTAGGGTTTATTGTAACACATACGTTTTTGTATATTTAATTACTTTTTAGAGCGAACGACGGCGTGGTCAACAGACAATCCGACCAAGAAAGTCGTTTAGGCCAAAGATTTAGACCCGGAGCAACAGCTGCGACGAACAGTCGACCTAGATCAGCAGTTAAGCTATGTGACGAGAACAGTGACCACCGAGGACGCACATTGTATGCCATACATGGAGGCGCTGGGGGACTTTGAAGTTTGAACTATTCAATGCCTACCTTCGTGAGTGACTGAGTAAATCAAATAAATCAGATGAGCCAGGCACTAACGTTTGCAAAGCCACGGTGCTTGATGTTATCAATCTCGTCATTACTGACCTCAAAACGACCGGCCACAATAGAGGACTAGGTAGCGTGGAAATGACGTTAAAATTTTCGAAATTAAAAGCAAATAAGGCAGCGTGAAAGATCAGGGAACAAAATCTGCAATCAAAATCAACAGGAGTTGACTACCCATCCCCAAGTGTTAAAAGTACCTACATTAAGAACAGATCAACCATAAATTACCTACTTTTATATTTTTAATTTTAATTTTGTATTTTATAAATATCTTTTTAAATCCGTAGTAATCAGCAATCAGATTAAAAGTTGTAGATTTTTTTTTTTATAACCGGTTAAAGTTTACGTTTTCGTGAAAATTGTACAAATCATAGAATCTACCAAAAAAAATTCAGACCGAAATCGTACAGAATTATTGTTGATTAGCAATGATTATATTGTTGCTTGTAGATGTAAATTACGTAACTTCATAAAACCTAATTTTTCCATATTTCGCATGCAAAAGTGACACTCCCAACAGCAGTTTCGTCTCTTTTTTTGTTTTTATTTTATTATTGACGCCTTTAACAAGGTCAATACAATATTTTTATTTCCCCGCAATAGAGTAATTTTTTCACGAAGGTAATTAATATATTTTATTTTACACTGTAAAATGCTTACATAGCGTAAAATTCCGCGTGACTATTTTATAAAATATTATTATCATTGCGTTCGATTAATACGGCAAAATTATATTATATTGTATTTTTTAAGGTTTTTAAAACTTTTAACATTATTACATCATCGTGGTTAATATAATATTCGGTGGGACATTTGCATTTAATTTCCAGGTGTAATAAACGGAATATCCGCCGCGATTGATGAAACTTTTTTCGGTAGTTATTAATTTATTTAAAGAATTTAATGTCGTTATTCCTTTTTTTCTTGAATATTAAATGAGCAGCGCTAGTCGCATTAAAAAGGTTTGTGTGTTTTTTTTTTTTTTTTTACAAATTAACCTAGAAAATTTCGGTATACCACGAACAGTGTACACATAGATATATTTTACACGCGCGGATTTAATGAATGAATAAATTTTAATTTCAAGTCATTAAAATTAAAATATTTTCCTGAAGTCCCGATAAAATATGTGTATTTATTTTATTTGTTTGGTTAAATTGTTCACTGTAATATTATTATTGTAGGTATTAGGTATATACGTGTATGTATACTGTACAATGTATAATGTGTTCTCCTAGTTTGCGGTACCACACTAAAAAAATGAAAAAAAAATATACATGTACCTATAATATTATAATGTTTATAATTCGAGAATAGATATATTATTATAGCCAACCTATGTTTTTAGCAAAATGTTCGGAGTGTTGGGAACATAATAGTATGTATCCAATCTTTGTTTTCGGTATTACACAAAAATTTCTGTCGCACAAATTCTTTAAAATATTCATATAAACAACATGTAAATGTTTTGTAATGTAATGTTCAACTTTATTTTAATAAAAATTGTTGGTTGGAGAACATGAACATTGGCTTCAAGGTTATATTAAGAAAAAAGAAAAATACTTTAATATGTGCCTTTAATATATACCTACGTGTAATAATAATAATAAAAAAAAAAAATGTATTTAATTTATATCTGTACACGAAGATAAACAATTCCTAAATGAAAAACGGTTCAGAGCGAAGTTAGGTATGACATATTTTGAAATGCGGTAATTTTTACAGTTTTCGTCAAAATTTGATCTTAATACGCTTATGAAAAAAAAACTAATTCATTAAATTCAAATTTGTTTTTTTAGTGCACTAAATACAACTTATGATGTACCTTGTTTTAAAGATTCAAATATTTCTTCTAAGTCATATAATTTTGATAACTACTTAATATAAATGCATAAAAAAACACAAAAATATCAAATACTTATAAATAGTCCAAAATAGCTAGAGTCTTTTGAAATTTTAAAATTTCTACAAAAAGCCAATATAAGTATTTTGTAAAAATTTTAAGTCCTTAAAATAATATTTAACTGAATAACAACAAAAACCAAACACATATGCCGTACACATTACACATCTTACGTTTTTCGAAACTATTAGAAAAACTATACTGAAAATCAAACAGATTTCTTACTCACAAACAAGACAAAATTTTCTTTCAGAAAATATGATATTGTTAGAATTTAGACAAAAATTTCTGATAGAAAAACATAATCTTAAACATTTTAAATGATGAAATTTTTGTGCCATAATTTCAACAAATTTTAATGTATATTTGTACTTTACGATTTTCATCAAAGTTTAAAATTAAAACGATTTAAAAACCACTAATACATTACTTTCAACTTTTCATTTTTTTTTTTACCAGTTATTAAAACTTATAATGAACTTAGCGCTAAATTTTAAAGTATTCCTATTCAGCCAAAACAATTTTATCCATATAAAATCAAATAAAATATAAAAAAACTAAAAAATGTCAAATGCAAATAAATACTTACCTTAAAAATCGCCTGCAGAATGTTTTGAAAATTGTATCACATTTAGAAAAGGTTAATATAATATGATACTCATAATTTCAGGTCTCTGTAATTATTTTTAACCAAATTAGAAGAGTAAAATAGAATCGAAAATAATGAAATCATTATTGCCGTAATAACTATTCCGTTTTTCTCAATTATTCCCAATTGCAAAACTACAAAGGAAATAAAATAATTACCTGCACAAATTATATCCAAGATTCTATACAAATTTCTATTGTCGGTTTTTGATTGGCGCAATAAGTTCTAACCTTCCAATAGGAAAGTTTCACACTGGTCACAAACACAAAAACAAAAACCGGCACGCTTCCAATATTCTAACAATACAAATATATTTCAGGGTATAAAAATATTAAAAACAAAATATTCAGATGATGGTCTATTATCATTAATTTATTTATTTAACGATATTAGATTTATTTTTATTATTATATATTTCAACCTCACAAGTAAACGTTCTCAATACTAATAAGTTCTCCATTCTCGGTGTACCTATCTATACGTCATCGCTATGTCTGTAGGTATTATTATAATAGTTAATAATATAGAATTTGCAGATTTTGTGTACAAACCTTTGCTAACCCCACCTAACCTTGCTTCGTTACCACAGACTTCGAAACTATCATCTTATTCTGTATATTGTACATTTTGACAGATGAACGGACACAAAAAGCGTGCGTTGCGCATTGCAGTAAAGCCGGTGTTCTCATTACCCATGATTTTCTGCACCTTAACGAAAACAATTTCGGTTTGTTTTTGAACCTTATTTAAACTTTAAATAAATTAAATCTACGCGTTTATATTGTTATAAATTCCTACCGTTTATTATTTGCATTTAGCTCTTGTTCAGTTTATTATTGTCATATCTAGTGGCGGAGTTATAATACATAAGTAAATAAAAAAAAATAAAATACTGACCCAACTGTTATAGGTAGGAAATTAAAAATGTGTGTATATAATATGAATACGTTGATACACCTAATGGTGTTATATGGTTCAGAAACAGTAAAACAGCAAAACCAATGTGGCAAGTTTTCGAAAGAAAAATCCCAAGAAGAATTTTTGAGCCGTACGAGAGTGCTCGAGTCAGGGATGGAAAATTAGACACATTCGAGAACTCCAGTATTATTTATAGGTATTTCGTTTCGTTTTCAGCCATAAATCACTCGTAGAATCTATATAGAGACACGTTCGTAAACCAACAAGTCTCCTTAATTGATTTAAACCAAAAATGTTACTGCCAATTAAGCTTAAATATCCACCACCTTTAAAGTTCAGTTTTATCAATTAATCAATTTTTTTTTCGAATTTAAACTTAATAACAACCGTTCCTTGCCACATTTTATTAAAAATTCCATCTTGAAAAAAAGTCACAACCAATATACTTTAAGGATTTTCATAATGACAGTTTTAACAGAATTTTTGAACAAAATAGAATATGTGTTGACCCTAAATTAAATATATTAAATAAATGTATGAACACAAAATGTATGTTTAAAAAAAAAAGAAATTAATTAATGTGTCACTTGGAATATTATGACAAATGTATTATACGACCGGTTTCGAATTAAAAATTCATTGAATATATCACAACCAAAATGTAAAACGTGACTTATTATAAAAAATTGAATAAAGGAAAACATAACTAAAAAGAATAATACAAATTGGTCGTTTCACATAGAAATAATTTATTGTAATAGGAGAGATTATTTAAAATGGTTTATTATTATATGTAGATGTCTTATATGTTCATAAGACATAGAAACCATTTGATTATTATTTATTATCTAAAATTTATTGATATATGATATTATTTTTAAAATCGATTTATAAATTTACAATAATATGCTTTATTTCATTGTACTTATGTAATTCTTCTAAAACTGAATTAATGTAAATGTTTTATTGGGTATTTAATATCTCTAAGACTGCATTAATACCAAAGTTTATATTATGGTAATTTTCTAGAACATGTTAAAATTTAAATTGAAATTTAAATTAGAGGTAGTCTTTTTTAAATTTTATTTCAGAAATATGTTCTTTATATTGTTCTTTTTGCAAATATAATTTATTATTATATTGGAAATAGTTTTATTGAATGCATAATTTTTTGTACTTTGTTTGTATTAAATTTAATACTATAAATAAATGACTCAAAATTATTCAAACTAATTTTTGTGTACATTTATAAATGGTCCCCGTGGTTCCTATTACAAGTATTTATTGTGTAATTTTAGATTTTTTACTCGTCATTAAAATGAAATAAAATGAACATAAATATACAAGATTAAAAAATCACCTGTTTTACAATATTCAAAAAAGAAACCTAACTTTTTCTCAATCAATATTATGCTAAAATGTATATTATGTCGTTCTCTATATATGAATTTGTGTTCCATAATTTTGATTATAAGCTATTATATGCTTAATCATAATCGTTTGGAGATGAAAAAATTTTTTAACAGGAGGATTATATAATTATATGATTTAATAAAACATAACATATTTTCCATTATTATATGTACGAGTGTATATTAAAATGTAATGCATTGTCTTTACTCGACACTACATTGAGTAATTCACCAATAACCGAAGTGTACGTATTATCAAGTAGTGTTTGCATTTGCGTAATATCATTATTAAAATATATTACTTTGTTCGTATATATAATCAATGACAATAATTATACAGTCCTAAGTATGTATAAAATTAAAAAAGAAAATTGAAATTTATTTAAAATTATACGGAAACCAATTCGGATACACCCTTCGTAACAACTCGGGGAAACCAATTAGGACGTTTCGGAACCAATTCAAACACACTGCATCATTTAGGTAAAACAATCGAAGACAATATATTCCTGGTATACATACTTAGATTTATGCCATAACTACTTCAAGAATGGAAATTTTATTTTACATTTTTCGTTGTTTTTCATTTTTAATTTTAGAGTAGTTTTAACATGTTTGGCTATTATTTTGCTAAAAATCATTTCTGGGTTTTTTTTAGAGCATAGTTCTGTAGTTTTTAAAACATATAAATCCAGGGCCTAACTACAAGTTATAAACACTATTAGAATTTAGGTAAAAATTTGTGTTAAACGTGCAATATTTTTGATGGTATTATTATAATATCTACGTGCCGATACCCTTGCCGTTATCATCAACGCCAAATTGGATGATCGTGTCATCTATCTATCACGTGTTTAGGCCCCCATCCGCATATCAGGACTTCAAGAGTATTAAGACAATATGCGAGGACTAATGATTTTTAATTAATTAATTTACCATAATTTATAGAATAAAATCATTTAATATATTATTATGTAAATGAAAATTCAATTATTATAAATGGCTCCGAAAACTAATTAAAAGTGTTGATTGTATTTTCCACAGTTGTTTAAATATTATGGGATATTATAAAGGGATAAAAAAAATATGTCTGAAAATAAAATATTGTATTATTCTCTGGGTCTTATGCAAGTATAATAAAGTTATATTCAACCGTTATCGTTACTCTTAACGTGACATTGTGCACGTGATGAATTTATTTTTTCTCCTGTATTCATCGGCGTAGTATTTTTGAAGTATACGTACATATACAATCAAGGATATTTAGAAAGGGAAAAACGCTTACAAAGGTTTATCGGAATGATAAAAATAAAAACCGTATAAATATAGGTAGTAACCTTGCAGCCAGACCTTTTTTTCGTTCTCATTATTATTTGGGATTTTCACGGATTTTTCATTATTTGTTTCAATTGTACACGTATAGTATGAGTCATGATTTCAAAAACAGAAAACCCCGAACAATAAAAACTGACAGAATATATAAATAATTGGACATCGAATACCAAAGTTCCTAGTTTGTTTTTAAACATATTTTGAAAATAACATGATTGTTAATCCATTTGAACCAAATAAATATCGACTGAAACTTATATTACATTTTCGATCATTTTTAATTGGCCAAACGAATTTTATTAACTTAAAAACGGATAAAAACTCCAAATTTTCAAATAGGCATAAATAAACTCAGCAAGTTCTAGAATGTTTCGAAAATTGTACCATGTTCATATAGAAGGAAATTTCAATGAAACTTTTAAGTCTACAAATATTTCAAACCGAGTCACAACAAAAAAAACATAAGCCGTTATCGTTATTGAGTACATTTTCCCATTATCCTTAATTATTAACTAAACTACAAGGAAAATGTCAGTATATACAAGGACCAGACGGAATTTATTACCAGATACAACCTTTAAAATTGAGGTCGGCGTAAGAATTTTTCAGGTATAAAAGATGTTTACGAACATAAAAAAATCACACATCGTATTAATCATCAGAACTCAGAATCTAAACAAATTATTATTCTTTTATTAATTTTGATCTTCATTGATGAACCACAGTTTCTTGAGGCTTCTATTAGTGTTCACCGATGATAATTATTTTTTTTACAGTTAGTGCCATTGGGATTATAGTATTTTCTTTGAAACTTGTAAATTCCATTATAATAATATCCTAAAATATAACATCCAGCGAGTTGTATGATAATAATAATTGGACGAACTACATTGAAATTTCTGTGTTGTAGCTACACCGTCGTTGTTTTCAGAAAATGTGTATCTTTATCCAAATTAATTGTTCGTTCCGCATCCTAACTCCTATATTTCTGCAGTTGGTAATATAATTATTTTACTAAACGGTTTGCATAATTTGATAATTGTCACAGAAAAATACCCGTCATCAGGACCGGAAACTTATTGAATTGAGTTCGAAATAATCAAACAGATATTTTTAAGTTGAGTCAGTCTACACTTATCCAGAAAACACCACGCGGTGGATGGATGCATCGCGCTACTTCTTTACGGTGCAGTAGAATAAAAATAAAGGTTTAATGGAAGTGGGTGATGGAAAAGGGTGGAAAGTAGAAAATAAGAGCAAGGGAAGGGGTATGGAAAAGGATATAGGGGTTATAGAGGGCGTAATAGATATAGGTATACATTCATACTCGTTTGTGTGACGTACGGCGCGAACGCGCAGCGATCTATCTATGGTTAGGATGATTAACGGCAGTGTTGCCATAACGCGCAATCGGTCGGTTGAGACCTTGAATAAACTCGCAGCATAATATTTATTTATTTATTTATTTATTTATTAATACGGACAAAAGTCCAATTCACAATATATTTGTATAGATAACAATAATATAATACAATTTAAAATAATAAAATATAACAATAAAAAATGAAAAGATTAATATATCGAATAATAGTAATAATAATAATAATAATAATGAATATAATAATAAAAATACATTCAATGTTTAATAAAATAATTAACTATTTCCCGAAGACNGTGGCTATTAACTTTGAAATTTAATTGACTTAATATAAATGAATCATCAATCTCATTATTTAGCAATTTGGTGAGGAACGTACTGTATGATAAGTGTCTCCGTGCATTTAAAGAATCTAAGTTTAACAGTTTTAAAATATTATCGTAGCCAGAGTGAGGAGTTCTTTGAATATTACATGTATGACATAAAAATCTGAGGGCCTTATTTTGAACTTTATCAAGTTGATCATTATGTCCTACATTGTTATGATTCCAAATTAGTGGAGCGTATTCTAATAAAGAACAGACTAGTGAGGTATAAAGGCATTTGAGAGCAAGTGGATCACGAAAATCGGAGCAGTTTCTTTTTACCATACTAAATAAAGATAAAGCTTTATTTTTAAACGCTGATACATGATCATTGAATAATAGTTTGGAATCAAATAAAATCCCTAAATCTTTAAATAATGACGAACGATGTAAGTTAATGTCACATATATGATAATTAAAATGTAAGGGATTGTGCTTTTTGGAGTAGGTAACAATTTGGCATTTATGTTGACAAAATTGGTATAGAGTGTGTGTAAATAGTTCTATGTGTGTGTAAATAGTTCTATGTGTGTGTGTGTGTGTGTGTGTACGCAGTCGTTCGGATTGTATTACAATATAATATTATATTTATTGACGATGGCTATTGCCTATCGTAAGACGTTATGTTTTTCTTCTGCTTATTTTACTCTTATTAATATTCTACTACGAAAATATGTAGCTACGCGGGCGCCCCTATGTGAGCGACGCGCGTAATTAATATTGTGAATTAATGTGTGCCGTATTAAGATGGGAATACTGTTTAAGAGGTGTTCGTGATGGAACTGGAAATTGCGCTGTATAACGTTTATTTTACGAGTATCAAAACTATAACAACGCGAAACTATTGAGATATGTTCTTGCTACTAGATCAGACCTGATATTGCGGATTTCAAGTAATTTAAATATTTATGCATTTTTCCATCCATTTATTTATTTTATTTTTTACATAGACATTTTGTATGTACATATTTATTTACCATAATAATTAATTGTTTGAACCATGGACGTATATAGATGTGATTGAAATAAAAATATTTTTACTTTAAACAGTACTTTTCTTGTTTAATAATATCATTTTTTAGACAGTGGTCATGAACTTATAATGAAAATATCAGTATGTAACATTATATTTTTTTATTATATTTATTATTTTAACATAATATTTTAAAAAAGTTAATAGCAATTGCAATATGAAGACCTTTACGTTTTAAATTATTCAGATAACATTTTTTTCGTTCTATTTTCTTTTGGAAAAATATTTTTAAGCATTTTGGTACTTTGTTTCAACCTTAAAGAATCATATTTATGAGGGTAGGGGGCTGCAGCTCCCTACCGCCCCCAAACAAATCTAAATACGCGTCTTGACCTGAATGGAGTCGAAATAGTTGAAAAATTCAAAATCAGATTACGTATTAATTTTCTGGGTTAGTATCCAAACAAATGTAGTAGGTATAGCATTTTTTTCAAAATATTAAATTTTTTTTATATTACTCAAGAGTTCTACCGATATATCATTATATAGGTGTTATTAAATTATTTTCAAAGTACCTTCAAAATACAATTATAATGTTACCTATTTATTTATTTTAAATATAGGTACTAGGTATTTCAATATTGCACATACTTTGTTTATTTATTTTTATTTATATAGTAATGTATGAACCACGTGCTAACAATGATAGATTTTTTTCTGGATTTTCTCTAAGGTGAAACCAACAGAAATAAAATAATGTAACGTCATTCATTATCTGTTTTTCTTTTTATCTATGTTTTATGTTTTAGAAAAACTGTTAAGAGTAAGTTGAAATTTGTTTTAAATGAAAGTAGTATTAGGTACGGGCCAACAAATCGGCGTGTTTTAATGTAAGGCGTCAATGTTTTAGACTATTTGAATTAACTGAGACACACGTAAAGTTAAACTGATTTTGGTTAATCGAATAATTTTCTTCTCTACACTCCGATTCTAATACTCGAATGATTAGTTTTACCTGCCTATAATAATTTATTTGTTTTCTTACTTACCTACGTTCTACTTATTGTATAAAAACACTTCGATAACGTATTTATCGTGGTACTGGCTAGTATAAAATTATCAAAGTGAAAAATGATTATCACCGATAAAAAATTATTTTTTTTATCATTAATGTTATAAAATTCAATGTGTGACTGTTTGATAAAATGTCATAGTAGCTATTGAAAAAATAATTACTCGACTAAATGTTTAATTTTTTAAAAGTCTGAAATCCATAATCATTTTCAAATAAAACTTACTGGTCTCAATTGTGTATAATCGCTAACTAATAATAGTTATTATTTTTAAATTTATTTTATAGGTTAAAGTACTGTATATTATTTTAGCTTCAGATTGTTTTTCTAATGATGTTAAAATTATATATTTTTCAAGTTGTAATAATTATACAATAATACAGCAAATATTGTTTTTAACTTAGCGAAAAAAAACTAATCCTTGAAGAGAAAAAATAAATTAAAATATCGTTATGTGGTTGATATACATTTTGATTTATACATTTTAACTATCAATATTATGTCCTGTGCTTGTCTCAGGACAAAAAATACCTAAAAAATAATACATTAGTACCTACAAACGATTTGTTGCATACTGCTACATGTAAAATTTGTTCAGTTTTTGTTTTGTTCATACCAATAATAATATTAGTTAATGTTAGGTGGTTGATATTTACTCCATTACTCGTAGTCACTGAGGTGTTTTGCTGCCTCCGCTCTTGTTGAACGTTTATTGAATGTACAACTTGTACAACTGGTAAAACTAGCTATTACCCGCGAATATGTCAATTTGTCCGCGTAGTAATGTAAACAGAGATTCCATTACAGTTTAAAAAACAAAAAAAAGACGGCTTCTCTGCAAGATTTATGAATGGTAAATAGATTATTAATATAAATACATTTTCCTAAAACAAAACTCTCAACAGACAGAAATACCGTCATAGATATTTCTAACTATTCTTATTAGCTAACTTAAAAATACGAAAATGATTGTTCTCTTTTTAATTGGTTAGGGGTTGTATTTTTAGAAAACTAGTCAAGCATGTTATTAATTTTATTAATTATTATGTTATAAGAATGAATATTTCAAGATTACATTATTATTTATAGATAAATAATTGTCTATTTCACTGTATCATAAAAGAAGAAAAACCGAACTTTTGATACGACACAGACCTTATACATAAGGTAAATGATGCATTGATGCGCACGCGCAAATATCTCGCAACTACTCCTCTGAGAAACTGAAAATGAGGCTTGTATAGTTTCTGCGTTAGGATGTATAATGGCTGTAATATGACTGTGGTACTAAAACAATGGCAAAGTTAAGATTTGTTTACTTGCAATTTTACTTGTACAAATGACGACATTTTTTTTTATGGGTTCAATCTGGTTTATTTTACATAATACATGCTTATATGAAATCTTCGACGGTCATGTAAACCGCTTGACTGTCTTGAGCATAGGCCTAACATATGAAGTCAGTGGTCGTCACTCAAAATAAATGGCTGTCTGTATTGTAGTAAACACTTCAAAATGATACGTCGACTGGTGATTCGTTACACTAAGCGGTTGATTCTCTCGCCAGTCATCACTTATTAGCGACCTGACGTCTGAGTATAACCATATAAAGATTCATTGACATAGTAGACTTTGTGATAAAACAATTAAAAAACCTACTTGTGTATATTGTAACAATTCATCGAAACCTACGCATCCTTATACCTGCTCCTTACATTGTGAGCAACAAACTTCTTGCGAACTTCAAGCAGTATACCGAGGTAAGTGATTATTTCCAGATTTTCGTAGTAGAACACTAAAGAACACTAAGTAAAAAATATAGGTAGATGCTAATAAATTAATAAAAAAAATAATCTCGTGCGGTAGGTAGCTGCCGGTCAATATTAAACATAATACGTTTTTATATTAGTATGCATATGTATATGTTGAGACTATGACCGTATAATAAACACGTACACACACAGAACGTTATACACACATATTAATCGACGGACAAACCGCCGTGTATCCGTATTTTACATACTACGCAGTAAAAATGTTTAGCACCATATGTTATATTTAATACACACTACCCAACAATAGGCCATAAAACTCCCTTTATTCATAATATAATATACATTCATTCAAACTCTTACTTTCATTTCTAACGGATAACATGACGAGCGCGTTATTATTAGTAAATTAGTTGAAAAAAACTCTTCTAAAACTCGTCCAGTGACCAAATAGATTATTATTATATTATATTATAATTATTGAAATCATTTATCACAATTTTTTAACAAACCGTGGATTGTGGTTTATGACTATTCTATCATGTAACTACTGATTACAATATAAATCAAGATATTTGATACATTCGTGTGTTTATATTCATAAATGTAACTGTTTCTAGTAAATAATAATACAGTCGGAAGACGTTTAGATTAAATTAGCAGTAAAACATGAAAAATAACAGTAAAATATTTTAAACCCTTATTTTAATATATGTAGTATAGTAATCAATTAGTGTTAATCAATTGATAGGTGTACATTGTATACTTATAAATTGATTAATTTTATTTTTTCTATTTACCCCATAAAACCTGGATTCTTGAATGTCTCGATAAGAGTATCTATACCTATCTAAATATTGAACCAATAACAAAAAAGATGTCCAGGATAATGGGGATGGGTGCAGCCACTGTAATATGTGAGAAATTGGGATTGTAATAGAGGGGAAATTTAATGTATGTCTGTAATGAACGATAGAGCTTTGCTAATGAAAAACTGATTCTGAGAAGAGTTCGGTTGATAGTGTTGCTTTGTCAACAATATATATATACATATATCATGATATGATAAAATAATTATTTATGCATTAATTATATATTTCCTTTAATATTGTACCGTTTTTCCATGTTTTTTCTCAGTTTTTCCAATTTATTGGGAAAAAACCTAGGGAAATCAAAAAAGTGACATCCTTAAAGTACCTCCCCAGTCAGATTTCCTTTTAGAAAAAATTTTATCAACTTTAGAATAACAGTATTTGAGGTCTTGAGTCATAATATGGGTACCCATGAACGAGTAAATTACAATTTTACAAACCATGTTTAAAAATGTTTTAGAAGACTGAAATTTGTCACAAAGATACTATCCTCAATGTACATTTCTCAATGAAAATATTTTGGATATTGCCCGTTTCAAAACCTAAACAAGAAAGACGTTATTCAAGCTTTAAAATAATCAAAACGTATTTGAGAAATTTTATGAAAGGGGTAATTTATTTATTTAAAATGTATTTTATAATAAATTAAATTTATATTTTTAATTTACATTAAGATGAGGTTAAACGGTTTAGTAGTAATGTCTATAAATCGAAATATTCAAATAAAAACTGACTAAGTCATCGATGAGCTTGCGTTGAAT
The DNA here is from genome assembly GCA_902439185.1 of Cinara cedri. Classification (NCBI taxonomy): domain Eukaryota; kingdom Metazoa; phylum Arthropoda; class Insecta; order Hemiptera; family Aphididae; genus Cinara; species Cinara cedri. The sequence continues at coordinate 1,685,977 of CABPRJ010000478.1, read as the reverse complement.
CCAAGGAAATTAGACATCGGGTGAAGGAACTTCAAAGTAAATCAAAATTGACTTTCTTTTTCACCAACTAGATGAAAATTTCAATGGAAAAGAAATTCTGTTGATTTTCTATTGTAACAATATTTCTGGTAGGAAGTAGAAAGCGTAAACATTTAAAATAATGGAATTTTCACAACATACATTTATCATTTATCATTTTTTTTTTCCAGTTTTTTGTCAATATTACTTAATTAAATGTAATATAGTAGTTTTTTATAAGCTTTTTAGATCATATTTTGATAAAAATCGTAAACATTTCAGCATTCAAAACATGTACCTAAAACTGAATTTCTTTGAGAATCATTTTTTATTCCTAAGTATAATATTGCTTAAAGTTATAAATTAATTTATTGTGTACTTTATCTTCGAATGTTCACACCTACAACAGTTACCCAACCATAAGCAGTTTCAGTCAATATGTATAGTAGATAGTACAAAGTGACTGTTCACTGACTTTAATGTATGTATAATACATTAAAATTTTGAGAATAATATTATTTACAAAATAACTGTTTTTAATTTTTTTTCTATTTATCTGATTAGGGGAGGAAATTACCAATTTGAATTTTTCCCAAAGTAAGTACAAGATAAACTATTAAAAAAAATCAATTTTAAAAATGTAAATATTTACTAAAAAAGCTAACGTAGGATAATAAAGACGGGTGCAGCCACTGTTGTAGATGAGTAATTGAAAAAGTAGAAAACAGACACAGAAGGGACTTTAATGCATAGGTATACATACATTATAAATGAATAAAAAACATTATGTTCTATTTTGGTTAAGTAATTTTTATAATTTTAAAAGTTAAAAAGAAGCTGTCCTAAGATAATCAATTTATGGTTGAAACGTTGGAAAGTAAGTGGAAGGAAATTTTAATGTATATTTGACGTAAACAACAATAATCTATTGCTAACGAAAAAAATAATATAAGTTCAGTTCGGTTTAGAGTGTTACATTGTCAAAAAAATATCCTATATAAATGTAAAAAAATTAAATAGGCACTAATTATTTTTTTATTACATTTGTTAATAATTGTACCTGCTTTCCGGTTTTCCAGTTTTATTCCGGTTTTTCTAATACATTAGAAAAACTCCATAGAAAAATAAAAAGGCCATAATATTTTAAATAGTTTATTTTGATTTTTTTCATTTAAAAGGAAAATTCATAAAAAAATTGAAAAATAACGTTCGTATTCCGATTTTCTTTCAGATACATTGCTAGACTTAAAAAATCAGAGCAAGATTTCTAAAAGAAATAATATAATCAAAAAAAAAAATATAAAAAACAAATTCAACGTCATTGAAAAATAATGGATTTAATCATAAATAATATACATAAATTGTTAATATAAAACTTAACAAAGTTCACAAAAAAGAATATAAAAATAGAAAAAAAAAGTTTCACCTTCAAACAAAATTGGTATTTAACGAGGGCGAAACAATATGATATCCTGCAAAAAAAGTACCTGGAAGAAAATAATATGCGATCAAATTTTTGTACAAAATAATACATATCGTAAATTGTTAATTACCATATTCCCCGTCAACTCAGTGTGATTGATTTAAACAATTAAAATTGGACTTCATGAGGAAGGAGAGGGGCTTTACTTTTAAATACCGAGCAACATTCGCGGTTAAACCGAAAGCCTCTGTATTAGAGAGACCAGAGTTTGGTGACAGCGGTCGTAGAAACCCATTGATGATTTCTGCCGATAATCTATGATTATCTGTAATATATTAATCAAAAATATTTCATTACAATTAAAGAATTTGTTTTATTCATCGGAATATTTTTATTATATTCTGGAAGTTAGAGGTTTNCTCCGGTATTTCAACTTTAACAGTTGCGTCTAAATCCCCTGCATAGGGGAGGCCAGAGTTTGGTGACAGCGGTCGTAGAAACCCATTGATGATTTCTGCCGATAATCTATGATTATCTGTAATATATTAATCAAAAATATTTCATTACAATTAAAGAATTTGTTTTATTCATCTGAATATTTTTATTATATTCTGGAAGTGAGAGGTTTCCAAATTGTTTTTCTTTCTTTTATCTGTTTAAAATTCTAGTCTATCGTAATTTTAATTTATTACTCTTTTAAATCGTTGAAAGTCTATATTTCTTTTAAAAAATATACACATCTATTTCACATAGGGATCAACAATCACAGCAAAACACGCAAAATCGCTATCCATATCAGTACTTTATCTTCGTTAATCATAATAAAACGATGGAATTTAATATATTTTTATGAAAACAGACCTTTATTTCGTCAACTGGTAATACTTTGTACTCGGATTACCATAATCGGAACTCATGGAAGTACAATTAGTAACACAAATGACGTTTTGGTAGGAAAATTAATCTGATTTCACACACATTTTTTAAATTTATTTACGATATATAACGTCAAATCAGGAAAAAATTACCATTGTCTTCAACTTTCGTCCGGTATTTCAACTTTAACAGTTGCGTCTAGGTAACCAAAAAATAATTATTGAAATAAATTGAAAATCGTTTTATGATGCCATGCAAATTTAACTTTAATGAACACTTACGAATAGAACGATGAAAATGTTTTATAANTTAAAAAATATACACATCTATTTCACATAGGGATCAACAATCACAGCAAAACACGCAGAATCGCTATCTATATCAGTACTTTATCTTCGTTAATCATAAATCAACGATGGAATTTATATATTTTTATGAAAACAGACATTTATTCCGTCAACTGGTAATACTTTGTACTCGGATTACCATAATCGGAACTCATGGAAGTACAATTAATAATACAAATGACGTTTTGGTAGGAAAATTAATCTGATTTCACACACATTTTTTAAATTTATTTACGATATATAACGTCAAATCAGGAAAAAATTACCATTGTCTTCAACTTCCTCCGGTATTTCAACTTTAACAGTTGCGTCTAAATCCCCTGCATAGGGGAGGCCAGAGTTTGGTGACAGCGGTCGTAGAAACCCATTGATGATTTCTGCCGATAATCTATGATTATCTGTAATATATTAATCAAAAATATTTCATTACAATTAAAGAATTTGTTTTATTCATCTGAATATTTTTATTATATTCTAGAAGTTTGACGTTTAAAAAATGGTTTTATTTCCTTTATCTGTTTAAAATTCTAGTCTATCGTAATTTTAATTTATTACTCTTTTAAATCTTTAAACGTCTATATTTTTTTTAAAAAATATTCACATCTATTTCACATAGGGATCAACAATCACAGCAAAACACGCAGAATCGCTATCTATATCAGTACTTTATCTTCGTTAATCATAATTCGACGATGGAATTATTATATATTTTTATGAAAACAGACCTTTATTCCGTCAACTGGTAATACTTTGTACTCGGATTACCATAATCGGAACTCATGGAAGTACAATTAGTAACACAAATGACGTTTTGGTAGGAAAATTAATCTGATTTCACACACATTTTTTAAATTTATTTACGATATATAACGTCAAATCAGGAAAAAATTACCATTGTCTTCAACTTCCTCCGGTATTTCAACTTTAACAGTTGCGTCTAAATCCCCTGCATAGGGGAGGCCAGAGTTTGGTGACAGCGGTCGTAGAAACCCATTGATGATTTCTGCCGATAATCTATGATTATCTGTAATATATTAATCAAAAATATTTCATTACAATTAAAGAATTTGTTTTATTCATCTGAATATTTTTATTATATTCTAGAAGTTTGACGTTTAAAAAATGGTTTTATTTCCTTTATCTGTTTAAAATTCTAGTCTATCGTAATTTTAATTTATTACTCTTTTAAATCGTTGAAAGTCTATATTTNAAAAAATCTCAGTAGTATTTTCGTTCACAGTTCAATTGTAAAAATGTACTCGGATTATCATAGTCGGAACTAAGGGAAGTATTATTCATATCACCATTGACGTTCTTGGTGGAAAAATCAACCGGATTCCAGACACTTTTATCTGTTTACATTCTAATCTCAACATTTAAATTTATTACAATTTTAAATTTTTGAAAATCTATGTTTATATTATAAAATATACACATTTTTTTCACATATGAATCAACAATCACAGAATAACACGCAGAATCGCTATTTATATCAGTGTTCTATGTTCGTTAATCATAATTCAACGGTGGAATTTTATATATTTTTAAGAAAACAGATCATTATTAGGTTAATCGGTTATTCTATGTTTGTCGGCATTCATATGTCAGTATATTTCAGTATAGGCCGTTTCATTTACCAAACCACAGTTATTTGTAAAAATACATTAATAGTATGCAGATGAAAAATATATCAGGAGTATTTTCGTTCACAGTTCAATTGTAAAAATGTACTCGGATTACAATAATCGGAACTCAGGGAAGTATCATTCATATCACTATTGACGTTCTTGGTGGCGAAATCAACACGATTCCACACACTTATTTTCAATTTGCTTATGAAAGATAACATTAAACCGATAGTAAATTACCGTTGACTTCGACCGCTTCCGGATTTTCAACTTTCACGGTTGCATCGAAACCTTCTATATAAAGGAGGCCAGAGTTCGGTGCAACCGATCTTAGAATCCCATTGAAGTTGTCTTTATTTCGTCAACCGGTAATACTTTGTACTCGGATTACTATAATCGGAACTCATGGAAGTACAATTCATAACACAAATGACGTTCTTGGTAGGAAAATTAATCTGATTTCACACACTTTTTTTAAATTTANCATTGTCTTCAACTTCCTCCGGTATTTCAACTTTAACAGTTGCGTCTAAATCCCCTGCATAGGGGAGGCCAGAGTTTGGTGACAGCGGTCGTAGAAACCCATTGATGATTTCTGCCGATAATCTATTATTGTCTGTAATTTAATAATCAAAAATATTTCATTATAATTAATAATTTTGTTTTATTCATTTGAATATTTTCATTATATTCTAGAAGTTTGTAGTTTTTAAAATGGTTTATTTTGTTTTATCTCTTTCTTATTCTTATAAATCGAAATTTAAATATATTACTATTTTAACATTTTTACGTCTATGTTTATTTAATAAAATTTACACATTTTTTTCCCGCAGGGATCAACCATCACAGCACAACACGCAGAATTGCTATTTATATCAGTGTTAAATGTTCGTTAATCATAATTCATTAATGGAATTTAAATTTTTTTATGAAAATACACCTTTATTTGGTTAATCGGTAATTTTATGTTCGTCGCTTTTCTTGTGTAAGTATATTTCAGTATACACTGTCCCATTTACCTAACCACAGTTATTTGTATAAATACAATAATAGTATGCAGATGAAAAAAATCTCAGTAGTATTTTCGTTCACAGTTCAATTGTAAAAATGTACTCGGATTATCATAGTCGGAACTAAGGGAAGTATTATTCATATCACCATTGACGTTCTTGGTGGAAAAATCAACCGGATTCCAGACACTTTTATCTGTTTACATTCTAATCTCAACATTTAAATTTATTACAATTTTAAATTTTTGAAAATCTATGTTTATATTATAAAATATACACATTTTTTTCACATATGAATCAACAATCACAGAATAACACGCAGAATCGCTATTTATATCAGTGTTCTATGTTCGTTAATCATAATTCAACGGTGGAATTTTATATATTTTTAAGAAAACAGATCATTATTAGGTTAATCGGTTATTCTATGTTTGTCGGCATTCATATGTCAGTATATTTCAGTATAGGCCGTTTCATTTACCAAACCACAGTTATTTGTAAAAATACATTAATAGTATGCAGATGAAAAATATATCAGGAGTATTTTCGTTCACAGTTCAATTGTAAAAATGTACTCGGATTACAATAATCGGAACTCAGGGAAGTATCATTCATATCACTATTGACGTTCTTGGTGGCGAAATCAACACGATTCCACACACTTATTTTCAATTTGCTTATGAAAGATAACATTAAACCGATAGTAAATTACCGTTGACTTCGACCGCTTCCGGATTTTCAACTTTCACGGTTGCATCGAAACCTTCTATATAAAGGAGGCCAGAGTTCGGTGCAACCGATCTTAGAATCCCATTGAAGTTGTCTTTATTTCGTCAACCGGTAATACTTTGTACTCGGATTACTATAATCGGAACTCATGAAAGTACAATTCATANTAATTTGTTTACGAAATATAACGTTAAATCCATAATAAATTATGACGTCGAACACCCCCAGAATTTCAACTTTCACGTTTGAGTCGAAAGCTTCTGTTTTAAGAATGCCAGAGTTCTGTGCATCCGGTCGCAGAAACCCACTGATGGTATCTTCCGTTAAGCTATAATTATCTGTAATTTTATTATCAAAACTATTTCATTACAATAAAAGGATTTGTTTTATTATTCTGTGTATCAGTGATTACTCTATTGATAATAAATATTGTGATTACTATTCACAATATCTTGCATGTACTATTGTGCAGTTTATAATGTTGTAAATTGTTAGTAATTATAGTTACGAATTAAAAATTGTATTTTAAATGAGCTATGAAAACAATATATCATATTCAAAAAAAAAAAATACTATACTTTGACTTATGAATAAAATATAATGAAATACGTAATTTTTATGAGTCTTGATTGTTTTTTCAATATGCGTTATATATGAATTAATTTTAAACAGTTTAAAAATTTTTTTCATAAACCTTGTTTAACTTAACTACCTCCACCTTACTAAACACTGTCCAAAATTAGATGTTTTCCAAATTCATTAATTTTAATTATACGAAGTTTATTACTAAAATAATACGATTTTTTTCCTGTGCACTACTTTTGTACCGGCAATTTTGCGCGAACTTATAATGATAGCAATGTTTTTAAAAGGAAGTTTTGATATAGAGGTGAAATTAATGTATATCTGTCAGCAAAGATTAATCATTGCTAACAAAAATAATTCTGTGCGGTTCTCGGTTAATAATATTGCTTTTTCAACTATGTATATGTCATATTATACAGGTAAAACAAATATACTATATTGAATACGACGAATTACATATAAAGTAAACATATATTGTGCAAAAACCACCCGACATGGTTTTTTCAAATACAATTTTTTTGGATCTCAGGTTTGAACTCACGACCTCAAGGTTGACAACAAGTACGATTTTTGACAATATTTGACATTAAAAATAAAAAATACTTCATTAAGCACAATTTTTTTTTTTAACCGCTAGCTACCCTTTTTAATGAACCTTCTGTGAAATTTGTTAGTCTTAGAGTTTTATCACAGAGTAATTACTGAAAAAAATAATATACAAAACTCACAAAATTAAAATGTTATCAATAGGTGTTAAAAATAGCTAAACTTTATTGAACATTTTTCCATATCTAAAAAAAGACAAAAACAGCTTTCTCTCGAAATTTAAATTCTCTACGAATATTTTTAATTAGATTTCAACAAAATAAATTACACAATTGATAATAGTAATAATTTTTTCATAGTTTTTTCCGTTGTAGATTCTGCTCAAGCAAGGAATGCATTGGTTTTACATTATATTTATTTTTTTTTTCTGTGGACAACTTTTCTACTAGTAATTTTGCTCCAATTTACTATGATTTACTACATTTTTTTAAAGGAAATCTCGATAGAGAGGTACTCCCTTGAGATCATCTTTTAATTTTCCCGGGAATTTTTCCAATAAATAAAAAACACCATAAAGAACGTAGAAAAAATGAAAAAATATGTACCTACCTTAAAATGGGGTAACTATTATAATGTGTGGTAACTTTGGTAATAGATATTATTTTATTAAAACATTGTAATAAACAGTTGATATCATTGTTTGTTTGGTATGTTATTTTTTCATGTAATTCAACAGGTCAACTATCAAAAATTGGTTTTAGATAACCGTTCTTATCAATATTTATTTATAATACACTGTTATTAAATGTGCCTACAATAACGAAAACTTTCTTTTCATATTTTTCATATATTTCATATATTTGAGATTTATATTATTCAAAAATGACTAGCCATAGTGAAAAATTGAATATGATTTTAATTTTTAACGATGACCGATGATTATTTTTTGTAATAAATTAATTCAAATAAAATTCTAAAACGGAAATATTTCGTGTTACCATTTAAGTGAAACACACTGTATACGAGAAATGCAATTTCATATTTCAAACGGAAATAATATAATAATTGTAATAAATAAAACATAAAACTCACGTGATCGATTATATGATGTATCGGACGAATAACCATCAGAAGTCCACTTCATCTTCTTCACGGTATCCGGTTTCAAATTCTGTGATAAACTTCTCTTTTCTTTTTTTTCAAATCGTTATGTTCCCATTAAAACGATAAAAACAAAATATAGGTAAATTAGGTTAGGTTAGGTTAGGTTAACTAATAAATAGTTCATATGGTAATAGTAATATAGATATTTTGTGCTGGTACAAAATTTTATTCAGGATATAATGTTAGATTATAAAAAGCTGTACTAGGATAATTGGGACGGGTAGAGCCACTGTTATAGGTAATTTAATGTACATATTTAAACAAAGGTAAACCATTGCTAACCAAAAAATATTCTGAGCGGAATTTGACTGATAGTGTTGCTTTATCAACAATATATATGTCATATTATGATAAAATAATATATATTATTATTAATAATATGTACATATATTTTACATATTTTCTTTAATTATATTCTTTAATATTGTACCTATTTTTCCGTTTTTCCCATTTACTGGGAAAACTTCGGGGAAAATCAAAAATTAACTCCTTTAAAGTACCTCTCCAGTCCGATTTCTTTTTAGAAAAATCACTATCATTGAAAATCGGAACGATATTGCTGATAGAAAATTTGTCCACAGAAAAAAAAAATTAAATAATTAAACATTATTGTAAAACCATAAGCTTCTTCGCTCCACTCAGAAACCAAAACTGCCTATACTACTGCCTGTTTCTTTGCGATATATTAGATTTGCGTTATTTGAATGGAAAACTATGTATACGAAAAATGCAATTTCACATTTCAAACGGAAATAATATAATAATTGTAATAAATAAAACATAAATCTCACGTGGTCGATTATATGATGTATCGGACGAATAACCACCAGAAGTCCACTTCATCTTCTTCACGGTATCCGGTTTCAAATTCTGTGATAAACTTCTCTTTTCTTTTTTTCAAATCGTTATGTTCCCATTAAAACGATAAAAACAAAATATAGGTAGTAAAATAATAATAATATAGGTATTGTGTACTGATGTTTTTATTCGGGCTATAATGTTAAATGAATAAAATTACCGATACTGCTGATGGATGTGCCATTGTTCACGGAGGGAATTTAGTGGGAAATATAATATAGAGTAATTTGATTTATATTTCGTAAGTATATATTTTTTTCTCCTTGTTTATTACTAAGGTAACCCAGAAATCAACAAAAATTGTGACAAAAACTTCTAGTTTTTTCGATTTATTTAAGAAAAAAAAACTGACTTCCTCAATGCGCCGACAATCATAATATTATGACGCGTGTGCCATCATTCGGGACTAGATTTTTGGTATAATGGAATATTGAACCATAGTGTTTATCGTAAAACACGGTCATTGGGTATGCTACCCCGAACGAAATCCGTACATACACACTTGTATAGAATATAGAATAGGTAATAGAATTACACAGCTCAATAACTCGAGACGCAAAAAACAAAAGAAAGCGAAGATTGGACTAGATACCCGGGCGCGTCATCCCCGTTTTACATCGAACGCACGATATACCCAGCCGACGTTTAATAATAAATAAATATTTATTACGGCTTCAACAATATAAAGTTATTAACCGGGAAGAAAAATCAATTTACATTTTACATTTTACGTTGAATTATGTACATTCATCAATCATTGTAATAATCATATAACGTTCTATTAAAATGTTAAAAATTATAATAATCATAAAAAGAAAAAAACACTTACGACGATCCATGATGTCGACAAGTCCAATATCGCAACTAAGAATAATCGCAATAAATTCGAAATGCTTAAATTCCAGATAATGATATATCAGGAAAATATTTCAACTGTACAGATTGTAACTGAGGCGCGTAAATCGATTTGAAATGCAAAAAAAAATATCAACCAAAAATATCCACTCGTAACAATGACAGAATACGTGACGTTCGAATAGATATAAACTAATTTTTCGCGTTAATTACACCTGGGCAACCAAATAAATAATTATAAATATAAATATCCGATGTTTTGATCGTCATGCTATGAATTAAATTGATATCAATTGATATCAAAAAATAATTATTGAAATAAATTGAAAATCGTTTTATGATGCCATGCAAATTTAACTTTAATGAACACTTACGAATANTATTTTTTATTAAATGTATAATTGTACAATAGTATTTATCAATGGCCTCGAATGATCACACAATTATTATTGTAAACGAATCATCAAATTTTTTAAATTTTATATCTCACTCATGGTTTCCTTACGTTTTACCATATTAATATTATATTAGATTCTGAAAACATGTGCGTTAAATAAATTAAGATAACTCAGTAAATATGTGAAAAAAATACCAAGTATATCCGACTAAAAAAAATGTAATATTTATTTAAAGTTTTATAATAGGTATAAAACAAAAATTATAAATGTTAAATGTTATTTATCAATTTGAAAAATAATTATTTTCATGTAGCAATAGAAAATAGAAATGGGTCGGGATAGACAGACTTGTTCAATTCTTTTCCACCAAAGAAATCTTACAACAATTTCTGTACTTTGGGGATACGAGTAGATCCAACCAACCACCAACCAATACAATGTCACTGATGGTAAATTTCTCAACTTTGGTGGTATGCTTGCCAGGGTGGGAAATTACAGAACATGCTTCAAACGTCTCAACGCTCTCTTACTGGTAGTTAAATATTTTTGTTCTCGCGTTTAAACTCTTGAACAAAGTGATTTACTATCCTTCTGTCAAAATCTTCACCTCCCAAATGGGAGTCTCTAGCTGTGGACTTCACTTAAATGTTCCACTGTAACATTGTATTTTTTAAAATAAATGTGAGAAATTTAGGAACTGTGTATTGATTGCGGTTTTTATGTTACCTCGAGAATGTGAATACGTACTTTGATACTTCGTAAAATTCTACATTTCCAGTACGAAAAGCCTCTAACTTTCGTAAATTAACTAATGCTTTGAATATATTTAGGTAACTTTTAGTAGCGTTTCGATCAAATTTGACGTTCTGAGTCACCTAATTAAGGTTCACTGGTAACTATGTTATTGTTTAAGTAGAAAATCCAGCTTAAGTCGTTGAATCCCATTGGAATGGTGTTCCGCCTTTTTCTCGTGAAATATTATTTTTGGTGCCATCCATGTTATGATCATTTTTCAAGTACGTATCTGTCATTTCCAATAAATGCATCATCTATGTACGCAACAGGTGTTTCCGGTAAGAGCAATCTGTACCATATGAATACCGTCGATCATTTATTCTCCAAATTTCGTTATAGGATGTCCCGCATCATGATTTCAAATCTATATATTTCATAAATATAGGTACCTATTTTAATACTATCAAAATAGTTTTTGTCGTATGAAATTGGTTTGAAAGGTTAAAAAAAAATTGTTTTAAGTATTATTCTAATAATAATTGTGATTACGTAAGAACCAAATTGGCCATGCTCCTAGTGTAGATTTAAACAGACTTTCGTTAAGCCCATGTATGAATGGTTCCACAAGGCAATGTGCGCGTCCTCCAAGACAAAAATTAAGCATAATGTAGGTGACAAGATGTGTTGAATTTTAAAACAAATTTTGAAGCAAATCTATATCGCCATAAATTTTAATTACCATTATTTTATTACATACATACTACATAATTATCGTTTTAGTGTCATAGGTATGGAATGTATAACTTATATTGCAAGATATATATAATAATAACATAGATATAGAATATTATATATCTTATATATTCGTGTAATATAAATTATAGAATTATTATGTACTTGGTTTCAGAATTTTTCTTTATTGTATTCGTCTATACGACTCTCCAATATTTTTATCGTACGATTCGTCGAGACACTTTGTATACCCAAATCTTTGTTGATTTTCAGAGATTTTTGGGTTCAGAGGTACGTCTATTAAATTTTGTCTTTCGTACAAACATCCGGCGGCATTTATTCGAAATCCATCCAAACCTTTATCCAACCAAAACCTTAAAACATCCTAATAAATAATACTAACTTTAAAATTATTAATTTTTCAGAAATATGGTTTTTTTCATTATATTAGTTACTTTTATTTCTTTCATTTTCAAAAAAAAATGAAAATGCACATTATAGTAAAATCAATATATTCTCCGCTACGCTCCGAATCATAAAGAAATTAACGAAATTCAATTAATTGATCATCTCCGGATTACCAGAGCTATGAGTGAATTTTTACAATCCAAATAACAATAGAGCATAAGAATATTGCTGTGAAAACTGCCTAATGTATAATACTATGAATATGTTACATGAATTGAAATCTCAATATGCCAAGTATTTATGCGATACAGGGTTTATTAAAACATCAAACTACACAGAACCTGAATATAATAACCACTCTAACAACGCAAAACTATTGAAATATGTTCTTGCTACTAGTTTATGCCCAAAAATTTCGGATTTCAAGTATCTAATTTAAATACTTATGACTTTTTTTTTCATCGGTGAGTTTTAATTATTTTACTTTATTTTTGAGTTCTGAAGTTCAAGAGGCCATAAATTTACCATATTTACATATGAATGTATATTAATGTTCAATTGTTAGTTGTTCATTTGTCAACAATATGATTTCTATATTATGGTAAAATAATTGCAGGCTTTTTATACTCTCTTTAAATTTTAATAATATTTGTTTAATATTGTACCAATTTTCTCGCTTTTCCTTCAGTTTTCCCATGTTTTTTCTCTTTTTGGGAAAAAGTCTGGGAAATATTAAGAAATTACCTCCCTTAGGTACCTCTCCAGTCTGAATTCCTTTTATAAAAGGTTCTGCACTTAAAAATCGGACCTAGATTTCTGATAAAAAAGTTGTGCACAAATAAAAAAAAAAAACATTTTGACTTTTATTGACTTCTAAAACACAACAGTTTAAGACGTGCATAACTGCACATAATTTTGTGCTAAATATGCATTGTTTAATATAATATACAATTTAAAAATGTATATAAACACTGTTTTTTTTTTTACGGCTGTGTTTCCCGAAAATCATATAAAATACTAAGGGTTCCATTATTTGAAAAATGTTGAGAACCACTGCATTAAAGAGTTACCAAAAAGTGGCCAAAAGTTCTTTAAAATACAGATTTGAGCTTTTAAACTTTTACATTCACTGATTAAAACATCCTAGATATTTCAATTCAATATATTAATTATTAACCCACGGGATTGTCTTGACTATGAAAATCAAACCAACACTCAACAATGGTAAATAAAATTATTTTTACATCAGAAGGGGAGTCACATTTAAACAGTTTAATCCTAGGGTGGCACTGTAAGTCTATCACTTACAGTCATAGTGCTACCCAAAAAAAATTTATTAAAATATGCTCTTATAATGTTTGTCTGTAAAAAAAATTTAAAAAATAGGACCTAGGTATTATATTTGGTGAAAAAATTGGGTCAATCCACTACCCTGGTTCAACACCCTGATCCAACATCGTTTAAATTAAGATTCGATTTAGAAAAAATGTATTTTTTTTTTTTTTTTGTTTCTTGTCGAGTAAACGTTGATAGAACGGTACCTTTTTTTTATTATTTTTTTTAACTTGTTAATTTAATAATTGTTCCGCTATATACCTATTTGTCGATTTAATTTAAAATTAAGAGGCAGGTTTTTTTTTTTTGTTTAAGTACGCATTAGTAAATTTATTATAAAACTGATTCGATTAAAAATATATGGGTACCGAAATAGAAAAAAAAAACTTTTTTTTTTTTAACTCGCGTATATAAATCCAATTATTGTCTGTAATTAACCTCGGAAACGGGTTTATATTTTAATCTAATAATGAAATTTTTGAAAGTTATTCTTTAGGAAAAAAATATAGATAGTTGAACAATGTCTGAATATATTATTTTTAAAAATTTTTTTTGGACTCGTTTCGTTCATCTGGCTTGACATATTAATGATAATAAAATAAAAAATACGTATTACTCACTTTCATAATATTAGTAGTTAGGATTTTGTAACTCTATAAAACTGTAAAAAAAAAATTACTTAAAACAAATCAAATAAAGCACAAAAATCTAAAAAATAAATCATCAAAACTATTTTCAAAAACCCGCAAAAAAATGCATACCAGACCAATTAGGTATGTTTTGTTTGTATGATTTAATGTATGAATATATTACAGTTTAGTTTGATATTCTAAATATTGTAGTTAAATACATAAAAATAAAATATAAACAAAAAAAAATGATTTAAAAAATATTTAAAAATCTGACGATGACAGCTAGTCGACAGCTGCTTATGAACATCTTCTTTAACTAGAAAATAATACAAAAAACAAAAAACTTTAACTTAAAAAAAGCAAAATAAAATTACGTGCGTTTTATTCTAAGTAGTGTAAATCAAATTTATAGATAACATAATTTTATTTTAAACCAATAAAAAAAAAAGATCTGATACCGGGGACGGGTATAGTCAATGTTATAGATTAGTAGTTAGGAAAAAATATAAGAGTGTAAAGGTGAGATACATAAAATTAATTAATTAATTAACCACTAACCAATGATAAATTATTGCCATTTTATCAGATCTAGAATGTATTATATTCAAAGAAAAAAAAATTTAAATAATAAAAGAATTATTTCTGTAAATTTTCCTGTTTTTTCCGTCCTAAAGAAAATCAAAAATTAACCTCCAGATAAAATTACTTTTCAGAAAATGTGATACCCTCGGTTCTCCGGAACAAGTTATCTGCTGGCGAAAAAAGCCTAACCCAACCAACCTCACAAACACAAAAAAAAATTTTAAAAAAAGCACATCATAATAAAACCAATAGATCTCTTTCTACGCTACGAATCTAAAAAAAAAAGCGAAAAATGCAAAACTACAAAATCTTAACTTTATTATCATGTAAAACATGTATCACTTCTATAAAATATTTCTAATCGTTTCGTGTTCTCTATCAGTAGGGCAGGGCCGGTAATCGGAGTTTTATTTTAAATATATTATTATATTTAATATTTTCCATCATTCTCGCGGAAGGTAATAAATAATGATCTAAGTGGCTATCGCGGTTATGTATTTAACTCCCTTTACCCTCCACCCCGCTCCATACTGTTTTATTTATAACAATATACTAAATTATCATATTATAAACGATCGGCGATGGATTTATATCCGTTTATTTGTCATTATTATAATTGTTGGCGGTTTTGATAAATGTCATTTGGTCACGGAACGCGCGGCAATCGTAGCGGGTACGGCCCGGTTTTATTAGAACGAAACCAAAACTTTTCGTAGTAATAATAATAATAATAATAATAATAATAATTGTCCGTTCGTGTTCGCACATATTCATCTCACGACATAATTGATTGCGTTCGCGAGGATTCGTCACGTCGAAAAATATGTTATAACGTATAAAACCAAAGACCATTTCGGCGTAATTCGTCTCTACAGTATACTGCGAAACTGTGTATATATTATATTTGTACACATTATAGTTATATGGTAAGTTAATGTAAGTACCAACGTTCAACAGCATCGGCAAATTTAATTTACAAACAATTAAGCGACGACGACGGCGACGTTAAATTAAAAAACCTGACATGACTACTTCGCGTCCTGCAGGATGTGGCACTGTTTTGGGTGGGTAGTTTGCCGGGTGGAGACATATAGGGTAATTTAATTTATATTTTGTATACGCAACAATAAATCATTGTAAACATAATAACGACTCTAAGGAGAGTTCGGTTAAATATATTTGGATAAATTTGAATCGAAAATTGAATTAATTTCAAACTAAAAAATAATTAATTACAATTATTTTTCTTTACGTGAGTTTTAACGTGAATTTGAACTTTGCAATTTGAACAGCATTTGTATATACATAAAAAAAACAAAAACTCGACAATTTCGAATAGTTATTTATAACTCAAAAATACCAGAATATATTGAAAATTGTTCCACGTCTAGAAAGAACTATTATTGTGGACACAAAAAGGCAGGTAAAATAATTGTTAAGAGTGCTAGAATCTTAAATATTTTTACATAAAATTTAAAAAATAATAAAATACTAAACCCACATACCAAAAAAAAAATACACATAAAAAATGTATTTACAAACTTGTCAAGAATTTACTTAGTTTCTATTTTATTCACCAAGTCTCATTCAATACGCGTAGTTTAATGATAAAATCGATTTTATCCTATACAATATGTAAACCAACTGTCTACCCAACACACGCAAAAGTAATACGTATGTATAATAGCGACTGTTTTTATTAATTTATAGAAATTTGGATGGAATTTATCAATGATGATTTTTTTTTTTTTTAATTCTTCATGTTTGTTATCAGGTGATAAACAATTTAATAGCAAAAATAAAAATGAAAAGTTATGTAACCAATAATAAACCGATTGATGAAACAAAAAATAAATTTACTGTGTGGGTAATGAGTATTTAAATGTAAAAAAGTGTTAAATACTATTATTGAAAGTATATGAATAGCATAACTAGGATTCAAAATTAAATTATTAACAATTTATTCATCAAAATTAAATAAAGTATTAAGAAAATAAAGTGGAATACCAACCGATCAATCAATAAAATTAACTTATAATAGGATAATTTAGTTTACATACTTATTACCTACATTTGATAAATGAATTCAATGATAAATTACCTATTATTTCAAACAAAAAAACGTTTTGAGCAAGATTAGTCAATTTTTTTTTTTTGATGAACTTAAAATGAATATTTTATTAATTTGTAACTATAAATTAAATTATACTATTCACGTTTTAAAGACATTTGAATTTTTAACACCCATGAAAAAAAAAATAATCCTAAATACGAATTTTTTATATTTTTTTTATAAATAATTAGTCTAAGAACAACTTATGAAAAATTGTTTAAACCATTTTCGAGTTAATAATCAAAACTATAAACAAATATCTCCACATAAAATAAAATCAAAAATGCTTGAAAATGCATACAACTAAATTTATATCAAAAAACACCATAATATTTCGAAAAATATATTACTTATACTAGAAATTACTAATTTTAGTATCCTAATATAATAGATACCTGATATAAAAACTTCAAACCTCACTATTATTTTTAATAAGATTACAACAATAAAACGAAAATTGACTTTAACAGAAACCGTTACTCCATAAACATTCTGTCTTTTTTTTTTCGATTTCTCCCCATTATCTAGAAAAATAAAAATAAAGGAAAATATAAAAATAACTTTCCTAATGTACCGACTAAATCAAATTTTTCACTTCAAACATCCCTGAAATCTTTGCAAAACAATTCTAAATGTATCCAAATATGCAATACAATATATCTATTAATCATTTAGTAAAACCATTTCGGTAGGGACTGTGAGTATAACGTTGATTTTAACTGTTTAACTTATTTTATTTCTTAGGTGTATAACAGAAACGGATCCAGAAGTCACCCAAGGGGGGGAGGGGAGGGTGCGAATTTTTAAAAATTAAATTTAAATTACCTTTTTTTTTCTATTTAACCTGTATTGGAGGCTAATTATTTATATTATTTCTATAAATTCATGAAATGAATGGCGTACAAGTTTACGACTATATGATTGAACGAGTCTTATAATATATTAATATGACATAGATACATAAATATAAAATCAATGGTTTTATGAAATACAGATACCATAATGTGTATTCTGCATCTGTTTTCCAACATATTCTGTGACTATTAATAATTTATTATTAGCGATTGAACGATTTCCGGCGATACGCAATCAAATAATCAGAACAATAAGAATCAGATAAAAATTAAAAACAAGTCTGAAATTTAAAATTTAAAAATCTAATTATTTATTTATAAATTATAAAACAAAGTAAATTTTTCTATTTTATATTAAATACTTTTTTTATAAGTATTTTTCGTTAATAAGTAAACAATAACTGTGAGTAATAATTTAAACAAATTCTTGGGAGAGGGCGATTGCCACCATCGCCTCCCCCCCGTAAATCCACGCCTGGTGTACAATAACATTTTAAGTTGAACTAGTTTATAAAATAGTGATAGAAAAAATTTGTACCTAAATATTAAAAATTAAAATTAATATTACAATATTATTTAACCTAACATTTTTTACACACTTAAATTATTATTGAAAATATTTTATGTAATTTTGTGGTTTCAAATTAAAACGCTGAAATCAAGCATAGTTAAAAAAAATTGTTTTGGTACGTATTTTATTGGATGGCCTGGATAAATTTCAATCACTTGATTTGCCATGAATTTGATTTCCACTTTGCCTCTAAACTCTTTACGATTATTACAACACAAAAACAAAATTGAAAATAACTGAAACAATAATTGAGTACATTTTTCCGATTTTTCTTATTTTTTAAGAAATTTAGAAAAACAATTTTAAATTACCTCTTCAGTACACCAACTTAACAACATGTTCTACCATCACAAACCAGACACGATCAGAAACACGTTTCCTGAGCATAATGTTATTACTTTTCAAATTCTATTTCCAAATGTTCACTTTTATTATTAACCATTACCTATTATTATAATTTTTTTTTTGATAATATTTATAGCCGCTTAGTTCATTTATTCATTTAAGGCCGAGTGCAGATGATTTTTAAAAATAATATTCGGAACAATAATAAAAGTATTGCACTTAAAAATAAAAGATTACGAGAGATGGGGAGGCAAGTTAACGTACATAATTACTATTCAAAGTTTATTTCCATGATAAAATATCGGAAGTATTTTCATGTTTTTATTTATTTTAAACGAACATTTTTTTTCCTCCGATAGTTTTATATTGCACTTGAAATAACTACCATACAATTAATTTTCAACTAATCTCTCTTATTTCGTATAATATAATTCGTATGAAAAACGAAAAGAACTGCATCTCAAAAAAGATTAGAAGAAAAAAAATCAGTCTTCATAATTCTTAAATGTATTATGTATTATTCACGATGATTATATTACTGTTAATTTGCATAACACTCTACAATAAGTGTCTAGTAATAATAATTGGTCGGATTAAAATCAATTAATCGTTCAAATGGTATGAACGTTCAGTATAGATACAACCAAAGGTGGGGAGAAGGTCTACAGGAATTAACCCAACACCCTCCCCGTAATAAGTTTCTGCAGAATAAATTATCTATCGTAAAATCCATATAAACTCTCTTATATTCTTTACGTTTTACCTTGTGTTTTTTTAATAAATTATTAAATTCAAAGCTCGGTAGCACTATAATTTATTGTATCATAAACTATTAGTAAAGGTATTATAGGTTCATTATATTATCATCATTGAACCTGAAAATAAATTATATTTCTATTTTAAACTTTACCAACCGGGTAAAATTATTCAATATTTTTATTTTGGTTTTTAGACTCTTAATGACAAATCTATAAGCACTGAAAAAAAAAAGTTCATCATAATATATTGAACTAAATTTATTTTTTCCTCGTTTATCCTGCAGTGTTATTACAAAACGCAATTTGAACCGTCCACAATTAAAAGTTATTTAACTGGTTATATAAATTCAAAGTTTAATAATTTAACATTTTCGTTTATTACAATATTATTTAGGTAGCATTTTTATTTTTGTTAAACCCATTTACCCATTATTGCATAGAATTTCAAGAGTTAAACTTCGAAAATAATCCATGTTATGTTAGTTTTTTATCAACTTCCTTTGTACATTTTTTTAATGCCTATTTCATTATAGTTTAGTTGTACTACAATTATTCAGTTAGGCTCGCCAATATTTTAATATTTTAATTTTAGCAGGTACGTACTTAAATACATTTTATAATATCAATTTCATATATTATTGGATTTGATATTTATAGTGTCTAAAACTCATGGGTTTTTTTCGATTTTTCTTATAAAATTGAATACATTTATTTTGGACGGGTCTCATCAAACATATTTCATTTTTTTGTAATTCTATTTTCTAGAATATGCCGTCCTTTCGTATTCTGCCTTTTTTTTTAGTATTGCACTCTGGCAACGAATTAAGTTACATAATTTATGTGCCGTATAGTTTACTTTCTGATCGACCATCAGTTACACACTGTCCAATCCGGTGAAAAATCTCAAATCTACGTTTTAGCGTTGACCTTTATATCGATTTTTTTATTTATTTATTTATTATTAGTATTTTTGTTTTGTTTTTTTTTTTAGCCGCCATATTAAACTCGAGAATATATTTTATCACCATTTTCGAACTTCCGGTTATTTATTGGAAAATTTATCCAGAGTGACCAGCAATCATTTCTCCCTTGAGAACACATAAATAATTTAAATCTTTAGCTATTTTATAGAAAACACGTCTCGAACATTACCTATATAGTTCACTTGTATACGTTTTGTAATACCTAGATTATATAATATTTAAGTGTTTCCTTTTCTGTCTCTGGGCTCTATGTCCCCCCCCCCCACTGTAGTTTTCTGACTATAGACAATTCAAGCAAGTAATACGCGCTCTTACTTTAGAAAATAGTACTTATCAATGAAATATTTTATAAATTTTATAAAATATTAATTACAATATTTTTTTACGTTTTAAACAATTATAATATTTACTTTTCCCGTATTAATACTTAGTTACATATTATAAGTAATGTAATAGGTACTTACCTACATTTAAATATATCTAACCAAACTACAAATATAGTAAACAGAAAACTCCGGGAATTGAATTTGAGTAGTTTTGTCATTTTTTTTTCGAAAAAATCTAAATATTGTGCTATAACTTTTTATTTTTTCAACCAATATACATAGCAAATATAGCAAATATCGTGTAGCAAATTTTATGAAGTTTTCAAAACCCCTACTTTTGACTATTACATCGTTTAATACCGACACAGTTATAATTTTATGTGAAAAATAAGTAAAAGCTCATCAAATCGGACTGAATTGTATTTTTTTGTTTTATTATTTATGCAAGTTAGAACGGTTCAAAATAAAATAAAATTACATATATATATACAAAATTGCTTAAAACTAAATTTTCGATAATGATAATTAGAAATAATAACTAAAATAAAAGTATAGATAATTTCAATCTAAATCTTAGGCTTAATAATCGACCTTATAATATTATTATTAAAATATTAACCTTATTAATAACCTTATAATAATATTATAACCTTATTAATATTATCGATATCAGTCAATTACTGTGGTATGGGGTACTGTGATTGTTAAGTTATGATAGGTGGTATAGTTGTACATGGTGATATTGTGGTAATTACACTATCCACCCTCCACACCGGCCATGATAAAATACGATAAAAATGACAAAAAAATTCCAGAATACTTTTTTTTTATTATTATTTTATATACAATTAATATACAATCTGTTCCAAGGAACAATAAGAATGTGTGATAAATGAGTAAATAAAAAACATGATGAAATGAAGAGAGGAGTCACCCAATGGTAACACTACCCTAATTTGATGGTATTTTTTTCCTTATTTATATTGCTTAATTTTATCAAACAGTGAGGAGGTCTCGACACCATTTCCTTTTGAGCCTTCTGGGAGGATTCCCAGGAATAGTGAGAGTGGCAAGGTTCGAAATGAGAGGGTTGGAATGAGAAGGGAGTTTAGAGTGGAATCGTTTGTAAAAGGCTACTGCTTCTTCATGGATTGATTTCATTTTTAGATCGGTGTGTAAAGTTAGATTTGAGATGTAAGGGGGGGAATTAGTAATTAAGCGAAGGAATTTATTTTAGAAAGTTTGAATTTTATTAGTGTTGGATATTTTGGCATTGCCCCAGAGTTGAAGACCATAGGTCCACATCGGCTTGAATACTAAATAAGAAAACAACAATCGATAAAATTATACGATACCGTTAATTTTGGGATTATTACTAAATCTTGATTAAAATATTATAAATAAAAGAAAATTTGCCGACCCTTGGCTTTTACCCTCGACCAGTGTCCGCGGCCCACGGTTCGGGAACCGCTGTGTTATATTACACAATATTATGTACGCACTACGTAATTTATTAAAATTTGAAGGCTATCAATATACAGTTTTACAAAATCCTCTGTTTCTATCACACACATTCTCCACGAATCGCACTTAATATAAATAAACATTACATTAACGGATGAATCTTTTTCGTTCAACCATTTTTATTTGATAAAACAAACTAAAAAAACAAAACAAAACAAAACAAAAACATTAATAGATACAATAAATAATAATGTTTCTTTTTATAAACCGTCAAAACAACAATATAAGGATACAAGTATATAATATATTCTGTAGTTTCTATAATAATGATAAAACTCACGTATTTTAAATTTATTTTTCTCATATTAAAATGTAAATCCTATATGCTACTTGATGGATATTTTAGTTTATTATTATTCAGAAGCGTTAAATACAGATATTAGTAGTGTATTTAAATCGCAAATATATTCCAGAGTACTCTAAATTTACATAATACTATTTTTATAATTACTCTAAAATGTTGACCCCTACCTGCCGATAATATGCACAAGCCTATCATCGAGCTACCCTACTCGGTTTCAATTCTTTATACATGTATATATTATAACGAAAACTATGATTATTATCCCAGTTGACCGCTTTTATTCAACTTTTTTTTATAAACATCTGTCCCAAGCGACACTTCGGTCTCGTTAAAATTTTGAACATGCATCCGAATTGCCGTTTCCTACCTATGTCCACCCAGCTCAGGATATTAAGCATCACGTCCAATGCAGTCTACACAATTGGTTCGTATCGAATTCGACACACCTTAGTAGCTGTTAACTGCAGCTAGTTGTACTCTCTACTTTTGGCATCGCCAATAATTTCGTTATTATTCCAGACTTTATTTTGGCTGTGTGTACACAGTATATTCTTTATTTTTAAATAAAAAACTATGATTTTCCACTCTTCTAAATTAAATTTTTATACCAGGTCACATCGAATATCATATTTTTTACTTGTTACATAACACAATTTTGATTTTTGTACTATCGTTAATTATCTTTATAGTTACCTATATTATTATTATTTACTATCGACCATACAAGTTATCTATCTTTCACTATTTATTTTCGCATTATTTGTTAATGGCATAAAAAAATATTCCCAATGCTAATCTCCTCGCATTTTCTGATGACTTAAAAATATGCCGCCTAATAAAATAAATAGATGACTGTACTGTACTACAGAGTGAACTCAATGATACGTAGTTTAATTCAATTGGTCTTAAATTAAATGTGGACAAATATCAATCAATGTCCTTCTATTTCACTAGAACTGTCATTATGCACACTTATAAAATTAAAAATATTGAACTAATGTCTGTTTAAAATAAAAAAAGACCTTGGTACCCTCCTGATTAAGAATCTAAATTATCACGCTCATATTTAATACATAAGTTTCAAAGACTACAAGACAATAGGTTTATTAATACATAATTGAGCTGAATTCAAACTATCTTCATCACTGATAGAATATGGCCACGTCCTGTACTGTATCTGACTACTAAATTATTAAGCTAGTCCAAAGCCGTTTCCTCTCCTTCGCAAATCGTATCCTCAAAAATAAACTACCCATTCCATGGCTATACTCTTGTTCTGCATTCATTAAGCTTAGATATCTTAGCGAAAAGAAGAGCTGATTCCAATTTAAAGTTCCTCCAATAAAATATAGATAGTATATATGATACACCATCTATCCTATCCCTTATAAGTTTCCGTGTACCTCAACAATTCATTCGCTCTGATGATTCATTTGTCGTCTCTTTACATGTCTCCAACTATGGTCCGAACAATCCTATAGACCGCTTAATACGCCTGGCAAACGAGTCCAACTCCTTCACCGAGGTATAGTTCATAGCCCCCTACTCTACGTTTCTATTCTAGTCTGTGAATTATTTTATCATAATTGTTTGTCTTATCACTATTATTATTATTATTATTATTATAATTTTTGTTATTATTAATATTTTAATCTTTTATTAATAAGTAATGTACTTCTGTCCAAATTTTCCGATTGGGCGTTAAATAATTAGAAATAAATAAACATTGCGACGGCTGTCGTTATCTTATACCTAATTTACTATTATTATACTATAAATTATTTATAAAATAACTCTTTGAAACATCACACAGACAATTTTTTTATTTTTTTATCATAGTAAATTATTTTAATTCAATATATTTTTTTTCGATCCATATAAGAAACAATTGTACAATAGAAATGTTATCTCCTTATGTATACATATAATGTAAAATTATTGCTATTGAAAAACACAGTGTAAAATAGTGCAAATAGAGAATCGTAAACACGCGTACCTATACATTTTATATAATCTCTGCACACGGGATAGATCACTCTATCGAATGCAATAAATGTCTCGTTAAAATTTAAAAACATAATTTACTAGATACTATCATG
Source organism: Cinara cedri (assembly GCA_902439185.1). NCBI lineage: Eukaryota > Metazoa > Arthropoda > Insecta > Hemiptera > Aphididae > Cinara > Cinara cedri. The sequence continues at coordinate 1,661,239 of CABPRJ010000478.1, read as the reverse complement.
TAAGTACCATGTTTCGAACTGTGCGATGCACGATACAATAAATAATTGTATAAGTTAATAGATAAAGGAGATCTGAATGTAACCTTGAAAATTGAACCCTGTAATATTTATCCCCTTCTGGTAATATTTCAATACGGAAATTATAAACTCTACGGTTATAAATTTTTAGAGAATAAAGTTTCGTTAGTGATTATTGACTCTCTAATAATTGAGGGGGTAAAATTTCTTTAGTGAAATTGGACTCCCATTCACAAACATCACGGGAGTCATTATGTGGCCCAATGGACAAAATATAATAAAATAAAAATTATAAATATTTAAACTAAAATATGTTACATACTTAATATTATAATTGGTGAAATTAAATTATTAAAAGAACAAATTAATAAAATATTGTATTTATATGAAAAAACTCAAAGATTTCATTACATGGTATGGAATGCTAGAAGAGAGGGAGACACATTAACTGTGCTATACCGACGGATGGACATACTAAAATTATATAAGTTCCGTTATTTTTCCATTTTGGCTATGGAACATCAGAACTCTAAAAAAGAAACATACCCCATTATAAAACGCAAAATCCGAAAATTTGTTAAATTACTGGCCTGTAAAATTACAAAAATCTCTTTCAAATAAACTCAAAAACTATAATATTTTTATACCGTTACAGATTCCACTTAAAATAATTAAAAAGCAAACAATGCTGTAAGTAAACAGCCGCGGCACTCTAAACTAAAACCGTCGTGTTTTAGCAGAACAGCTATACCGGTTCTATATTATTAAAGTTTCTCACTTAAATATTTAAGTACACTTCGATAATATATTGACAGACTTAGCCAGTGGCGAGGTTAAGTAATTTTGTAGAGACCGTAGCATCTACAATTTTACAGTGAGTGAGTGGGTTGTTTGGGTAACTCGTGACTTACGTGATTATACCTAACATACATAATCTATATTAAAAATTATATAGAGGAAATTAAAGTGGATAATACTCTAAAGTTGTACGATATTTAATCGGTATAGTTGTATATATTATAAGGTATAACATAATTATAAAGAGAATAATTTTTGGTAGAACTGCATATGCTTCTAAATGATTTTAATATAGGGTGTAATCGAATAACTTACATATCATAAATATTTTGGTGGATGTTCATAAACTCTAGAAGGGTGATAAACTATAGTTCCTATTATTTTTAATGAACCATAAACCAAAGTATTTAGTCCAAAATTAGAAGTGTGTGGTACGGATTTAAGAAGTTTGCACTAAAATTAAAACTAGTATTATACTTATAACATATTAGGTACATGACAATAAAAAATTGTTGAATTTTCTTAATTTTTTAACGAGATAAATATCTATGATACCTAATAAAAAAATGTTAATCTGTACCATTTTACCAAGATTACGTAAACTTTGTGAAGAAGACTCCTGAAGTTCAATTCAATTCTACAGGATCAAAATGTTATCTATGAAAAAATAGAAGCAGACTCCCTAAACTTGCTAAAAAAAATACGAATTTTTTTATAAATAGGTCTCCCGAATTTTGTTGGCCTCATGGGTAAAAAAAAAATCACCTCGCTCTTGGACTTAGTCCGTTGACCCAAAATAGTTGAAAATTCCTTCTCCTCGGTCTCTTTATATTCGATGACGAACGTTTAAGAACCTTAACTGAGCCGACGGGATAATAAATGGGAAATTTCCGATGTAGACCGCTGCTCATTCTTATATAAAATTAAAAATGTTATTCTAATTGTGTGCATCTGTAATACAAGTAAACTATTGAGATTTAGAATAATAAATGAGTTTAAATATTAACAGAACTCGTAACAATGGCATTTTGTATACTATTTTTAAAATTTATTTAAATTTCAGCACAGTACAAATGCATTTTAAAATGTGAGAAAAAGATTCATTGTAAGTCGTTCTTACTGATAAAAAAACTTTCAAAATTTAAATTTCGGCGACAGTCCTAAATCATGAATAATTGCCATAATCACGAATAATTGTAGCTATTTAAGCTATTGCAGTTGGTGAACTTAAAAGATCATTTTTTTTTTATTTTCCAAGAGGTTTTCAAAATAATTTGGAAAAACAGGAAACAAAATTATAAGTAAAACGACAAATATTTACGGCAAACCACGTTACAACGTTACTAATTTCATTGTTTTTATTATTTTCTACCAGAAATATTGTTCTAATAGAAAAATGACAAGAAACTTTTTTTTTTTGGATTTTAAACGTGGTAAAATTTTTAAAACATTTGAACTATTTTTGAGCTACTTATAGATATTTTAGTTTTACGAGTTTTTCACGTAATTCATATGTGGTAAGTACTTTATGGAAAACGTTACACTAAATTGAGTGTAACGTAGAATTTTTTTTTTAAAACAGTTTTAATACCTATCAAAGTATGGCGAAAATCGTAAATATTACCGCACTTTAAGACATGTGTAACCGACTTCGCTTCGAATAGTTTTTCGTTAGCAATGGTTTATCGTTGCTTACAGCTATAAATTAAATAACTTTATGTTTCCTACCTTCCCAACTACCGCTTTATATTATTAATGTTTGATTAGGTTACATATTCTGGTGCGTGTACCACTGTATATAATAACATTAGTAACCTATACCTAACTTTAACAGTGCCACACCCGTCCCCAATAGAAATTAATAAGAGTTAAGGAGTTCAGGTGCCGTCCTGTAATACTCTGGCACCCAAATGATCGACTGTTCATGAAACCCTGGAATAATATTTCAACTACCGGCCATCTGGACGTCAAAATAACAGCGAAAACGTTAACAGGAATTTAGTAGGACCGGTATAAGGTCCAACTGACTGCCCCTATCGACCATGGTAAAACCGATGACTTCTGACCAGATTTTCAATCAAAAGACTTTTGCTTGAATCAAACGCTTTCGAATGAGAGCTGTTTCATAGTATTTTGGATATGAGTCTTCTTAATCCGAACTAACAGTGTTTACGAGGTACATGATATTGGAAAGTTTATAAATATTGCAAGAGCTTTACATTTTATATTATAGCCATTTTAAATGACCATTTACTTTATTATAGTCGGCCAATCTAAACTTTAAATACAAATTACGATCGATAATCCACGGTAAGCCCGTGGTTTATCAAACTTTGTCCCTAACCCTTCGTACGTCTATTACCTACTATACCTACAGTATACAGACATTCAAAAAGCAAACGTCATTTAATATTCCACGTGCCTACGAAAATAAAGTTATACAATATTATGATGGAAATCCTAAACTAATTACTAAAATGACGCAGGCGTATAACGATTTTCCCTATTTTCAAAATAACACGTTTTATTATTTTCGCCCGTGTTCCTGAAATCGTAATTTTGGAAAGTACGCTTTATATTATTAATGTTTGATTAGGTACATATTCTGGTGCGTGTACCACTGTATATAATAACATTTGTAACCTATACCTACTATACAACGACCATAAAAACCCGAAATCGACTTTAATAATCGAAATATTGACAATGTTACATTTAAGGGGGCAAATAGAGATAATACCCCCGTGAGCATTTTTCGTAAAGATAAATTATCTTAAATATAAATAAATATAAATATTATCAATAACTTTTCAACTAGAAATTTTGCTCCAAACATAAACACGAGGAGTATTTTTGGTAAACAATTTTGTTAATTTTGTGTATTAGACTAATGATTTTTTGACTTTCTTTTAATATTTTATAATAGGAGAAATCCGGGAATATTTACAAAACAATTTTTGTTAAAATCGATTTCATTATTTTTATTCAGCGAAAAGTACTCCTAGTGACTGGAAATTTTCTCCGATAGTACTATAGATAAATACAATTTCAAAAATAGTATGGTGCTGCATAAATTATTTATAGCTATATGAAATTTTCGCAAGAGAAGAATTAACACAACTTTGGTTTTTTGTTTTTTTAGTTATAAATTTGTAATTATTTTATTTGGTAGTCACAATTTGTGTGTATGAGTAATATAACCGTCTCGTTTGCATAGTTTTTCTTTCTAAATTCAAGTAGATACGCCATGTAACCAAAACTCCAAACAAACGTTGGCGAAGGTATTTACCATAATAATGGCTTTCCTTCTAAACCACGATGACCGGGGGGTGGCGGTGACGAAGCAGAAATATAGGAAGAAATATTCTGTAGTATCACATAAATGATGAGCGGTCGCAAGAAACGTACGTCGTGACGACGGGAAAATGAAAAAAAAAAAATATATAAAAACTAAAATGATGTATTTAAAGCGACAAATGAAACTGTCGTGCCCCGTGCGGTAACCACGGATGTAATCCCCAACTGCCAACCTACATAAAACGCGTTATACAGAGTGTTACACGTAGTAGTATAATATTTAAATTCCTGCCTCCGATATTTGCCCGTCAAATACCTAGTAAACTCGGTGATTTTGAAAGATCAGATAAAGTCTTCGTCGTGGTTGGTATGTTAAAAACGTGTTCTACGCGATGTGAAACCAAAACAGTAAACACAATAAAACTAAGACTATAAAATAAAAGAAATCACGACAGAATTAAACAACCGTATACATAGCAGCACATCCTGTATACATGCGTATCTGTTATAATATTATATATAGGTACATTTCCAGAGGGGAATTTCCGTCCGTACATAATACCTTTGGGAGGCCGTGCTGGCCGTTAAGTCCTCAAGAACGAAATCCATTTTTCTAAACCCGAGACGCGTTTCACAGCACATCACGGAATGTGTGTTTTCCATCCTGAACTGCCTAAATCGAGATTGTCACGACGAAAAATCTAAAAAGAAAAAAAAAACTAAACGGGACAAACTCGTGTTATGGGTTAGGTAGTAGGTATGGCATTGTAGTAGACTGCAGTAAATGTAAAGTTAAAAAGATATATTTAGTATCTTAAATACTGAACATAATACGATAAATCATCGGAAACCATTTTAAGCCAAAAATAATTCACAAATCACGCGTTTAACTGGTTTACCCGGCCATCAACAAATAATCAAAAATGCATAAAGTTCAAAATTATAGTTTAAACTTAATCTATTGAATATAGAAACATTAAAATTAAAAAATCCAGCTACGAAATGTTATCAATCTTTGGCGTGCTCGAGTGTAATAGAAATCCAAAATAATTCTGAAGTATAATGTAAGTTCTACCAGACAGATGAAAAATCGAGATTAACAAAACTTGGTTTAAAAATTAAACTGAGCTTAAAATTTAGCATGTTGTTCAATGATAGTTTAAACTTCAGATAATTAAACTAGGTTTTTTGGAGTGGTCAGTGGATTCTATGAACGTTGAGACAACTACACCTCGTTAATATTTTGCTACTAATGCGTTATCACACATTTAATAAATAACAGTTTTGATACAGAGTTATTTAAAAACAATAGGTAATATTAATAAATGTATGGTTCGTTCAGATCTTGTGCTGTCACTAATAAACCTCTCTGTTCTTCCCTATCTAATGCCCAGTCTTGGTATATTTATTAGTGCCTCCTCTCTAAAAATGAATCTATGAGAAGATGGACAAAATTTTGAAGTTTTTTCGGTTACTTCTCTTCCACCAGTGAGAATATTTCCTATATTATATAGGTTTAATATTTTATTATAAAATCTACGAATTCAAATATTAAACATTTATTTTCTAACACATTCGGTAAATATAATCATTTTCTACAGAGTACCCAATGGACTTTACTGTGCTTCCATTTAAACACAGAAAACTTCCTTAAAAATAATACCCTACCTAATCTATTTTTGTCACACCCGTATACCAGTCGCATAAATCCTTCTCCACTGCATCTTTCTCTCTTGTCCTTGGTTTATCGAATTTTGGTCGTATTTTGTTTATTAATTCCATCTTCTATCATAAAACATTATATTTTTTTTTTATTTTAATATCTCCAACCACTCCAATAGTTAACATCAGATATAATGTGAGGTTATTTGGTTGATCAAAGAGATGAAACAACTCATAATTTACCGGCACGAAATATTCCAGTAAAATATAGTTTTCGTAGTTTTACCAATATTTATATACGATTTATTATAATTAATATATTTTTGAATTACATTTAAAATACATCGACATAAATATTATGTATTGTTTGATCAACATAATGTTAATTAATAATTTAACGTCAAGCAATTTATTTAAAAAAATAAATACCACCGATTTTGCTTCCTGGGCGTGGTGCAAAAATATAATCAGAAGAACACGGCACTTTCTCTTAGTAATTAATATCTAAATACCTTTTACATTTTCATTTTTTTTAATAACTTTGTTAATGAACCGAACTGAAAAGATGTCGACAAAGCGTTTGTAACGATTTTTAATTATATATATCAAAAACCCAAAGAGGAAAAGGCAGTATAAATATCGGAAACAATATTTTTAATTTAAAAAGTTCCTATATATACTAAAATAGTTATAACTTAGGTACCATTATTCAGTAGCACGCGAACAAACCCTACTCGCCAAAGATAATGTCCGTTATTGAAAAAAGTGTATTGTATTTTTTTTTATAGATTCTGAGTGTAGAAAAAAAACTGTTTTATTAAGATATTTTACTAAGTCACTTTTTGTATAAGTAAAAATCAAACTGTACCTTAAAAGATATGGATTTTCAATCGCTGGGCTGTATAAAAATATTGCTCGTCGCGGCCGAATACGATGTTCTTATTGGTTATCATTATTATTACAACAAATTTGAGCTCCTCCTATTATCAAATAACATTCTTATTACAATCGAAATTTAATTTAATTCGTTTACAAAATATTATACCTAACAATCGATGAAATAATATTGGAATATCTATAAAGAAAATGTTGTTTTGTGAGTTGAATAAAGCATTACTTAAGTTCATTATTCATGCGCAAATAAAACTTTTATTATCCGTAGTATTTTAAATAACGAAAATAAAATTGATTTATTTAGGGACAACTACAATGTAAAGGATAAGTAAAAAATAATATTACACTGCAGAATTGAATAGGGATAATTATTACATGTTTGGCTTTTTAATTTTTACAACACTATGATTCATACATTTTCATTTGAGAATTAGCAATATGCTATATTTTAGCTAGTTACCTGTTCATTATTTAAAATAACTAGAATACTTAGGAAAATACTTAATCAAATTGTTTTAACTCATTTGTATCATGATAATAGAGTACAATAAATTAGGCTTATTTCATTTGTAACAAGAATGTTATATTGTGATAATGTGGGCATCGTAATTATATTGTGATTAACGGTTATATTGAATGAAAACTAATGTGAACGTCGCTCGTCGTATTCGGCTACAGCGTCTAGCGATTCTTATATCCCCCCCGGTGGTAATTATATATTTAAATATTGTTTACAAATTAATATTCAAAATATCGAATGTCTTAAATGCCTTTCTGGTAAATAAAATGCTCAGATTCAGTTTATTTGTGTAGTGGTAGGTATTTTATTGCAATAATTTATTCAGACTTTCCATAGATTTTCTAAAAAAAAAAATAATAATACAAATCTGACAATAAATGACAATACATCTATTTAATTTTCGTTGAACTTTTGTTTATCTTAGATACACGAGAAAAAATTTTAGATTTTTAGATTCTGAGTGGAGCAAAGAAGCTTATGGTTTTACAAAGATATTTATTTATTTATTTGTTTTTTTTTATCTATTAACTTTTTTGCCAGAAATTTTGATCCAACTTGTGTTAACAATGTTTCTAAAAGGAAATTTCACTGGGGAGGTACTTAAAAGAGGTTATATTTCAATTTTCTCAAGAGTTTTCCCAGAAAATTTGAAAAATCAGGATAAATTATAGGAAAACCGGGAAAAACGTAGGAAAATTGGGAAAATCGGTACAACATTAAACAAATATTATTCAAGAAAATATATAAAGCCTTTTTAATTATTTTACTATAAAATGACATATACATTGTTCATAAAGTATCACTCTCAACTGAACTCTGCTCAGAATCGTTTTTTGTAAGAAATGGTTTATCATTGCTTACTGGCATACATTAAATTATTTATAACAGTATCTATAACAAACTGCATCCGTCTCCTTTATTCTAGGACGTTTTTTTTAATACGTTTGTAATATAATAATTACGAATATACATTAATGTTCCAGTAGAATTACATCTTAATCAAAAAACCAAAAACACCATAACTGAAACATTCAGAATTAAAAACCTAAGTATATTTAACTTGATACCTATAATAAATTAAATACACATCAAGTACTGATAATAATTAAAAGTCGTAAAAAAAAAAATTAAATACATAAATCGAAATTAAAAATTAAACCCCTTATTTTTTTTCTGTGTTTTTTTTTTTACAATCACGATTCTTATAAAAAACGTATTTTAAGGATTTAAGTATAATGGAATGAAATATTCAATGTACTATACAAAGAAGCGTTTACAGTCAATTAACGTCAAGTAATATAATTGGGCCTTATAGAAAAATATTGCCTGCAGAAAACGACTAATTTCTTTTTTAAAACGATTAAAAGGACGATGTACAGGCATACGCTGTTTTCATCTTCCAAACTTACACTCTCTTAAAAAAAAAATTTAAAAAAAAAATATAATTAATTGTACAAATAACAACTGCAGTTATTACATATATGTTATTTATACAATAGGTATCCTCAATATTGTTGGAATTAAGTCGATTATAACGTTCATATGATCATTGTAATCAAGCACGTAAAATTATATAAGGAAGAGAATGTATGAGTTCAACCCACCTTAAATTTGAACAATTTGACTTCTAAATCTTATACACTAGTTATAATGTTTATTTTGTATTTACTAATAATCGAACCCCTCTCTCCTCTCGAAATTGCTTTCTGTATACGTTCCTGATATAATAATTTCATTGCAATCTGCATGTATGTGAAATTGCCTCCTTAAAAATATACAGTCTCTTCCCCCAAAAAAATATGATTTTGCAAGGAATTGGGTAATTATATATATGTGCACTAATTGTTTGGCACCATTTTCAATCGTATCAGTTCAATCCTTTGACTTGAAGGCACTGGAAAGAGATGCAACTTTACGCAAATATAACCTATCGTAATCATAATTTTAGATTCTGAGTGAAACGAAGAAGCATATGGTTTTCCAAATTTTTTATTTTTTTTATTTTTTTTTTTTTATCTGTGCACAATTTGTTTCTACCAGAAATTTCGCTTTGAATTTGAAGTATAACACATTTTCTGAAAAAAATTTGTGTTGGGAGGTATTTAAAAGAGGTCATTTTTCAATTTTCCCAATAATTTTTCTAGCAAATGTCCCTGGAAAAAATATGAGAAAACCGTTGGAAAAACGGGAAAATCAGTACATTAAACAAATATTATTAAAGGAAATATATAATACCTATTTAATTATTTTAACATATGACACACTTTATTATATTGTTGATAAAACATTACTCCGCTTAGAATCATTTTTTCGTTAGCAATGGTTTATCATTGCTTACAGGTATACATTAAATTACCTATAACAGTAGCTACACCTGTCCCCATTATCTTAGGACACCTTTTTTTAATTATTAAATTAGGTTAATTTATGTTTGGAACAATTTTTGTTTAGATTCTGTATGAAGTCAAATAAAACGATTTTTCAACACCTTTTTATGATGCCGACGCTTAAGTATAACTTTTTTCTTTTTTTTGAGTGTGTTTTTGATAATACCTACGTTATTGGTCGTTTTTAAACGACCATAAGCATTATACGATATTATATGGTAATATTGAAAAAATGTATCGATACTAACTTGTGACGAACAAAAATAATAGTCTTCAATACCAATATACCGTGTGCCAGTGATTATTGAAACCCATGATACTTGACCGGGGGTAAACTTTCACTAGAAAAATTCGTCAAATTGGTAAAATATTCGGGGAGGGGATTGATAATTTTATTGAAATTTTACCAACTCACCCCTGATTGAAAATCCATTGAATATATTAACCTCCGGTTAAATTTTTCTAGTGAATTTTAACGAAGTAGAGGGGGGCCGGGGGAAGGAATATTCACTTGTTATATTTCATAGGGATCAATTTTAGTGGTTACGTCAGGATATATATTATGTACCTATATATAAAGGTAGATTTAGTTAACCGTATAAGGTATCTATATTATAGCTTTGTTAATAATTTACTGGAGTTTGTCGACGAGATTATATTTTCGTCGGAATCCTTATATATACGCACGTCCGGGTAAATAACATTCAATATCCCGTACAAAATTATCTCTGGACTATTACCAATGAAACTCCTTGGATTTACACTTGCATTTGCGCGTATTTTCCATAGTCCCTATAGGAAGTCGCGCATAACAATAATTAAATATCATACAGAATTTAATAATAATGGTATTGATATATTGTATACGATGAACATTTTGGTTTTAGCCAAAGTTATGATGCGACGAGGTTATCTCGATATTCGAATTATTAGGTTTCCTGCATTACTTTGGTGCAAATTTCTACTCGATATAGGTATGGAAAATGGAAGGTAGATTATGTATATAGTGGAAAATCCTGTGCGCGTGTTTAAAAAAACAAAAAAGCTGATACTGCTGATAAGTGCACTACTGTGGTAGGTGAGAAATAATGAAGTAGGAATATTTAAAATTATTTAATTTAAATATGTAAGGAACGATAAACTATTACTAACGAAAAACGATTCTCAGCAAAGTTCGTTAATACTTGTTTTCAAATGTTCGATCATTTTAGTTTAGTCTAACAATTTTATCCGCAGAGCATCTACCAAATAAAAATTAAATAAAAAACTTAAAAAATTAAAACGACTATTAATAGCTCAAAAATGGCTTAAATGTTTTTTAAAACGTTACCACGTTTAGAAAAAGCAAATATTATATACCTAGACAAAAGTTTTCTCTCAAAATTTTAAGTCTCTATGCGTATTTTTTTAACTCAATTACAACAAAAAACAAAATTGAAAATAATTTAAACCATTATTTCCGTAAACTTTGTTGTTCTTTCAACGTTTTTTTTTGGTTTTACATAATTATTAAGTAAACCACACTGAAAATCAAAACACAACTTTTTCACTCAGCAACTAGATCCAAGATGCAACAAAAAAGTTCTCGTGTAGTTTTTTTATTGGAGCAATAATTTTGGTAAATATTTAACCTTTATATTTTTTTTTATCACGTATACAAATTTTAAATAATGAAATCGTAATGTCACGGTGCAGTGAATCTAAAAAATTCTAATAAATTAAAACAAACGAGTTTTTGTCAAATCATATATATTTTAGTAAAAAGTTAAAATTATGCGGATTCAAGTGTGTTCAATTGTCGAGTAAAATATTTGATTTCAGTTAATGCTAAATATGCATTAACTGCATATTTACTATAGTTATGTCTTATATAAATATATATATACTGCTGATGATGGATGTGTCACAGTTGTAGGTGGCACACAAAACAAATTCTAAAGTTTTAAATAACAATGCATATCTTTGACAATTGCTTAAATGTTTTGCGAATTTTACCATTTCTCGAAAGGAATAATACATTATGCATGCTGTGGAAATGTGAGGTCTCTAAAAAATTATTTTGAACTAAATGATAACGAAAAAATAACAAAAACCGTTACTGCTTATACACACAGCTGTGCGATATAATGGAATTAGCATCAATTATTATTGATGTCAAGCTAGTTATGTATAGGGACAAAGTATTCAATGGTTGGGCCGCATAATAAAAATAGGTAAATATGAAAAAATAAGGGTAGACATGGAGTGGAAACTTAGGTAAGAAGACCAAAGGAAAGACTTAGGGAAAGGTGGATTGATGTAGTATAAGAGAATTTGAAAAACCCGGGAATTTAAAATTGAATACAGACATTTCAAGATAGAAGGTATGTATTTCAGTCCTTCAGGACACGTTTATTATCAATTCCCATTTATATTCTACGTAAATTTATTACGTTTTTCACTAACCCGTCAAGTTTTTGAATCATTTATCTATGTGTTCACTCATCAGTTTTTGTTTATGTTTCTACGTCTATGTTTATCTATATTATTCTGATTATCATTACTATTAAAACAAATTTATATTATGTACCATCGTATTGATTGAGTGTGCTGTGTCATATATGGCAACCTATGATTTAGGCCCACTAGAATTTTTTTTATTAAATTTACTTCTTTCTCTTTATATAAAATTTAAAAAGGATTCGGTAAACTAGTGTATTATACTTTTGTGTAGAAATTTAAATTAATTAAACATTTTTATTTGTAAATAGTTGACAAGACATTTTTAAATTCCCTAAATTCTATTTATATTATAACTTTACCTATATTTGTAATATTGGCTAGTATGAATACTCATATTTAAATAAACAACGATAATAATATGACAAATTTATATTTAAATTCAGAATAATGTATAATTGCTCCTAGTCAATAACATCAACAACCGTAACTATTTACTGGTAACTACAGACGAACGGACACAACGGAGATATTAAGTGTCTAAACTCATGTTTAGAAACCTTAAACAAAATTATGTTTTAATAAGATTAGATTAGGGACAAATATAATACAAAAATACACAGAAAATAATACCTATACGATTATTTTATTGGAAAATGCGTTTTAAATTAAAATCATATTAAAACTATGTTTAGGTTAGGTAGTCAATGGCTATGATATCAATTGTGTTTTGTTTTTCTTAATAGGTACGGGTAACAATGAAATTACTATAATTTATTGGTTATAGCCTTATAAGTTTGTTATTCTTGTTTCCACAAATACACATTATTACTCATGTGAACTATATTTCCGGAACCATGGATATAGCATGTAATTGTTTTCGGCGTATCTATTGTTGATCTGAAAAGACAAAGATAGTAAAAAGTTGCTTTTGATTTTAGACAGACAAATACATAATATAGACATGTTATAGAAAATCGTCAGCCATTTTTTTTTAGAATAATATTCTCTTTTTAAATAAGATTTTATTAAAACGCGGGTTGCTGCAAAATGCTACCGGCATTTTCAGGCAATAAGAAAATACTATTTTAAATTGCATATTAATATTTTAAACGTCAATATAGTAATTATATTATTTTGTTGGCACGCTAAAATGTCCAAAGATTAGTGAATGTGAGGAGAATAATAATACGGCCATATTATAATGATAGAATATGTCTGCGTACGGTTATTTACTGGACAGAATTATTATGTATTTACGAGACATTTCACTGAAATATTATATCTTTAAAAGAAATCTTATTTAATATGTAACGTGTATATTACCGAAAAGAAAATATTATCGCAACTATTTGACTCTGTCGGAACTAGTTTTATACGGGGAAGGTTCAGGTAACTTTCCATTCTCGTGGAATTCAAACCTCGCATGGATCGTCTCGCACGAAAAATTTGTGTCAATATTATTATAATATAAAAATAATTGAATTCACGGTTTTTTTTATTTTTTAGCAAAGCCTTGTAAGTACGAGAAATAAAAGAAATGAACAATTGCAACAGAGGTGCGAATAAAATATATAAATAATAAATGCATTTAAATGGTATATATAGTGTTAACAACGCATCGTGGATTTAAAAAAAAAACCAACTCTACATGACATTACGTCATGAATAAGCAATTATTATACTAGGTAAATATGATGACAAGGTAAGCGCTACGCGGAAAATAATAATAAAAAATGAATGACCCTTTGGAGCTGAGGGTTTTTCTCCGCCGCTCTATTATTTAAAGCGGTCGACTAGCCGGCTGCACATCGTAATCGTCGCTGCAGTCTTTTATGAATAGTTTTTTTTTTTACAGTTAGAAATCACCCTCATCGCGTTACGTTATTTTAAAAAAATCACGACAATCGAAAACAACTTAAGTTGACGAAAGAAAACTTGAATGGGTATATGACGAATATATTATACTTTTTCTATAAATAGCCACGTAAGTCTTGTTTGTTTTGTCGAAGTAATTATTATTATTACTTTTTTTTTTTTAATATATTTTCATAACATACACCGTACTTGATGTTAGGCGGACAATAGATTGAATAGTAAATCTTGAAAAAAAAAATGCTTTGAGGCTTTTGAAGTATCTACGCATACAGTATTAAATATTAAAATATGAATGCGCATCGTATGTATTATATAACTGTGTGTGCGTGTGTGTGTATTTTAATATATTAACAGTAACGACGAATATTGTAATCAAAAAACTATTCAAAGCGGATCTAGGTAAACTGTTATATTATTAGTCACGTAACTTAGAATAACAAAAATAAAAACCTATACATGTCCATCAAGTTATTAAAATTTCTCAATTTTTAAAGAAGATAAACCTAAAAAATAATTAGGTAATGTCGTAAGGATACCTATCAAAAACATATTGTTATCCGTTCAATTTTTCCAAGTTGACTTAAACTTTGTAAAGACTCCTACGTCATTTAATAATATTATCTTTAATAAAATACAAACTAGGATCTCTATACTCCCTCAAAAAATACGACTTTTCTTTTATAGATGATGGGTGTGGGCCTCCCGTTGGCCTCAGAGGACTGCGGCTGATTTCACATTCGCGGTTAGGAAATTAATTTTGAATAAATACAATATCAAACTACAGATCTATACAGAATACATACATACATAACCTTATCTTGTAGCTATATCAAACCGGAAAAGGTAAAAAGGCATAAACGATATTTTGATAATTTTTCAGGAACACAAAAAACGCTTTAAAAATGTAACATTGGATGAATTTTATTGATTTTTAATTTAAATTTTGTATTTTTTATCTAAAATAAGTTCAAATAAAAAAAAGAACTGATACTGGAGATAGGAACAGTGACTGTTGTAGGTGAGAGGTTGAGAAGGTAGGATGCACAAGATTATTTCATTTATATATGTAAGAAACAATAAACCATTGCTTAACCAGACGATTCCAAGCGTAGTTGGTTAACACATAATTTGAAGTGCTATATTTTTTGAGATTTTCATTTAAATTGGATTTCAAAACGCTAATTAAAAAAAAAGTCTGTTGATTTTAGAAATTTCACTATGGCTAGGCAGGTCTAATATAAGTATTGTTACCAAGTTTCAAGTCTTTACATGTATTTATAAATGCATTACAGCAAAACATTTAAATTTCTTCAAAGCTCAAAAGTAACTCAAAAGTTTTGGCGATGATATCATAAGAAAGTAAATCAAAAAGGCAATAAAAAAGGTATCTTGTGATTTTTCAATTAAATCATTTCGTCAGTGTTTTTATAAAATAATAAAATTGTGAAATTATAAGTTTTCTTACGGTTTTTGCCCACTAAAGTGCTTTCATTTAAAAATGGCGTCAAAATCTAAAAATGACTTTTAGACCATCTATACAACTCGTTTATATTTGTTTGTAACCTCTTAATAAAAAAAAAAAACAAGTATTATAATTATCTTGATTTACATACATACTAAAAAAATTATTTCAATTATAATAATTTAAACATTGCAATGCATATTATAACACGGATAATTTAAGATAAACCTAGATATTATGTAACAAAACAGAAAAACATTTAATTTAAAACAACTGTATGAATTTGTTTAAATAACACTCTTAATATATAATATAAAATATAATAATAAAAGTTAAACAAGTTGGCCTACATTTCAGTCTTCTTATATAGGTCTGGCAACTGTAGTATTTACCATATCATCTGTGCTGATGAACACCATAGCATTCAACTCGGCTTCAGAATGATGAGGCGGCCATATTTTCTTACACCAAACTGATGAGGAGAATACAAGAACTGAACCATTCCTTATATCTGGATCTATATCAATGTGCAATGGCGCACTTGGTACTTTGGATTTAACCAATAAGTTTGTATAGTCTGAAACTCCCAACAAGAACAGCAGCCAAACATCTTAAATAAATAATGCAAGCTAGCATCAGACGTAGGGATGCTGAGTGAGGATAACTTAGCAGTGTGGACGTCGACAGCCAAGGAACTGGGAAAACATCGGTTGAAGAAGTGAATCGTATAAAAACATGCAAGAAATGCAAGAAATGCAAAAAAGATCCAGAATATGCACACAAATGAAGTGTTAAGAATAAAAAAAACAAAAACAAAAATTGATCTTAGTCTTACACTATTTTATTGACTAGTATAACTAAAACCTATATTCTATTTGGATTAAACATACAAATTTGCCAACATATTAATTGATGAATATAGATCAGGACATAGCCAAAATCACTGATAACACAAAGGTTGGATATAAATTCATATTTATTTGAAAATGTTAAGAACAAAAATATTTATACAATTTAGTTAACAAAACAAAGGTCTAAAGAAAAAAATTAATAGATTCGTTTCAAATAATCAATAGATTCCTACTACGTAATGTAAGTTAAAGGTTTTTCAGTGGGAAAAAAGTTTAAATTAATATAATTTGTTTATGATTTTTTTTTGTTTTTAGGAGAAGAAAAAATAGAATCAAGGGATTAGGTGTGGTTTTGACTGAACCGAACAGTTTAGTCATGCAGGGTATTACGGAACTTTTTCGGAGATGGTCCACCTAGGAAATATTACAAAAACAAGATAAAATAATTAATATACATTTTATAAAAATGATCATTAACAAAATTTGTTTACCTTCACCAGAGGAGTATTGAGATGAATGGCCGATAGAATGAGAAACATCAATATCGGATATTTTTCTTGATATAAAAGAAGAGGTGTGCAGATATGTAGGTGACTCACCACTTCTGGTGCAGTTAGAATATGAAG
The DNA here is from genome assembly GCA_902439185.1 of Cinara cedri. Classification (NCBI taxonomy): domain Eukaryota; kingdom Metazoa; phylum Arthropoda; class Insecta; order Hemiptera; family Aphididae; genus Cinara; species Cinara cedri. Next base: position 1,644,407 of record CABPRJ010000478.1, on the reverse strand, counting down.
TTGATTGTGAAAGTGACTCTTTATCTACATGCAACATTCCACTGTAACGGAGAAAAAAATAATTTTCAGAGGTCTGGAATTATTTGCATTTAAAAATACAATCGACAAAAATTATGCAAAAATGCATATAAAAATTAGATAAATATGCAATTATATGCAATATACTAATTCATAAAAAATAATTAAAAAGAAAAACCTTTTTACACAAAGAACAGCACTATACTACTAAATAGTTTAACAGAAACAAAAAAAAATTACCCAAAACAATTAAAATAATTGAAATTGAAATTAACTTTTAATAAATTCTAAATGTAAAAAGAATGACATATTTCACACAATAGGCGGGTCACTGTTGTAAGAGAGAAGTAATTTAGGGGAAAATTTAGTATAAATCATGCAATAAACATGCAAATGTATATAATTGCATGCTCTATTTTAAATCAATTGAAATCAATTGAAATATGACTCAACTTAACAAGTAAAAACATACTTATTATGTGCAGTTTGATTTGACAAATTTAATGCCGAAGAACAACCAGTGTCTGTTGACGTAAGACCAGTAACCATCCCGTGATAAGAACAGCTAGGTCTAGGATTAAGGGCTACAACTGGTGCATCAATAGAGTTTATCTGCATTATAAATTATAATTTTATTAGTACATTATAAATATATTTAAACAGTTTTAATATTATAAATATACTTTATTTTTATCATCATTGTTGTGACTAGAAACATTAGACATCACTATGTGTGAATCAGGCCTGGGTGAATGATTTTTAAATGGTATTGGTGGCAGTGAGGTAGCTCTATTTGATGCATATTTGAGTTTATCAGATTTAGTTGATTGTGAAATAACTAGTTGCCCTGAAGGAGGTGAATTAATAACTAGTGCAGGTGAAGTTGCTCGGTATCCATTAATCCTACTACTATTATTATTATTGTCTTTACGGTGACTAGAAGCATTAGGCACAACTATACATGAATCAGGCCTGGGTGTTGGTGGTGGTGGTGGTGGTGGTGGTGGCATGGATGCTCGAAACTCATGATCCATTTTCAAAAAATTACTTGGAGGATAAACCTGATAATCTAGAAAAATAATTACAATAAATAACAAATACATAATTTATAAATCTACACTATACAATAAAAATAGGTATAAAGATAAAATTAACCAGATGAAAGTCTCGGACTAGTACAGTGTTGAAGTTGTAAATTTCCCAATTTATCATACACATTGTTTACGGGCATAGTGGTAGGAGGTGAATAATTCGCACTGACATTATTCTAATAATACAAAAATGTATAAATTATAATTAGTCTAATTATTATTATTTATTTTTTTTAAACCAATAATTACTCTAGCCATCATTTCATATTGCATTAAAAGATGGCCACCAGAATCGACATTTTGCAGTGGTGGAAACGGCAGGCTGTCGTGTTGCATTTGTAAATTTCCAAACTCATTATTATACATAGTACTAACAGGCATAGCAGTAGAAAATGAACGATTATCACAGACATTATTCTAAACATTAAATAAATATATAATAATTTGTCTACAATGTCATTAAATTAGGTAAAAGTAATTATTACTGTAGCTATCATTTGATGTAATGTTAATGGCTGGAAATCAGTTCCACCGAAATTTGATTCGGTTTTAGGAATAAGATGGTATGGCCTTAGTGAACTAACGTAACTTTTATCTGAACTCTCTGGGTTTATAACACCAGCGCTTTTCTTGATCAATGTCTATAAAATATTATAATTAAATAAAACATATTATAATTCATTAAATTACCTAATATTGAAATCTATAATGGTAAGTATTATCTACTTCAATAAAATCCTTGTTGGTCAATGATTCGTGTTCACCGCTATACTCTGTATATTTGAGCAATAATGGATCCATATCAGTACTAGCATATTGATACAATTTATCTGAGCTACTGAATACAATTAGACCGACTTCACAATTACACAACACACTTAGTTCGTACGCTTTTTTCATTAAACCAAATCTTCTCTTATTAAAGGTCACCTGTACATACAAACATGAATTACGTACTTGTATTTATATTGTATATAAATTAAAATATATTTTTTGAGTAGGTAAAATTAAAAATTTTTAATCGAACAAATCACAAAAAATGTACCAGTAATACTAAGACTGGTTCTTAAAAGTGTCAGTTAATGCTAACTAAATTTTTCAAATTGAGTGAATCAAATTTTAGAAAGGGATAACTGCCCCCTTGGATTCAACACTGAAAACTACTCAATGACACAGCCATTAAAATAATAGACAGATAGATGTATACCCCATGTACCTACAGGGCATCATAAAAATTATTTATAATTTATTGCAATTTTCTTTTAATTTGTTAATTTGAAATTGAATCTTAAAAAAATAAAAAATGTAATAAGTCGGCTGTATATTCAGAACGCTTATATTTAATTATATCCAGTAAAATTATAAAAACCGATCATTGACAATCGAGTGTTGATTTTTCATGCGCATATATTTCTGACAGTATTCGCAGAAGGTCACCGTGGCTGAATTTTGTCCAAAAAAGGGCACCGCCCGGGAAAAAAAGTTTGGGAACCGCTGATCTATACCGACTGGTGAGCACGTGTCACGAACTTGAAATATTTGGGAAAAAACCCGCACGTACAATTTGAATCGGCAAACACGTCTTTACAATATAATTCGTATGAAATCCGGTAAAAAGTGTTTTAATAAGAAATATCGAAAAATAGATCTCGCTGCTAATATCACGTGTTAGTTCGCACACGTGCGCGATCTCACATGTGGCTAAACGCTAATAACGTTCAATGGAAATAATTACTATGAATGAAATTAATCACACAACAGACCCGGAATATTATGTACGGTTTTTTTCGGTTATGATAATTTTGAACCCGATACAATTGCCACGATTCGAGAGGACGAGCAACTACATTCGGTTTTAATTTCACGTTCTCCGCAGAAAATTCCGATTTAAATTCGATTTGCGCGCACATATCAATAAAACGACGCCTATGAACCCATGCGGCGTATCCATCGAATTTTTTTTTCTCCACGTCCTCGCTTATAATAATATTGTACCACATCTCGGGCCTCGGTCCGTCAAACCGTTTATAGAGACAAATAACCGCGATTAATTGTTTACCCGGCAAGATTTTTCGTCCAGGATCCGCGTTATTTGTATTTTCTTTCGACCCATGGTTGTTCCGGGCCGGCTCTGCGCGTTCTTACGGAACGGTCTCGATACACGGTGTTGGGCCGAAAAAACGGACCGCGCCTCGCGGATGCCTTGAAACAACCCCGGCGTTAAAACTTTCCACTGTCCGGGATCCCCGAAACGATATTGTCAACCGAAAGAACGGAACGGACGGTGGCGCAAAAAAAAAAAAAATCGTCGTGAAATTACCCGCGCGAAATACGATATAAGCGGTGCCGGGACGCCGGGTAAACGCGGGCACGGACGGACGCACGGCGCGAGTTCGGAGTCGGTACAGAGGCGCGCGCGCGCGACAAAGACGGCCACACGCACCGGCAATACAATGGCGCCGGCGGAACGACCGGAACGCGCACGCGATAATGGGACTCGCGCGACAATGCGATAGCGGATTAGAAGACGGACGGGCATTCGTAACCGTCAGTTCGACGCGCTTATCGGGCAGAACGCCGTGGTATTCTCGTCCGGTTTCCGGGAGGGCCGCGATGGCACCGCGCTAACGGCCGACCGGCTATTTTCGTGCGGGAAAATTCTCGGACCGCGGGTCCCGGCGGCGATAAGACGTTGTTATTATTAGTCATTGCCGTTGGTTTCAGCAGCGCGTCGCCACGCGGACGCGACAACAATTACCGTCACACGGCGGCAGCCGAACTGCGCGCGACAGTTGCTATCGCGACGGCCGGCGATTCGCGGGACCCGTACTGCGGCTGGTACGACTGTCGGCTCTGTCGCGATAGATGCACTGTCCGCGTATACGTGCGTCGGACGCGTACAGTTTCGGTTGCCGGGCCCGAGCGTTCAGAGCGTTTAGACGCGCCAGGGCACACTTGAGTTCTGCCGCCCCTTACACGTGTAAACACCACACGTCAATTTTAAACGCCGCCGCTGAAATATGCCGCCCTAGGCGTGGGCCTGTGTCGCCTGCCCCATTTCTATCGCGGATAATTATAATGTTATTAAAATACGTAACTACCGCGACGTTAACACCCCCGTGGTGCGATCGACATTGTGTTTGTATTTTTTCACTATCACGAACAGCGGAAAGTACACGCCGAGTCGAACGTACAATAGTTTTTAAACCGCGTTTGCAACGTGGGTATTGACTCCGAACAATGGCCAACACTCGACTTGTGCGGATAATATTTCGTAATGATAATTTACGCATTGACGTTACATTATCATCCGACAATCAAAAGTACCCGTACGTCGCGGCTGCGCCGTCCACGTGTTGAAAACACCAGAGCTGCAATGCACCGCACCACCAAGGAACACGGGCGGAGGGGGTATGGTTTATATGGTTTGATGGCGTACATGTTATTGTTTATTATATTGTAGGCACGACGTACTCGGTGAAATAATGTTACATGTAAGGGTTCGGATGATCGTGAAATTGCGTATTTTTTCCCGTTTATCCAATCGCATGATACTATTTTTATTTTGCATATTTTAGGATTTTTAAAATATAAATGCATATCCCAGTACAATTTGGAACTTTAGAATTTAAATTAGAAATGGCGAAAGCAAAAAGTGTAAAATTTGAACAAATCAAAAACCAGTGCAACACGCTGTAACGTTTTTATTGTAAATATAATATTTAATATTAAAAAAAATAATAAATAAAAATAACTATTGACAGAAATTAAATAGGTACTTAAGGTTTTACTACTCGGTTTTCAATTGAAAAAAAGAACCGTTAGGTTTCACATGTTTAAATAAACGAAAAATAAAAAGGGTCATCCATAAAGGAAAAATAGTGTTACGTGTTGATTTTAAATAATCAACCTGGACAATTATCTTATTGTCTAGCGTTATATTTATAAATAGTGTGTTTATCTTGTAAGCAGCGTTTATTTTCAGACTATATTCTTTGAACGTTCATTATATTTAACGCTGTTTGTAAGTCTTCCTCGGATGTAATAACGACAATATCATCAGCAAAACGAAGCAATGTTACAAGTACTCCATCTATTTTGACACAGATTTCATTTCGATCTAACCTAAACTTTATTTCGTTTATTGATTTTTCAATAAATAAATTGAATAATGCAGGTGACAGTGGACACACTTGTCTTACACCTATTATACAATTTATAATGTTGTAATTTGTTCCAAACTAATGTTAGCCGCTGGATACGGGTACCTAGTACCTACCTAAATATGAAACAATTTGAATATAATATGTCATTGACATGGTGCATAGACTGTTTACGCGTACGAAATATTGTTCGCAAAACAATTTCACGTTTATTATGTCACAAAAACGCAGACTACGAAAACCCAAATCTATTATCATGGCATTGTATGCGAGATGGTGAGAATATTGATAACGTGGATGGGTGCTCATCACCCCGCGGCCTGTCAGCTGTTATACTATCTGTATTTAATGTGTATCCTAAAAACAGTTGTTCATTCCATATTTGATTGTTCGTTTTTCGTTTTGAAAATGTGTAGTGATTCCTGATTTCATAACCGTCTGTCGTCTGCTGTTATTACTGATAAGATTTTCTTAAAATGTTTCTGTTTAAATTTTAATCGACTATAAATCAGTATATTGTTCGTATCTAATCGAACCCGAAATATTTGGTGTCTTTAAATTTGAAGTATTGACAGTCGAAAAAGGCTAAACGGCGCTTAGTATAAAAAAAAAAAAATCACTCGTAAAAAAACAGAAACATGCTGTTTTTTTTAAACGGTTGTATGAAAATTCAAGACATGTTTAAATCTTCAACTTTAACAACTAACGGTGAATTGTTTTTTTATTTTACTATTTTATTCATTTAGTATAAGTATTAATTATATAGGTATTATATTTCAAAGCTAGTTACTCTTTTTTTTAACTCAATACAAGTTTGCTGTTTGAAATTTATTTGAATACTATTTATTTATAATAATCGGGTGCATGAAACAATTCAATAATAATACAATTAGAAAACGTAATAGCTTTTGGTTTGTCGTAGTGTATTCGAGTAACTTAAAATTAAAAAAAAAAACGTTTATGCAACTTAGTTAAAATGCCCTATAATACTAAATAGTTAATTTCCTACAAGTCGCAATGAATAACAGCGAATCAGTTTATAATAGTTGACCGTGTACTAATTATGTAGTGATGAACAAAAATGTTGCGAACAAACCTTGTTCTATTGGAACAACTAATGTTTTACCCAATACCGTTGATAGTTTACCAGACCATGTACCAGTTATTGAATGTGAATATTCAAATATTTATTATATGTATTTTTAGTTATTACTGTAATTTATTGGTGTTTTAAATAAAGTGCTTAGATATACAGTCACTTAGTATAATTAAAAATATATATTTTTATAACAACGATTTTCTTAAATATAATATAAAATTGTGTACAATAATTGTATTGTATGAATAATAGTAATAAGAATTAATCAATAATATCAATATACTGTTATGAATCAATTATAACAGTTGACTGCATACTTTTTGATTATTGTGTAGTGATGGAAAATAAATATTGTGGACAAATCTTGTTCTATGGAAACAATTACCCTTGACAGTTTATCAGAATACTCGCCAGCTATTGAAAGTTAATTCTAGTCTACTCTAAAGTTGATGTATTATTTAATTAGTATTATTCTGTTTTAATAGTTGACTTGGTTGACACCCGTCTCGATTTGTCAATTCTTAGCTAAACAAACGGCCAACTGATTCTGGGTATGAAAAGCTCGTGCGACTAGCTGGAAAACTCTGTATAGGTGTACCGTCCGTCTACCGTATAGGCTATTGCCGCGAAACAACGACATTTTCGACATTATTTTAATTGATTTTTCAACCAAATTGGACGGGAGGGGGAGGGGGGGTTGGACTGTTTGAATTTGTGCGTGTATCACGGCTCGAATCCCACAAACTGCAGCCATTTGATTCGGCTGTCGTTATTGAAAATTCAATCGCGACGTCGCGGTGCAGGTGGTCGTCGTTTTGCTACGCTCTCGTCGGCTGACAAATGGCAATCGTGAAATTCCATCGGTATCGCAGAGAAACGTGACATCGATAACAACAAAATAAATATTAAATAATAATGGATTTGGATTTATTTTGGGCTCTGCGGCGGAAATATCGCAACGTGCGGCGGTTCTATTCCAGGGTATTGCGTAAATTCCGCTCTCGCAGCTAGGGCCGGGTATATTTTAAGATAATGTTTCTCGATGTCGCGAAATTTCTGCAAGTGTAACGCCGGACTACATAGCGTTGTAATTTACAATGATAAAAATCGTTACGTCGGACCCCAGGCGTGAGAAATTTCAACGATTCCGAAGAATCCGAATAGAACAACATTCGTTACCGTCATGTTAACGAAGTATTGGGAATTATTATGGGTATTTCAATTTCGTTTGTAGCCTCATGGTAGGTACCTACCCGAAATATTATGGGTGGGGGGGGAGGAGAACAATTTTTTTTATGTTTATTAATACGATTTTTTTTACATGCATATAATACAGAATGTCCCACGAAGATGTATCTATTGCAATATCTCGGAAAGTACTTACTTTTTTCGGAATTGTTTTCTTTGGAAAACTTAAGAAACAAATACTTCAAAAATTCTACATTTTCAAACGGCAGTTTATATTGAAATTCCTTGAATAGATGGAGTATTAGTTAAAATGATTTCTGGTGTTGAGATTTTTGATTTCCGTCAAGCCGTTCACGAGATATTCCATTTTTAAGTTTAGGCGGGAGGAAGAGCCTGTAGTGGAGGACTATCCAAACCACACGTCAAAAGTTTCAACACCAAAAATTATGTTAACTAATACTCCATCCAGGTGTTTAAGGCATTTTCAATATGGGTTGCCGTTTGAAAATCAAAAGTAGGTAGCTGTTACAGCCCCGAAAATAAGTATGAAAAAAGACATTTAGCATCTTGGAACCATCTTTGTTTGGTAAGATTTTTTTCAAAAAAAAAATATTCAGAAAAAGTTAATATTTTCCGAGATTTTGCAATGGGTATATAATCTAATATCATCGCAGGACACCCCGTATAAAAGACATTATTTTGTAACATAATACGTCTATAGAATACGGGCTCTTAAAAACCGTTACAATATTTCTGTTCGGCAGATCGGTTCAGAATTCAATTAATCAACAGTCGAATATAGAACGAAATTAACGAAACTATTTACCGAATTATAATATTATGTTCAATATTCTATTGATTATCAGATACTAGTCTAGGGTGACCATGTTTCGACTTTGTGTCCCGTGGTCCGGACGAAAGTCATACCAACGAACATTTTATCCGGCTTTTTTTCAAATCCGTCCCGTATCGATCCCGGGGTTTTGTGCATTACTGTCAATGTATAGCTTTGCAATTCATTCGACGCCTTTATGACAATGTTCAATAATATACAATCTTTACGGTGGTATTTTTGGATTATTGTTTGGACCTGCATTTTAGCGGGTACACAATATCGTTATGTTGCACTACGATAAGTAACAATCGCTGTGAAAACTATTCTCGTAACGCGTTTTACGTTATTTTATTTGAATACGATTAGTTACCTACGCGACGCACTCAGCACGAAAACAACTGGGAAAGAGATCCGCCGACCGCCATCGTCCAAACAAAATTGTTTTGCAGTCATTGCACAAAACATTGTAAAACCAGAAATAAATTTATTATTATAGTTTATTACAAGGAATTCGGAACCAGCAGATAATCGGTTTTACCGTGAATTCGGAAATTTACGAATGTCGATTGTAAAACTATTGTGAGGACCGTCCGTGTATGACGATCATAATCGTATTGGTATTACATTACGGTTTAATTTTCAACTCGCAGCGACGGAGGCCGATTACGATTTCAATTTTTTAAAATAAAATATTACAAATAAATAAACAGTCATAATTGAGTTTTCGGTCCGAATTCGTTTAAATCTTTCAAAATACCTATTTAAAATCGTCAATAGGTAATAAAAATAAATGAAAATTATTATAGTTTTAAATAAACTGGCTGTTTGGTTGATTTTTGATTTCGGCTTTTTTTTTTTTTTTCTGTTTGTAAATGTTCTATTCGAGTTATTCCACCAGTGGTATTTATCCAAAATTATTGCCTCGCGAGATGTCCTTAACTTTGAGTTTGAAGCAGGAGAGTTCATAAATAAATACACGTTTCACTTATATCTATTCCGCTTACAGAACGACAAGCCGCGTAAAATTGGTCTTTTAAATACCAATAATATGATTCAGCTGCATTTTTTTTTTTTTTTTTTTTTTTAATACGCCGTTTAATTTGTCGACGAGCCACTATCTAAAAATTAAT